>JAVJAQ010001514.1:0-478500 GCA_032362365.1 Zygogramma bicolorata | reverse complement strand
CAGTACCCTTGTAACACAAAACATCAACCTTTAGTAGTACCATCATATAATTATAAGCAAATTGGTCATATCTTATTGCTTCATTATCACAATGAAAAACAATAAAAGCTTTCCTTCCGTGCCAACCCAGAAATCGGAAAAATTTAAAATCCCCCTGCACGTATCTGCCTATACCAATCTTGAAAGTGTAATCAACGGAAAAACGGAAAATGCATTTGGCGAAGTTTTTCCGCTTTGAAAACGAAATACGGAAATATATCCCCCAGGCCCTGAATTCTTATGACGTGAACACGAATGTCATTTTATCCACATTTCAGCTCTGTTTTTAATCGCCCTATGTTATGGCACTCAAAACATGGAAAGTGGGTTGTCACTTTCGATAGCGATAACAGTACGTGCTGGAAAATGGCAGTTATGGAAATATGGAAGTAATGGAGGGGGATTGACGATGATAACAAGGTTTCCCGACGAAAAATTTATCATTCTGCGGCAGAAATAATGTACCTACTTTTTGTTTTTTTGTTTGTGGAAAGGATTACAAAACAATCATTGACTTTTTCAGTCGGTGATATATAATTTGTAGCATTGTATTACGCATATAATGAGTCTATTTATTTTTATACTCCTATTATTCTGATACATCATTCTGAAGCATAGGGCAATTACAGGAGAACAATATCCTTCAATAATAACAACCCATGCGAAGTGAAATTGAAATTACCTCAATGTTGTGAATCTGAATAGAATGGGGTCGTGAAATATGAAAAAAATTGTAAAGACTGCTTTGGCTAATTCTGAAAACATCTTCCAGAGCATTCTGGGCGTCACCGGATTTTTCTTTCCCTCTTTATCCTATACAAGCATAATGTTCCTTGAAGCGGGTTTTGATGGCTCATCACTTCCGGCCAATGTACTTTTTCTTGCAATCTTGGCAACTGATTTCGTGTTTCAGTAATTTCTGACTCATCTTCTGAATCGTTGTTCTATATGAAACTTTCATCTTTACTTTTTAGAAAATCTGTTTCAGTTTTTTAGTGTAAGAGATTCATATGGAACTACTATGTACCTCGTCAAATGTTATCTCAAATGTTATATCAATTTATTGATCTGAGTGTTCACTTCAGCTACATTATCGTACTTATCTTTCTTTTCGAAAGAAATGTTAGAAGCCTATGGACGAGAAATTGTTATGTTGCCATCTCATGTTATGGATTCGACCTGTTAGGAATGTACCTGAATACGTTCTTGTCATTTCTGTGGATGTCAAATTCATGACCATCCTGTATTAACTTCTCATGTCCAGTTCACCTGAATATCGGTATGTAGTATAAATTTTTTTCTCTTGGAGATGTTGACGAACCTTGTTAGAGAAAAGCGCTTCAAGTGCTTGTGAAATCATAATGGATTTGAAATATATAAATAAATATATAAATGCATATACTTCGTCTTGATCTTGATGACGTTTCGGAAGCTAGTCTTCCTCCATTTGCGAGCCTTGTTGAATTTTTTCAACGAGATTAGAAATTTTGGTAGTGACTGTCAACATTCATCAAAAATACGATATGTTACTGATAAAATAGTCAGTCAATTCACGAAATGGATTTAAGGACATTTCTACGTCCTCAAAACTAATCCAAATAATATTAACTTTTTTGTGACATCATCACTAGACAATTTCTGAAACTGCTTTCACTATTGTATTGCAAACTCATTAGTGAAAATGAAACAATGGAAGATTTCTTAATCAAGAAATGGATATATGTTTTTTTATATGCAGATTCACACGAAAGGGAAGCCCTGTGATGTTCAAAGAACACCGCGTGAATCAAGGGACAGGAGATATACTTCGAATTTCTGAAGTTTGTAAGCCTCAGGAAAAACCTCTCTTGGCAAGGAGTTCCAAACCTCAGCTGTTCTATTGAAAAAAGATCACTGAGCAAGAGAGGTTCGACATGTTTCCAAATTCACAACAAAGGGGTGGGAATTCTGTACTCGTCGGCAACGATTGATAACAATTCGGAATAGCATCGACCGTGAAAGTCTGTATAGAAGAGAGACAAGTCTCCGACCCTTCTACGATGTTCCAATGAAGTGAGCGAGTCTGTGAGCGAAGAATCACCAACAAGACGAATTGCCTTTCTCTGAATGGAATCGAGAATCCTCAATGAATATTTTGGTGCCGAACTCCACACATGAGAACTGTATTCCAAGACAGGTCGTATCTGAGCCTTGTAGATCAGCAGAAGCTGACGAGAAGTGAAGTACCTCTTCGCACGAAATAGAAATCCAAGTTTCTGGGAAGCACTTTTAGCGATAGATCTCACATGGTTTTCACATGAGAGATTATCACTGATCGTAATTCCTAGCATCGGGATACTTGATTTTGTAGGAATAGTTACTCCTGACATCTTTTGATGATGAAAGATCAGCTTTTCTTGAGAAGGGACGTGCCTGGGTTTTCGTAGCACTAAATTCCACCAAGTTCATGTTACCCCATTCTATTATTATTGCCAAGTCGTCGTAAATTTTATTGACGTGAATGTTTCTTTGAATTTTTGTTTCCCGAGCTGGTATGGGGACTCAGAAAGATAAACTGGTATGAAGAGTACTGTCGTCCGCAAAACTATGTATTGAACAAGATGTTCTCTCAAGCAAATCATTGATATGAAGCAGAAACAAAGTAGGCGCCAGAACTGAACCCTGTGGAACACCTGCATTTATTGGGAGAATATCAGATGATACTCCATCAACAACCACATACAGAGACCTATCAGACAAGAAACTCTTCAACAAAGCACATAACTGAGGAGGCAAACCATAAGACGGCAGCTTAGAAAGGAGATCTCGATGCCAAACTCGATCAAACGCTTTTGAAATATCGAGTGCAACAGCTATCGTTTCTCCGAATTTCTCGATTGATTGCTGCCAAATATGAGAAACATAAGCCAATAAGTCACTGGTTGATCTTTGATGGCGAAATCCGTATTGTCGATCAATAATTATTCCTGATTTCTCTAGATATTTGATGAGCTTCATATTGATTGCTTTTTCTATGAATCAATTTCAACTACCTACAAAGTAGGTTGATGGGCTAATATCTGCCAACTACACTTTCTGGCAATACCATGAATGGAACCTATCCGAATTAGGTCAATGTCTTTCGAACTCATCAATAAGATTATTTTTATCATAGAAAAAAATTCCTTATGCATATTCGATATGCCTACTCGAAAAGCAAATCCTTTTGTACTTCCGAAAGTTTTGAACCGTTGAAAACAGCATGCAGCAACTATCGAACCACCTGTAGATAATTTTATAAACTATTACACTGTTACCTCATCTCATTATGCTTTTTTGATTGTTTTTATTTGGGCGATGGTTTCCTGTTTAACTTATTTGAGACAGACTGTAAAAAGCCGTCCATGAAATTATTGTTGATCTAAACTCTAAACAGACGCAAATCCTTGGTTCACATATAATACCCTGCATCGTGTATTTTTTGCAGATTACGATTTGTTCTCGCTCGAAGTATCTCTTATTTTGAAGGCAGACTGTAAATTCTCCATTCCATATAACATTGAAAAGGCAAATAGAAACCAACGTAATTCAATCATATATTATTTGTGCATTTTTCTGTGTTCCTACAGAGGTCGTGCATATTGAACTTGCAAATAACGTGTGTCAGGAATATTTTCTGCTGCGTTTCAAAGGATTTTTCTGGGAAGAAGTCTCTCAAATTGTGATAGCGCAAATGTATTTGCTCGCTAGGAACTTCTGAAATATCTGAAAGACTCTTGTTTCTTGATAAAATTGTATGAATCTCTGAAATTACGCTTCGGTGCCATATTTTTGTGAAATCTGGGAATCGGCAGATGAAAATGTACTAACATTGAATTGAGGCAACCGTTTCCAAAACTTGTTAAATCCATCAGAAGTGATTTCGAGAAAATCGATTTTTTCTGATAACTTTGATTCGGAAATCAAGTAGGTTTGTGTGACTGCTTTGTTATTTGTAGGTTGTCCTTTGAAACTAATATACGGTCAGCAAAAAAATATTAGAGAATGTTTTGCTGAGTTATTTGAAAAAAAAAAGTAGGATCAAACGAGTTTTGGAAATATATTGTGGATTTAGACAGCTTTGAGAATGTATCTGAATGGTTAAGAAGTTTAAAAAGACTTATGTGACGCAAAAATAGTGTTTATTCAACTTAACTTTCGAAACTAAAATACAGATTCTTATTCAAGCAAAAACAGATTCAAAATGTTGAATGTTTCAAATTTGCAAATTCTCATCTTTCGATCACCATCGGCAAAAATTTTCGTTCCTACCGTTCTATTTTTTTCCTGCCTTGGATTCAATCTTTATCATTTTCCTTTCTTTACTTGGCTCTGATATTGTCGGAAATCTCTCCATAGTTAAAGATATCTCAGCTTTATTTTTTAACCGCAAACAACTAAATAACAACAAGACTGCTTCACGTTCAAACAATTACTGAACTAAGGACAAAAATCGTATGTGTACGTAAACAGTAAAGAAACCGTGCACATACGAACAGGATCTAACATGTTTTGAAACCATAGCATGCAATGAATAACATTATACTATTGGATCTACGCACCTTTGAAACAGCCAGTGGAGCAGTGGATTCAAACACTTTTGTAATAGTGTTTATGAAGGATGTAGCTAGTTTTGGAAACGTACTTTTTTTTAATATCATAGTTTTACTGGAAGTAATTAGTTCTGGTCCACAACAATTATACGGGCATGTGTCATAGCTGTCAAAGGTATTGTCGCCATTTTCTTAATTTTAGTGGAAAATGGATCTAATTAGTTATGGAAATGCACGCCTCAATTGTTGGGCAGCAGAACTAATTATGTGAGGAGTTGAATATTGTTTCGATCACAGAAAAATTAATCAGAATTTCGATATACGAAATCATTGAATTCGGAAATCCATCGCATGACTTGCGAATATACTGCATTTCGAACTGATTGTCCCTATGAAACAAAAATCTGAATTATAGTTCAGATCGAATTCCATATTCCAGTTTGAAGAGGGAAATGAAACTCGTGAAGGCATTACCTCTACTAATTAATTGAATGGAATAAATGAGAAGAATAATCATTGGAACTCTCCTTCAGACTTGAAACTGAACATCTTGATATACTGTCACCTGCAACTCACTCATGCCCAGTATGTGGAATTGTTATGGACTATGACATAAATAGTGAAAAAGCTGTTCAACACGTTGGATTGCATTTTCCTGCTAGATCCCCTCAACCTGGTAAAAGGCAGCAATTCGTGGAAAAGAAGAAGAGGAGAACTTTTGCAGGAACAATATGATACGGACATTCAAGGCAATTCCAAAGAGCAGTCTGAAGAAAATAATTCCTCGAATGGTCATACCAGTGGAAGTAATGACGATGTTCCAAGCCATCACACAGAGCAATACTTCCAAAAATATTGAGACATGCGGCATACTAGCAGGAAAACTAGTGATAGATGAGTTGATCATAACTCATATGATTTTACCAAAGCAGAAAGGAACATCGGATTCTTGTATGACAATTAACGAGGAAGAAATAATTGATATTGAATATCGACATAATAAACGATGGGGTGGATTCATCCTACGCAAACAGCATTTCTTTCAAGCGTGGATATTCCCACTCATTGTTATGATCAGTTACTGATGCCCGAAGCTATTGCAATAGTATGCTCACCAAAATATAATGAAACTGGCTTCTTTACATCAACCTCAACCCATGGTTTACAATTCGTTGCAATCTATCGAAAGAGTGGATTTCATCCACATCCCACGGATCCACCACTTTTCAAAGTTGCTGATCACGCCCGAATTGACAAAAGTGCACCATTAGAAGTTTTGGATTTACGTAACGCTCAACAATTATTGTAGTATATATTTGCAATGAAAATATGAAACGTGTGAATCTGGATCTGGAAATATAGAAAGTTAATTGTAGATCATTGCTCTCAGGCTCCACTTCGCCTATTGGGTATTGTTCAGAGATACTTCCAACAATTTATTTTCCTCGTAAAAAATGAGATTTTCATCCTTGCGAACCGCTTTTCTCTGACTATGAAAAATTAATGAAACGAATTGAAAGAATCCATTGTTGATTTATATATTGAAAACTCGAAACTCATAACTTTCTGTTACCGAATTCTGCTGTTGTATTACCCACTCCAATATCAAACTTTTCGCTTTATTCACAAAGCTCTCCCCGTATCACCATTATGAAAATCGAGGTACACCGGTAACATGGAAAAATAGCTCCAGGCTGGAATTTGGGTTGCTATTTCGGCATTTTTGATTGAAACTCGAGTTTCAAAACATATATAAAATTTTTCGTCATTAAGCCCTGAGCTTTTTTTTTCCGTTTTAACTTTGAGTGTTAGTTCAACAATGTGAGAACGTTGTATACAGTGTGCCCAAGATAAGGATGAACAGCATGGGGACGTGCCATATAAAAAAACAAAGTTGATGATGATTTCTTCCAAACGAAACGTTGTACGGAGATTTTGTGAGCGCCATTTTGTAGAGGTAAAAAAGTGGCAATGAGAAAGTGCCTTTGGTTTTTTCGAAACTTTTCAAATAACTTCGGAAAAAAATAAAAACCAAATCGCCAAATTTCGGTTTTTCCCGAATATCTCCGGAAGTAAACAACATTTTTGGGATTTCTCAACATCTATTTATTGACCCCTTAATTGCGCAACTTTTTGCCCATTTGACCTACCGTGTAACTCTTACGGTTACCGAGATCCCCATGCTGTTCATCCTTATCTTGGGCACACTGTATACCTAATTGACTTCATTACCAAATATTTCTGGCAGAATTGTACACAGAATCCTGTATTGGATATGAAATGAAATATTCAGTGAGTTAAATTCATTAGCCTCATTTCATTATTCAATAGGTATATAATTTGAACCGTATTTTGTTCAGTTGAGATATTTGTTAATCGACTTTTGGTCTCATTAGCTTATTATTTCAACTAAGCACCGTAGAGTATGGGTTTGTTCCTGTATGAAATATAAACGTGTTTCATCATACAATAATTTCTTTAGGCTTGTCATGGTACTATGAAAATTTATATGAACAAATCTATATGAATATGAGGTTCTAATGAAAAAGTGCAAAGCATTTGGTGTGGAAGGAAAAATGGGTTTTGATCAAAACTGAAATTGAAAAATGTCACGTTGTGCACAATTCTTCCTAGTTTGTTTTCGGTTATAATTGCACGAGTGCATAAACATTACCGATAATTTTGCAAGAAAGCGTGATATCTAAAAATTGCAAGTTTATTTTCATATTTTGGCGAAAGTGCCCGAGTCCGAAGGACGAGGGCTCTTTTACAAAATATGAAATAACCGAATGCAATTTGTATAAGATATCACGCTTGAATGCAAAATTATCTGGTCATTTTTATGCACGAATGTAATTCATTGGAATATTTCACGAATAAAGAAATTCTCAAGGAAATGTTATTTTTTGTTCATTTATACTCTCTTCTATAGATTGTATGGAGTACTCACCTAAACGCGAAATGTTTTTCTATTTTTGAAGTCTATCTGACATTTACTTGTGTTGTTTACTGACGTCTAGCGATACGGTTTCAAATGTGTTGTTATGGTGACTTGATACGATGCGATTACCGCTGTAAGTTTTCGATACAACGCAATTACCGCTGTAAGTTTTCGATACAACGCAATTACCGCTGTAAGTTTTCCATAATTGCATTGCTCTTATGGGACATTTTATATATGAGGGAAATATTCTACATATTCACGCCGCACCATGAATTCCTCTGCCCCATCACTACATTCATCTTGGAGAGCAAGATTGTACATCTGTCGTAGAGCTGCCATTAGAAAATTCAACCGCCGAGCAGGATTACCCTTTATCTCAAAAATCATGGCCTGACTTTATGTATAGTTTTGTAATGTATGTATATAGTTAATGTGAGATTATATCGGTAACTGATGAAAAATGACCACTTCAAACGTAGTCTGAATTACTCATGAAATGTCATGTTACTATTGTGGTGAAACAGTTTGAGGTCGTTATCTGGATTAAAACTATCAGTTACCTTCAAAATCGATATCAATGTCGTTGGTGAAACTCGGCCTTTGTAACTTAACATTTTATCAGATTTTTTAGAAATACAAAGTTTATCACTTTCGTACCGAACCAAAAAAACTTAAATAAGATGACGTCTGTCATAACCTCCATCCCATCAAGCGCCATTTGCTTTGATCTCTCCAGATTACATGACATTGACCAAAATCACCCGTATCCTAAGTTAATCCGAAATTAAGTTATAACAGTTACACACAGAACTTTTATTTGATATACATATATAATAACCATGTAAAGAATTATAACCTTGTTTTCATATGGTGTGAGACAATTATTTTTCTACAGCCTGTTTTTTGACATCATTTATCAAAAACTATCTAAGTAGACAGTTTCGAGGTGAATACTATTCCTCAGGTCAATGTTACATCTGGCATCTGGCATTTTCAGCCTCAGTGTCCAGCTGATCGACGTCGACATGATTATGTACATTTTTGCTCAATTTTTAAGCAAAGAATAAAATCTTGCAATAATTTCACCATGAGATCCTGGTCTATCAGCGTCGTCTCTTCATCTGCCAGGGTATGTAGTTATTGGAGAATTAGAATACAATAGCTTCAAAATTGAATCTTTATATCTGAGGAATATATTTAGTTGCTGATTTTAAATATCCAGAGTTTTGCTTTAGATGAATATGATCACTAGTTTGGTATCAGTTTTGGCATTGAATTTTTGTACCAAATCTTCTGCGAGGTTGAATTAAAATTCCGTGATTTATTGTCTATTGCGGACTTTTGAAGAAAATGTCAACTCGATTTCAATCAGTTATGTCATAAGTGAATATTATATTTGATATTCTCACATCAAGAAAATGTCTCGAAGAAGTTCTTTAGTAGACCAAACACAACACGCAACCGCCCGGACGACTTATCACCACCTAGAAATCCGTCTAGACGTGATTAAGGAGTTCCAGTCTCATTGGATTACGGTCCCTAACAGAGTTTCGAAGTCTAATAATTACTTGGTGTGAGGAATTCCACACCACAAATTAATTAATAGTTTTCTTGATGTTGACCCGAATGTTGGGAATGGAACCTTGGTGTGGCAAGATTCTACTTTGCATATGAATATATTCGTGGAGCTGTTTCATCTAACAATTTTGAAGTAGTCTATTTTGAGCTGCTCTAAATAAATTTTCATATCCATGACATATTCATTTATATGACTGCTTTACCGAGCTCGGTTTAGTAGTCCAAAATAAATCGATATTTCTCCATCCAAAGTGACACACCACATAAAAATGGTCAATCAGGATTCGAAGACGAAGAGTTGAATTCAGTAAGAGTGCATGTAAATTAAATTTCCAGAAAGTTTCTGGAAACTTTCGAGCACATTAACTTTTTATGCGACAGTTCCCCTGATGAAAACTTTATGCATTCATGTCATGACCAATAAGCGGAGTTGGTAATAATGAACAGAACTTTCGATGAAGCAGGCCAGAAAAACGAAGGAAGCTACATGAATATTCGGAAAGTTACAGAAAAATTAACAAGTCGAAGAAATGCGACTTTTTTAATATGGAGATTCACACGAAAGGGAAGCCCTGTAATGTTCAGAGAACACCGCGTGAATCAAGGGATAGGAGATACGAATTAACATTCACTTTGAATTTTTGAAGTCCTCAGCCTCAGCCTCAGCTTTTCTATTGAAAAAAGATCCCTGAGCAAGAGAGGTTCGACTGGTTAAAAAGGTCGAATTCAGCTGGAAAGTATATACCTCTGTAACGAAGCGGTTTTTTACCTACCTGCAATTTTGATATCGAAGAGAACGGAATCATCTCGCTTGTCAAAACTTTTCAACAATCTATTGCAAATTCAGTCTATCCAGGAACAACTGACCGTTCTCTCACTTTTCCCGTATAGGTTGAACAGTAATACCATGTCACTTGCTTTGTGCCATCAGCACCTTCGATTCATTCCGACACCCAAACGCTTCGTTGAATTCTCAGATACCAAACTTCTCCCAGCTGCTTGGTATGAATAATTTGGATCAGTTTTATTGGGATAGTATACTGAGTACATTCCCGAGCTAGATCCTCTCTAATATTGTTAATTTTCCTAAACTGTGAATTAGGGAGAAGTGAGGTTATGTACTATAATCATAAGTTATAAATTGTCCTGAATGAGCAATTCTACGGGTAAATGGCAAGCTAAAGACTGAAATACCGCTGTGGAGAAATATCCGGAAGTGTCAGGAAACCTAGTAAATATTCTTCTGGAACCCTTTCGTCAAAAACACCATCCATTCTCGTCTGAAAATCTGACGCCGCTCACTTTTTGCTCCTAAAAGTTTCTTGTCCCAGAAAAATTTACTTTCATATAGGTTCGAATTCGCATGGTGTTTTTTATGAAAGACAAAAAGAAGTAACCAAATTTCTGTAGTTTTTGTGCCTTTGAGTTTTTCGAAGGTAGAAAAACAGGGTACGACACCTGGTTTTTATGGCAGTTTTTCCATAATTTTTTGTTTCTGAAAAGGATTTCTATAAATACGAGAATTCGAAAAATCACGGGGAGTTGAACTTTACCTGCGATAGTGACAAGTTGAATTTTTCCTGCGAACCAGTTTTCAGTTTTTGAAGTTACCGACCGAATTTTCCTAAGTAAATTTGATTTTGATACTTAGAATATTTCCCCACCGTTTTGTTTGGTTTCAAATTTTCAATATTTTCATTTGAGTGAGAGTGAGAGTAAATTGCAGTGTTGGTGCAACGTTGACATTGATACCGTTTCAATTGTCATATCTCCGTTCGTATTTCGTGTACGGATTTCAGAGCCAGTTTTGAGTAAGTGACTGCTACCGTTTTATTTCATTTTCTTGAACAGAGTTCACAAGTGACACCCGGAAGTAAGAACCTAAGGTATATAGATTTTTTTTTACATCCTTTTCTTGATCACCGATCCCTCGATTACACAACCGTCGCGAATCACTTTGGTACCGTGAACTTGTAGTTCCCTCAAGCCGCTGAGTATAACCGGGTAGTAGGAACGGGGTTCACCGTTGATCGGTACTTTTCCCGATTTTGCTATAAATATATTAGTTCCCCAGCCGCTGAGCATACCGGGCAGGCGGAACTTATTATTTCTAGTAAGCAACAAGCGGTTGTGGAATTTTATGTGGACAGGTCCGAGTTCTAAGGAGTGTTTAATAAGTAATCTGTTTTGGGAAGATCTGACTGGCAAACTTTCGCGAGCCATTTGGTACTGTGAATTTAGTCCCCTAGTCGCTGAGAAGTCCGGGCTCACGGACGGAGTTCACCATTGATCAGTACCGTTAATCACTCTAAATATTAGGTCCCTAAGTCGCTGCGAAGTCCGGGCTCGGGAGCTAATTGCATTTATAGTGATACCGTTTTTTTTTACTTTTTTTATTTATTACAAAAAGGTTTCCCGTCCTATGCTTTCCGAAGTCCGTTCTCATTCTGCTATTTTGGGAAGATCTGACTGGCAAACCTTCGCGAGTCATTTGGTACTGCGAATTTAGTCCCCTAGTCGCTGAGAAGTCCGGGCTCAGGGACGGAGTTCACCATTGATCAGTACCGTTAATCACTCTAAATATTAGGTCCCTAAGTCGCTGCGAAGTCCGGGCTCGGGAGCTAATTGCATTTAAAGTGATACCGTTTTGTTTTTTTTTAATTTATTACAAAAAGGGTTCCCGTCTTATGCTTCCTAAATTCCGTTCTCATTCTGCTTAAGTTGAAGTTCTATTTGATTATTATTCTTTTACTTCAGAGGTACACTTGTGAAAATTTTAAGTTGAAAGGTTTATATTTGGTACAAGCTCTGAAATCGGTAACGTTCTATCGACCGAGATAACGTTCAATTTTTATTTAAAGTAATTTTCTTAAGGCTTTCATTTACCGAGTTGCTCACCCATTTACTTGTTGATTTTCCGATAGAGTATTACCGTTGAATTTCTATCTGCTCTGTTTGTGAGCATACTCGTTTTAATAAAACAACAATTGTTAGATTGAAATTTCAGTTTGTTTTCCTCAGTCACCTCACTTTTTCAGGTTTATATCTCGACAACAATTTGAGGGTAATTTGTGCTTTTCTGAATATCAAGTGAGATACCGTCCAGGGACGGCTGTTTAAGTGAACTTTCGACGAACCGTTACCGAACCGAAATTAGTATATTTTATTTTTCTGATCTACTGAATGTATCGGTGTTGAATATTCATATTCCAATACCGGATATTCAGTGGATTTCGCAGCCGGTACTCCTGTTGGAAGTAATAGGTGTAATTAAAGCCTACACCCTATTACAAAAGTCTTTTCTGGTCACACTATCAGACCCCTGGGATACCGTATCTCCATCTGCTGCTACCTGGGCCTCCCAAACGACTTTTGAGGGAGCAGTGGAGCATACCACTACAAAAACTGGCGCCCGAAATTTTCTTTGAAATTGGAGTCTGTTTCTGGCCTTGAAACAGAACCAATTTCCGAGAAACCGACTGCGCTAAGTAGTAACGCCCGCCGAACCCCGAGAACAGCGTTACACCTCTGATACATTTTTGTATCGAGTTCGAATCCAAGGGGTGATTTTCTCTTACCATCAAGAAGACAAGTATGTGAAAGGATCCCAGGAATCGTCCCTTCATTTATCATGCATACGTCCTTATTCGTCCAATACGAGACCGAGAAATCACTGATAAGAAATTGGACGCTTGTGCTGGTTAGAATCCTCAAATTATAATTGAAGTGTAATTCGATTCATAATGACATCCAGAAACTTTTAGAAAACTATGAAATTTCGTTCGGAAAAATTCTGAAGTTATAAACAAATCAATGAAAAATAAAAACCAAATTTTGATTTTACAAGCATCACGAGACGTACAGTTCAATCATTTCATTTCTACCCATGCGTCATCACTGTTGAGCATATAAATGCGTCAAGAAGTCTAAGTCAAAACAAAGTCGGAATGTAGAACGACGTGGCTAATATCCCGATGAAAATAACAACTTTCCAAATTAACATATTCGAATTTATGGAAATGTCGAACCTCCAGATAGTGAGAGTTGTCATTCGATTCATAATGACATCCAGAAACTCTTAGAAAAATATGAAATTCCGTTTTGAAAAATTCTGAAGTTATAAACGGATCAATTAAAAAAAAAAACAAATTTCGATTCTACAAGCATCACGAGAAGTATAGTTCAATTATTTCATCTCTACCCATGTGTCATCATTGTTGATCATATTAAATGTGTCAAGAAGTCTTAGTCAAAACAAAGTCGGAATGTAGAACGACGTGGATAATATCCCGATGAAAATAACAACTTACCAAATTACCATATTCAAATTTATAGAAATGTCGAACATCCAGACAGTGAGAGTTGCTTTTTCATTCGACTGAGCTTATAGTATATAGAATCCAGAGACATCAAGTTTGATAGGATAATTATACTTGGAGCATGTGTCTATAAATTATACTCACTTGCCTAGTGAAATCACTAGAAACTTTATTCTAATCAAGTTCAGTCACACTCACAAAATATATGAAAAAGTTTTACGATGCAGAAAAACTCAAAGTCGTCTTGACAATTTGATATTCCATCAGATGACAGAACGGTTGAACCATCGATCAGTACATGTTTCGAACCTACATAGGTTCATCATCAGCTGAATTTACATTAACACTCTACAATAAAAGAAGAGCAATATAACAATAGTTTATACAGTGAAGCATAAAATTTCTTACAAATGACTACAGTACATGTTTCGAACTTAGATAGGTTCATCATCAGCTGAATTTACATTAACATTCTACAATGAAGAAAGAGTAATATAACAATAGCTAATATAGTGAAGTATAAAATTATTTACATATAACTAGCGTACATCTTTCGAACCTAGATAGGTTCATCATCAGCTGAATTTACATAAACATTCCACAATGAAAGAAGAGTAATATAACAATAGATAATATAGTGAAGTATAAAATTTCTTACGTATCACTATATTAACCACTGTTATATTGCTATCCGTTTATCGTAACATGTTAATGTAAATTCAGCTGATAATGAACCTATTTAAGTTCGAAACATGTACTCATCGATGGTTTTACCGTTCCGACATCGGATGGGATATTAAATTATGTAGACGACTTTGAGTTTTTCTGCATCGTGAATCTGCTACACTTCACTTTGAGACATAATAGACTTCTACCACAGGTCTATAAAAAGTTGTTTCGCTCATACCTCCGCAGCTGTTTGACAAATCCCAATAACTTCAGGAATTATTTTATCTACATTCATACAATTTCTGTACATGTGACAGTTGAAAAATAGTTGTTCAGAAAACTAGGTTGGATTGCAAAGTTTTCAAAAACTCTGCATAGGTTGATGCCAAAAACTGAAATTCTATTCAAGCATGACTAAAACTCAGAGAAGAAAAGTTTTACACTAAGACAGGTACCAATTCAATCTTTTCCATGATAACTGAATATCTGAGAAATAAAAAATGGCACTTGATATATATTCGGCTAGGAAATACTCAAGGCATGATTGAAACAAAATCAATAAAATAAACACTTCACATTCAGAACTGTTCCCAATTTTCATAACAATGGGTGTAATATCTACATCACAAAGGCGCTTTTTGCGTGAATACCATTATTCTATGCCTAGGAGTTTGTATTGCACTTCCCCAATGCTTCTTTCACAAACTTAATACCTTCTCATCATTGTATCCATCTCTGGCCAATATAATTGTTGCCCTCACCGTGTACGAATGTGTGCTCACTTTATACATATTATAGAAAGTATCTCGCACTGCCATTTTCTGTCCTACAGTTATATCAGCTGTCTACTTTATTTCAAGGTGTACACCGTCTTCTCCAGATATTTCAAGTGTATCTGCAACCCTCTGAAATACAATTAAGAAAAGTTATGACTCTGCTTTTGTGGTTTCAATGGTTACCTCTTGAACAGACGAAAGTAGTAAAAAAGTCCTTCTTGCGCTCTCTCTTTTTCAAAATACTCGTCAAGTTCAAGACAAACTGTCGTTCTTGCTAATGGGTGCTTGTGAATGGAGAATACTTCCAGACATCCACACTCCCGATTACTGTTCTGTGGCAATCCCGTTGCCTATTTCAACTCATCAGTACCTGAATCTGCTCTTCTAGTTGCTTTAATCCACAATTCACGTCTCTTCACAGCAAGACGTTTAATATTCTTTCTATTGTCGAAAATAGAAAGGAATCGATGGATTGAAACTTCACAATCACTCAAAATTAGGTTTGGAAATATGACACAAATGCACAAAAAGCCTCTTTAAATCGGTTTGTTTGTCCAGCAGGCTATAGTCACAACTGTCAGATTTACTGTCGTCTGGCAGATATGCCCGCGGTCTATTGTATTGACTTGATAATTAGTAATGATGTCGAAAAACGTTCTGTTTTGAAAGCAACTGTTTCTGTCATATCTTCGGCCTCAAAACTACATGAAACTGTCGATGAACAAAACTCCGATGACAGAAAACAACAATGCTATACATGGTACTGCGCTAGTCAAAGGGATGGTCCGGTAAGTGTGGTTGACATAAAACACTGTCAGTTTTATGGCTTCATCTCTTCTCTGTGTGATGATGTAATGATGATAATGATACAATTCATTCATTGGGAACCTTACGAAGTAAAACTTGTGAAGATATAAGTCATTCTACAAAATATCAAAATATAAATATTCAGATTTTGGTAGGTTGAGAACCCAAAAAAACTAGAAGAAAGAATCCATCGTCTTCAAAATAATGACATTCAAACATCAATATATATCAAACGTTTTGTAGATGACTTAATCTTTTTGGTTCCATCTAATAGTACCTATAAATGAAATTCTGACTATTTTCGATTCTTATGACCATAATATCCAATTCAGTGTGGAATTAGAAACAGACAATGGTATCCCTTTCCTAGATACCAGAATAATCAGAACAGAAAATAATACGTTGATTAAAAAATGGTACGTAAAGTCAATCAGTAGTGATAGACTCATACATTTCCATTCTTATCATCCAACCAAAATTAACATCATCAAATCAATGAAAAATAGAATAGAAAAAATTTCCCATCAAAATTAACGAAATGAAAGTTTGACTGATTCCAGAAATATATTATTTGAGAACTCCTACCCAAGAAATTTAGTCAATAAATTATTATTTTGTGATACAACTCAACTGAGAACTACACCTTCATTATCTGCAAATGAAAATTCTTCACCAAATAATAACAGTTTGATTCTGTTCAAATCCAATATTCAAGAACTTACTCCTAAATTAATAAATGTGTTCAAAAACATTAATATTAAAATTGCAAGAAAAAATGTTTTGAATATATCAAAATTATATAGTAAGATAAAAACTCCAGTAACTAAAAAACAGAAATCTAACGTCATTTACAGAATTCCATGTAAGGATTGTGACAAAACGTATATTGGTCAGACATCAAGAACTCTAAATAGTCGTATTATATCACACAAAAGTGATTGCAGGAGAAACATTAATTCTTGCGCATTATCTGAACATGTCAATAGTAATGATAATCAAATGGACTATGACAATACTTCAATATTATGTTCAGAAACTAATACTGATAAGAGAGTTTTTCTTGAGATGGTTCACATAAACAATGAAGAAAAGTCGATGAATAAAAGAACAGACTTGAATAATCTCAGTAAGATATATTCCTACCTTCTCAAATATCAGAAAACAAAATTAACACCACCCTGCAATCAAAATTTTCCTCCTTGAAAAAATTAAAATGAAAAATTGTCACTGTCATTCATTTCCACATTTCATTTCGAAATTTTTTATGTCAGAAATTCCAATTTCATTAGATAACCTCACGTTTGTAAGTGTTCATAGTGTCGTTTATACCAACATATTGTATTTTAATATATATTACAGTTGTCCTGAGGAAGGTAGCAATAAACCAAAGCCGAGAGCTTGACGAAAACAAAGAGTCTTCTTTGACGCCCTAACAATTGTGACTGCAACCCCGCTAAAGCTTATATATATATATATATATATATATATATATATATATATATATATATATATATATAATTTCTTGAAGCTTTTTTTTATTTAATTAATAATTAATAATTTCTTATTATGCTTCAAAGTCAAATTATTTTTATGTCTTGTGTCGTATGAATGATTTTTCCTTTTTTGAAGATGAAGAAGGATAGAATATAACAGAATAAATTTTTGAATCACTTCCAGATTGTGAAAAAAAAATTTGTTTCACACCACCCCATCCCATTATTTTAGTTTCAACATGTGCACGAGCTACCAAGAAGCGTATAATAATAATGGTTCTGGGACTGTCAGTGATAAGTTCCGGATTATTTATTGCGCAAGTAGTTCTAATCTGAACTATAACCGTCCTAGAAGTAGAACCGTGCCCAAAATTAGAAGTCGAACAAGCCCATCGAGACACATGAGATTAGAAATTTCTGGTCACCCTTCCAATAACAAGACATCGCCGTCTATCATGTTATTACGCATCTGCAACTCTCATCTCGCAAACTACGAATAAGCTCACGTCCCAACTCCGAAGTTTTGGATGTTGAAGTTGGCAAATAATTTCGGGACGCATCGCATACGACTGAAATTCGGGAGGTCGTAAGATCGACCAGCAAGTTTTCAACTCCGGAATGATTTAATACTTGCGGTAAACTCTACACGGAATCGGTTTCGGAAGTTGGATTCGGGGTACATGTGAATATTCATCACTCATCGAGATCCTGAATTTTCCGTGCGATAATAATCATTGCCTTAGGGGAAGTGGGTTTTTAAGATAGATTGAATAATTGAATTGGATGAGAAAAAGATAACGTTAGTGACTCTTCTCGATTTTTCCAAGGCATTCGATACCATCAATCATAACCTACTACTTGGTAAACTGAAATATTATGGCTTTTCCAATGATTCTATGATTTTGATGAAAGCATATCTCTCAAAAAGAATGCAAAAAATAGTCTCAAACAATAAACATTCTAATTGTATTGAAATAAACAGTGGAGTACCACAGGGAAGTATTCTAGGTCCTCTGCTTTTTATTATTTATACAGCCGATATTATCAGGGGTAATATAATAAGTGGTATGATTATTACCGATAATTTTTTGAAATATTAATGAATTGCAATCCCAAAGCTGAAAATACAACGAGTCCGCAGGACGAGTTGTATTTTCTTGCATTGGGATTGCCAATGAATTGATATTCCAAAAAATTATAGGCTATTAATCATATCACGAATTATATTTAGGACGACAATATAACCCCTGTTTGAGCAAAAATTGTTGAATTGCCTGGTAATTGATTCTTTATTTCTGGCCGTATTCAAGGGAATACTCTTTTCCACTGCTTCATCTATGATACCAATCGCCATTTGTCCCCAACGATCGCTCATATTGATTAAGAAATATAACTAATCAAAACACATAGATTTGACGTTTATGATTTAAATCATTATTTTCACTTGACAGCTAGTAAAACAAAAACTAAGCAGGTTTATCACCGTGAAAATACAGCGACAAGCTATATTTTCACTGTAATTCGGATTCTATTGGCTGAATTTCAAAATTTGAAATAGACTGATTGGTTGTTAAGCAAGGAGATATATTGTCAAGTCAATAACTCGATGTAATGTATTCGCGTATGCAGATGACACACAATTAATGATCAGTTCCTCCTCTAATGATGATGATATTCGTCAAGCACAAGACTATCTGAATCAAGATCTTGAAGTTATTTGTAGTAAGAGCTCAGAGCGTTACCTGAAACTTAATTCACCCAAATCAAAAATGGTAGTGTTCTCTCCCAAAAATTGCTACCAACGAATCGTTCAAAATCTTGCAGTTAGTATCGATAGTGAATACCTCAAATGTGTGAACTCAGCAAAAAACTCAGGATTGATTATAGATAATGATCTAAGGTTCAAAACTCATGTTACAACTGCTCTGAAAAAAACTTTTGCTGCATTAAAAACACTTTATTCTAATAGATTTCTTCTTAATGTGAATTTACGTAAAGTTTTGACTGAAACTCTTGTCTTATCTCAACTTACGTATTGCGATTTCCTCAATGGACCGTGCTTGGATTCAACTTTCAAATATAAAATTCAAAAAGTTCAGAACTATTGCGTAAATATGATCACGTAACCGATAGGATGAAAGAGCTCAAATGGCTCAACATGGAGAACCGTTGGAAATTACATTTATTGTCATTCACCCATAAAAATATTCACGATGGGCCAGACAATCTGAAACGCAAATTCATTTCAAGAAATCAAATGCATGATGTGAATGTCAGACACGGAAATATTTTAACAGTACCACGTCACAACACAGCACTCTATCAAAGAAGTTTCACCTATAATTTTATCAAACTATACAATAGTATACCTGAACATAACAAAAATTGTAAACTCGACAATGTTCCTTCACTATCAGCTATATATGCTACAAGCTGTCTCCATCATGTTTTTTGTTCTGAATATTATATTACTAATTATATCATTGTATGGGATTTTTTCTTCTCAATCAGCTGGAGGTTAGATGTAAGAATCGCTTCTGCTGAATCTCGCCTCCAAGTTGATTTTTGTTATCAATTATGTAATAATTTCATGTGAAAAAAATAAAGCCGATTTATTACTATTATTATTATGTATTTGTCGTCTAAACAAGCCTAGTCGGGTCCGTACTCCCCACTGCTCCGACCCAGTGGGCGGACGCGCTAGTATAATTAACCAATGACCACTCCCCGCATTATTATTATATTATTATTATGAATGAAAGGTGTCGAATTTTTTGGAACTTTTCATTTCCCACCCTCAGGCAAATACAGGCCAATGAGCCTGATATAGTCCTCTTCGACCACCGAAGTAAGACGATATTCGTTATTGAGTTTTCGGCCCCTGCCGAAACGAATATCGTCCGAAAAGAGGAGGAAAAACGAACAAAGTACCAGGACTTACTTTACGAACTCCGCAAGCTCCACCCAGACTATTCTGTCAAGTTAGTGGTTCTGATTATAGGTGTTCTCGGTGGTTCCAGACCAACGCTACTCTCGGAGCTCAAGATCATACCGGCATGCCGTAATGCGGCAGAGATCTTGGCCGGCCGCATGCAGAAGGCTGTTATTATTATTATTATTATTATTATTGTAGGTAGAGTTGGGATCAAGAATTTGGGTTTTCATCCACTCTAAACCCATGAAATACTGTAAGGAGGTAGGATGACATGCCCCACTACGAATCCTTTCCAAAATGATGCTGATATGTTCGAACTTACTTTATCTGTAGTATTGGTCTATTTTGCAAACACGTATGAACACTTAATGATGACTGACTCAGTCATCGGGATAAAAGTCAAGATGAGTGTGCCTCTGAAGAATCTAGCCATTCGCGCTTGCGAAACTTCGGAAGGAATTTCAAAGAACGACGGCCTTCAAACCCAAAAAATAGTTTTTTTTTTTTGGATTGAGGTGGCCTTCACTTGATGGAAATCCATAGTTATTACTCTATAAGGTAGAACACGATTAAATTTCCACAGAATTTATTGTCTTCGCGACATGTTTCGATACACTGTATCTTTTTCAAGCGAATGTATTATAAACACTCAATACATTCGCTTGAAAATCGTGTTTATAATACATCCGCTTGAAAAAGGTACAGTATATCGAAACATGTCGCGAAGACAATAAATTCTGTAGAAATTTGATCGTGTTCTACCTTATAGCGTAATGCCAAAAAATAGTAGTAATATTGAAAACCTTGGCCGCGAAAGCCTCAACCATTTTGTCAGTGGAAAGATTGTTAGCAATCTCGATCAGAATCAGAGCTCAAGGTTTCTTGCTGTCTTGATCTGATCAAACCAACTACATACACCCTTAGGATATCAAATGGACATTCGAGATAATTCAGATTGACCTGTTATTGTAAAAATGTATATTGCGAAAATTCATGACAGTGGATTTCTCAAACACCGTATTCAAATGAAAGACTATAAATACCCCAAGGAAGTTTTCTTGTACCCCTATCCTTCATATGTGACATACTAGGTTTATTTTAAACTCACTATCTGTCTAGTTTTGAGGATACAATTGTAGGATTTCTATTTATTCATTCACCTAGGCCGTGTTCTGTTTCGCTGTCTGGGTATCTTGGACTAATACAATGAGAAATAGTATTAAATTAAGTATATTCATTAATCATGGTAAACGGAGGATACTTGGGTATGGATAATCCGCAATTCTTCAGAAATGTATGAATTCAATTCTCCATAAATCTTTCAATTAGAATGGTAATATTGAAGAGATTGATGTAATCTTTTTGTCACGAGAGGGCCCTTGAAAATTGATTTCTGACAGTAAATGGGTACATTCAATTCATTTTTACATGTTATAAAGACAATTAAATTTCTGTTATAACTCCTGATTGAAAGTGGGACTAATTTCAGCTCGTGTTTGTTGATGATCTGAACAAATATTTTTCGCTTGTGATCTAAGTAATTGGGAAATTTGTGATGGACCCGTTCAGAAAATGTATACAATGTGAGTTTTGCTGAGTTAGCTTTTGTCTACAAAAAAAAATTCATGTATAGGATTGTTTTTGAATCAATCTTTTTTACAAACCTTGAATTGAATTAAAATCTCTTTATTTAATTAATAATTAATAATTTCTTATCATACTTCAAAGTGAAATTATTTTTATTTCTTGTGTCGTATAGATGATTTTTCCTTTTTTGAAGATGAAGAAGGATAGAATATAACAGAAAAAATTTTTGAATCACTTCCAGATTGTGAAGAAAATTTTGTTTCACACCACCCCATCCCATTATTTTAGTTTCAACATGTGCACAAGCTACCAAGAAGCGTATAATAATAATGGTTCTGGGACTGTCAATAATAAGTTCCGGATTATTTATTGTTCAAGTAGTTCTAATCTGAACTATAACCGTCCTAGAAGTAGAACCGTGCTCAAAATTAGAAGTCGAACAAGCCTTGTGATCTAAGTAATTGGGAAATTTGTGATGGACCCGTTCAGAAAATGTATACGATGCGAGTTTTGCTGAGTTAGCTTTTGTCTACAAAAATAAAGTTTATGTATAGCAGGGGTGCTCAAACTTGAACTGTTAGCGATCTACCTCAATATTGTTAGACTACGATCGATCGACTCTGAGTGTAGGTCTACTCTAAAATGTCAATGAAAAATTTATTCAAAATTGCGAGTTTATCGGTTCTCAAAAACAAACGAGTTGTAGTGTCTAAACCTAACTAAAGGGTGAATTTGGATATTGAAGCGTGACACTGCATGTCCCCAGCATACTTTTCATAAGAGGGTACGTAATTACCGAGTGCAAATCATGTTCGTTAGTTAGTCGATTGCGATATTTTGACTTAATTATCTTCATAGAAAATGCAGACTCGCACAAATAAATTGATCCAAACGCGGCTTTTCTTTGACACGTACCGCCGCCTTTTCCTGCTAGCAGGGGTTTATTACGATGACAGAAAGTGGTGAGGGTGTTATTCTGGCCTAATTGTGGATCGAATAAATTTTGGTAGTTTATTCATTTCATTTTGTTCTAGTGACCTATCTTCTAAAACAAAATCTGTGAATAGTTCTATATCGGAAATTTCTTCTCAAGATCGACTCAAAAAGCACTCGCGATCGACTAGTCGATCGCGATCGACCGTTTGAGCACCCCTGATGTATAGGATTGTTTTCGAATCAATCTTTTTTACAAACCGTAAATTGAATTAAAATCTCCAATTTCAATTCGATATCGAGACTATAAAGAAGTGAGGTTTCTTGGTGCTTTGAAAAATTGTCGACTGTCTTGGTTTGAACATAAATGTTGTCCTGAGGAAACTGGAACATATTGACAGAGTTAAGAATATATAAATGGAAAACACAATAATACATATACAATATGTGATTTTTTCCACTATACTGTACGTTTTGAAATCCATATTTGTTGATGAAATACCACTTCTTAAAACATGAAAGTATAATATAAAATAAAGTGCCGTAACGTGTCATTTTTTTCACGCTTCTAATAGTATATTATGCAACGATCATGTAATAACCATTACATGAGAGTTGCATACGTTATTTTATCTACACCCGATAAATAGTGAAGAACTACAAATATTATATTTATTTTTGTATTGCACACAATAATACTGATTAAACGCATTTCTTTGAAAAATTCTACAAAATTGTAAAAAATCGTATTACTTCCAGGAATGAAACGATGAGAAGTGAGGAGAAGATCAAGAATTGAAAAAAAAAGATTACTCGAGGCCGGAATCGAACCCATGTCTCTTCCAACTAGCTAATATGATCTCAGCGCCTTTGACCGCTTGCCTATGTGGAGCTCAGAAAGTTTGTTTGGAAAAATAAAAAATAAATCATGCATTTGTCAAATGAAAAATGTAATCATTCTAACTACATTTCTGCCGGTGACGGTGTCGAAGGTGATTCTCCCATATCGCTGGTATCAGACATTTTGTTATGATTATCGAAGTTTGGCTATATTCTTCAAAAATTCAATGACAAACGTCAAATGAAGAGCATGCACATCATGCTTGATTGAGAAATAATGGGTTTCTATTGGTTGAAAATCTGTATCGTAATGAAAAATCTTTATCGTAATGGATTTCATTATAAAAAGGATTTTGGGCATATAAGTATATTATTAGAGTACGGGTGTTGATGAAATGCATTTTTGAATCACGGAGTCGCCTATGAACGTCATAACAGTTAACGCTGCAGAGGAATATGTAGACAGTTCTGTAAATGCGAAAGTCATCTGTGCCTGCAGAATTATCTCCGGAAACAACATCGACTTAGCATATCTGTAATGCGATACTCGAAAACTCCTACATCTGAATCGAGGCTAAATATAAATAATTCAAATAATTGTACTTTTGATCGTTTGAAGTTTCAATAGTTATCGTTTTGTGAATTCATATTAGTTCAAGAAGTGAACTTATATAAATATGTAATATGTTCTATTAATCATGATCGTAGAAAAAAATATTGAATGAAACTGTACATAAAGTGTAAAAAAGACCTTCTTATGTGAAGACGAAAAAATAGGTTTACTATGATTTCTCGAAGTTGGATGAACCACCTACATCATGATTGATGATAGAGGACATATTCATTCTCACGCAATGTTTCCACGTAGTTCTCATTTTTCATTAGGATTTGCTGATCTCTATCTGCAAACGTGTGCTGGAATGAGAGTCATAAGAATCACAAATGTTAACCAGCACATTGTTAGAATAATCATAATGTTATTATGGTAATTTCATTCAGAGATAATACATCGAAATGCCACACAAGCGACTTTTTCAGAACTTTCATCCTCTAACAATTCGTTCCGTAGTGGGTAATATGATTTTTTTCGAATCAAATTTTTTGACAAACATTGTTGATCTGTGCGTACCGTGTGCCAGACGTTTCTCACCAAGAAACAGTCGCAAATCGAATTTTTCCCTCCGAATAACACACGTCGATCAAATCGGCAGCAAGAAACAATTCTCAGTGAGCTGACTTCCTGCTTATTTCTATCCGGAAATAAATCTCGAAGGTTTTGATAAATGCGTCGAGAGTTTTTCTATCGAAGGAAACAAGTAATTTCCATTCGGGTGGAAGTTCTGATTTTCCGACGCAACCAATTGAAATTCACTGAGAATACAGGGTGTAGTCGAATATGTGTAAAACACCGAAGGAGGTGATTCCTCATCGAAAAAAAGATAGGATCTTTCATATGAAGAAACATCATTGGAGCATTCCTTCTTGAGATATGGCCCCTTAAAGGGGGTACATTAAATTTGAAGTAATAAATTAACAACACACAATTAGTATTATTTCAATTTCAAAAATTCACAAACTGACAGCGTCATACCAGTTCAATTGTCACTATCGCTAATAGCGACCTACTAGTTAGATTAGTTTCGTATTTTCGCATTTAGGATCTCTTTAGTTGTTCGTAAAATAATTTTTTGCTGCGAACTGGTTTATTTTAGGTAAAAAACTCAAGAGACATTTTTTGTTTAGAATGAAACAGGCTATCGGAAATGAATTTTTAAATGGTAAACGAACAATAAGAAAAGGTTACATTGAAAATAAATTTTAGTGGTTGCGTTTTCCTCCTCTTACAACCATGGGGTAAACCAAATAAATTACTGGCTAAGTGTCTTTTTGGTAGTACAAAACGTCAGGTCAATTTCAAAATTGTAACTTCAGTGACAAAAATTGTTATACAAATTTTATGTACCCCCTTTCAGGAGCTGTATCTTAACAAGGGAGGCTCCAATGAAGTTTCTTTATATGAAAGATCTTATCTTTTTTTCGATGAGGAATCACCTCCCCAAATGTTTTACACTTATTCAGTTACACCCTGTATAGACTGATCCATGTTCGAACTTTTCTTCTTACTCTGGGTCGGTAGGAGTCTCAATATTTCTAAACGTGCAGCAACAAACGGTTGATGGTTATGTGCGGGGTCACTTATTTTTTGAATCCAGAAAAATGGAATGCGAATTCGTATAAATTTGATTAAGTGGAATTAGATAGGGGTCTTCACGTATTCTAAGTTAGGATACTATTATGGCAATTGATGTTACCTCGATTTCCTATGAAAACTGCATGGGGCAACGTGATGCCTTGGTCCATTATACTTCAAATTCAGCATAATTTTTTTACAGAATTGAATGATCACGGGGTGAACAATAGGGTCAAAGTTTGTATGGGACAACGTGATTCCTAGGTCCAATCTACTTCAGATTCTACATGAATATTCTTCAACAGAATAGATGGAAGACGTATTTCGTATTTTATTGAAATTAGTGTCCTAACGGGGTTTAAAAGGGGTAGAGAGTTTTTTTAGGGGTTAATCACCGCACAGCCCAAACCACTAATCGTAGAGTTCTGAAACTTGAAGGGTGTGTTCTTTGTATGACATAGGCATCCGGCAATAAAAGGGTTTTCCGAATTTCAATCCCAAACGGGCTAAAAAAGGGGTTTATAACATTTTCGATTTCTTTCAAAAGCTCTTTCGAGTGCGCCCAGATGGCACAACTGTGATGAACCCGATAAAACTTAGTTCTAAGAACTACACAATATAATTGCGTCACAAAAATAATTAACACCCAGCGAAGTGGCCACCGGTTAGCAAGTAATGCATGAAAGGAAAACTAACTGAATATTTCCCTCATATATAAAATATCCCATAAGAGCAATGCAATTATCGAAAACTTACAATTGCATTGTATCAAGTCACCATAACAACACATTTGAAACCGTATCGCTAGACGTCAGTAAACAACACAAATAAATGTCAGATAGACTTCAAAAATAGAAAAACATTTCGCGTTTAGGTGAGTGCTCCATACAATCTATAGAGGAAAGTATAAATGAACAAAAAATAACATTTCCTTGAGAATTTCTTCATTCGTGAAATATTCCAATGAATTACATTCGTGCATAAAAATGACCAGATAATTTTGCATTCAAGCGTGATATCTTATACAAATTGCATTCGGTTATTTTCATATTTTGTAAAAGAGCCTTCGTCCTTCGGACTCGGGCACTTTCGCCAAAATATGAAAATAAACTCTTGCAATTTTTAGATATCACGCTTTCTTGCAAAATTATCGGTAATTTTTATGCACTCGTGCAATTATAACCGATATATTCTCTGATTCATTATTCCGAAGGCATAACATACAAATCTCCTTCCTCCTAATCAAAAATATTTGAGGTAAGATTTCAAGGAACTCTTGAATGCTACACAATATAAACATTTAACATTATATAGTCCATTTCTAGAATAAGCTGGAGAAAATTAAGCTGTAATATTGCCGTTGTATATGCGAATTTACTCGTTTTCATTGAAATTGACGTTTTATGGCAGCAAGTTACGAATCCTTCATTAAATTTCTTGGTTTTGAAATAAAACCTCTGAGGTTCTTTTGATTCATTATAATCTTATGGCAAGTCTCAGTGTCATTCCACGAATTCGCGATGAAATCAGAATCCGTGTTCGATCATAGTTTCTCATTTAATCTTGAGCATTCAGAAAAAGTAGAGGTTTAATGAGTTCATTTCATTTTTATCTTATTTTTTCTTCTTTTTTTTTTAAACTTACTACCATCACTGGGCAAGCATTGAAAAACTATCAGAAGAAGTAACCATTTCAGCAGGTGAATTACAGAAAATAGTTGATATATGTGAGATACTGTTTGAATGTTATTATTTTGTGGTGGATCGATATTTGTTCCGTAGTTTTCTGGGTATTGTAACTTACCACAATCTGAAAAAAATGAGAATTGTATAGATTCAAATATTTATCCTTATTCTTTCAGATTGTGGTAGGTTACAATACCCAGAAAACTACGGAACAAATATGTGAGATGTTTTCGCCGTGAAATTTAAAGGGATTTGCACTCCATCAGCACACAATCTCCATCAAAGCAGTTAGTTCAGAAAATGAATCTTAAAAAATGGTAAAACCTCGCAATGTTTTCGTCCAACCCCGATTTGTACAAAAAATCTGGGATTAGGCTTATTACACCCTCTAGTTCATTTATTGTTTCGGTCAATTTTCATGCTAGGAAGACATTTTTTCAGTTGTTTGAAAGCTCTTATTGAATACTTTGAAAAAGATTCTATGAGCTTTCTTCGAAAAATGCAAATTTTTCTCGTTATTTCGCTTTAAATCTTCCAATTTATACATTCGACGAAAAAATCTAAGAATTAATTTGCTGTATCTCAGTTCGTATGTGTCGTAGCAAAATTATGAAGAAAGCATTGTTTTTGTTTTTTCAAAAGCTACAATTTGCCTCTCGACACTTTTTTTGATAAAATGCATAATTATTTGCAAAAAACCATTCAAAAAAGTCGATTTTTTCGTCAAAAAACTGTTACTTTCAACTTCGAATGACTCAAAAAATATTACTTTTACGAAAGAAACATATGGAACATGTTTTTCCTTAGAATTACTTTTTCAGTTGATTCCCACAGTTAGAATGTAATAAAAAATTTCCACCCCCCGTGATGGGGTGGGAACCTCCCTCAAGGCTCTGGCGTACGGCGTCATGATATAGAAAATGATCCTTGAGCTATTATTCCCTACCTCCTGTGAAAATTTCAGGTAAATCCATTTTGGACGAAAAAATTGCGAGCCAAAATGCTTCATTTCCTGAACTAAATTCTCAGTATATAAATTCGTGATCAAGTCCTTTTAACGTTAAGATTTTTTCTAGAGATCCATTACTCCATCAGCAAACTGATATCACTTGCAATCACGCGGGTTTCGCTAACAATGTTGTCACTTTCAGAAAAAAAATTTGAAACATCTCTGCAAGCATTTTTTTTACATATATTCAGATTCTCACTAAATGGAAGCCCTGTAATGATCAAAGAACACCGAGTGAACCACAGTACAGGAGATACGAATCGATATTAACTTCAAAGAGGTAGGCGGAAAATATTGAATTCCTTTACGTTCATTTTCGGACTGAACTGATGGACTGGCATTCCAAAACTGACGGAAAACTGTACGTCAAGGGGTTCCTTTGAACTATTGAATGTATAACTGTCAAACTTTGGATATTAATGAGCAGAAGTGATAGTCCGGGAGGTAGTGTCACTTTTATACAAGTCATTTTATGCACAATGCAATTCACTCATTAAAGTTGTTTCCATATACCAGAATACTGAACCGACCGTCAGACTCTCCAGTAGCGGTGGGTATAGTCGGAGGAAGCTGCTGAATATAACCAGTTATTTAAAAAAAAAAGTGATTTTATGCACCCCATAATTTTCACAGATCATTATTCTCAAGGTATATTAAACTAATAAAGTCGTCAGACCCTGATCTGCGGGTGGATTGTTCGTCAGTCACGCGTAGTAACGTATCCTGAATTTTGAAAAAAAAAGTAATAGTATGCAGTCTGAAATTTTTTTAGTTTACAGTTTATAGCATAAAAAGTACGAATTTAATCGTCAGACGTCATGGAAATAGTGGAAAACCCGTCAGTCGAGCAATCGTAGTGGATCTCAGCTGTCGGAAAAATCGGCGCGCGACATCTTTTGCGGTCCAACTGACGGACTTTCCACCACGTTCATGTCGTCTGACGATTATATTTATTTTTTATACTCAAAAAACTATCTCTGAAAAAAAATTCGGGATGCATACAATGACTTTGATAAGATAAATGAAAGGTAATAGATTTATCATTAAAGATTGAAAATGATTATCAATATTATGAAAATGATTGTAAATTTTAATAGGTTTCGTGAGTAATAATTTATTTTTTAATTAAAATATGAATGAAATCGTATAAAAGAAGTAATGAAAATGTTGAAAATTATTCTGATTCTTCATATTCGCTATCAGAATCACTCGCGCCCGGTGAACTTTCATCGCTGCTGTCTTCCAACCCGCTTTCAGCGCAATCTTCATCTTCATCGTCGTCTTGCGATTTTGTTTCGTCTAAATGATTTGAAAAAATGTATTAATATGAAGTGGAGGTTGAAGATTAACAATTCAATGTCAGAGAAAAGTATGATAAATACCTATAATATTATAATTTCCATCTTCGATTGAGTTCATGATGCTATTTATCGAAGGCAATTGATCTCCTTCGAACCATTTGAAAACGTATCTGTTATTTTCCTCTTTCCATCCATAATCAGTTGGAGTTGGATGAGTTGGTGTTTGTTGAGATGCGTGAGTCCACAATTGAGCGATATAACTGCTCCTCAATAATTGTTGTTGCAATACTAAATGACACGGTGGAAGAGTAGAGCCCTCGAATGTTTTATTCACTTTTAATATATCTTCATTTTTATTAACCTTGTATGTTTTCATGAATGCTGCTACCTGAGATAAATTTACATTATTTATATTATTAAAACCATAGATACGGCAAACAAATTCTTCCAATACTGCAAAATTCTCATGAGAGTTTGGGTGCAACTCTTGAGATAATTGAATGAAAGCTTGTATATAACGGTTTGATTTCTTTAGTAAATCGAACGGTCTTCTCTTTCCTCTTCTGGAAAACGCAGGAAAAAGTATATTAAACCATACATTATATATAAATTGAACCATATAATACCTAACATATAGAAATATACAAAACGCAATAAAATTATTATCCTACTTGGTAAGAAACTAGTCATAAACAACTATTGAATTGAAATGATACTTACCTTGGACCTGCCGATGGTTCCAATGAAGATTCATCATTTATAATAACTCTATACATTTAGGTAGAGCTGTAAATATTCGGTAGCACTGAGAATGATACAAAGCAATCGGTGATACATCTGCAGCTAATCTCACTTCATTCATATATAATTGATGTTCTTGTCGAATATTTAGTACATTTTTACATTTCGCAGGAGTGTCCACTTTTTTTGGAGCAGAAAACACAAAATGGTTTTGAATCAGCCATGCTTTACACACGTAAGACTTGATCACATGAGCGGCAATGCGCAAACTAACCGAAACAGCTACTGTAGACCCTTAATATGCTTTGTAGAATGATGGGCATGGCCCAGAGCTCTTCAGGTTGACCGACAGTCATTCGAAATCTGAAGTTAAGCAACGCCGAGCGCGGTTAGTACATGGATGGGTGACCATGCAGGGAAATCAACCGTGTTGAAAGCCCGTACAGCTGCAGCAAAATAGCATATCATAGCTCGCAGGCAATATATCAATGAACACAAGATATATTGAGGATATGCCGTCCTTCGGAGGGGACGTTAATCCGGCGGTCCCGAGTCCATGGATGTTGGGCTCCATAAAGATCCCTAGCTCTGGTTGGAATACCAGAGGGTTCGGCAAAATTTCCGGTTGGGGAAAGTGTGCTCACCGGCGTCGGTGATTGGCCTTAGTAGCGGAAATAGGCCGACGTTAAAGAAAGAAAAAAAAAGATGCTTTGTAAACACGGCTTCTCTAGTAAGGGATATAGAAGAAACGGAGCAGGTTGTCGAATCCTAGCTATTCTCTACTATTCGTTTTGAAAACATCAAGCACCACTTTAATAAAAATTATGCTAACGATTTTTTTAAATTATTACTTTATACTGAATTGTAATTTTATTTGTTATTATTGATACGACATTAACACAGGAAAATTTTATTACAGTCATTGTATGCATCCTGAAGTTTTTTTCAGAGATAGTTTTGTGAATATAAAAAATGAATATAATTGTCAGACGACATGAACGTGGTGGAAAGTCCGTCAGTTGGACCGCAAAAGACGCCGCGCGCCGATTTTTCCAAGAGCTCAGATCCACTTCGATTGTACGGCTGACGGGTTTTCCACTATTTCCATAACGTCTGACGATTATTTTTGTACTTTTTATGCTACAAACTGTCAACTAAAAAAATTCCAGACTGCATACTATTACCTTTTTTTTCAAAATTCAGGATACGTTACTATGCGTGACTGACGAACAATCCACCCGCAGATCAGGGTCTGACGACTTTTTTAGTTGAATGTACCTTGAGAATAATGAACTGTGAAAATTATGGAGTGCATAAAATTACTTTTATTTTTTTATTACTGGTTATCTTCCGCAGCTCCCTCCGACTCTACCCACCACGGTCGCGCGATCTGACGCTCGGTTTGGTATTTCGTAACATAAAAACTACTTAATCGATTGAATTGCATTGTGCATAAAATGACTCATAAAAAAGTGACAGTACCTCCCGGACTATGATCTGAATAGCAATCAGGTGTTTTGAAGATCGTGGCGAGTGAAGCCAAAACAGTTTATGATGCCATTGAAACGTAGTCTCGACAACCATATTGGGAGTTGGCCTTTGCAGAATTGTCAAAGCTCTGAAGGGGTTTCATGAACTTCGTCACAATTGAACAGCTTTAATGAAGCTGCTATCATTGTGGGCTTCAAGAAACTCTGAGGGCTCCATGATCCAAATCAAATTGATCCTTGTGTCCAAAACGGTTACAGTCATGCCTGAGCTTTCTCTTTTTTCAATCGCATTTTTCTATGTCACTAAGGGGTGGAAAATCTTCCCCTTAGCCCTATAAACCAGCCCCTGGAATCGCACCTGCGAGTGTGAACAGTTCCCGGTCTTAGCAGATTGACAATCCGCTAAATCGTGCCAGAATTATGTGTTCACACCGCAACGGCGATATTAAAACCCTTTGTCACGAGAAAAGTTTGGAGAATAATGTGATATTGTTGCGTTGCGAAAACTTTGCTAATAAATAGAAACACAATGCCCGTTCCGTTGTATGCGGACGAGCCGTTACCGAATACTAAGTAAAATGCCAAAGAAAGGAACGACGTTGTGTGGTGCGAGCATAAATGAATTCAGAACTTTCCTGCAATTTATGACGATTCTGAAAAGGTTCTTTACATGGTGAGTTACCGCGGCAGCTCATTTATGCGAGCCCGCAGAGAAAACTGATTGTGTGCCGTTTTAGAGGGTTTTGTGTTGAATGTGAGACAGACAGACCAGTATTTCAGTACAAAGTGATGGATAAGAGGACTTTTTAGACTCATTCATTGATCCGGCTCCATATAACAATTTCATTCTAGAGATATCGACGGATAGGTCAGCGCCGAAGTGACATGCAGGAAAAAATATTATAATCGCAAGTTTGAACTGGCAATTATGTATAATTGCTAGGTTGAACTGGCAATAAGGTATAATTGTCAGTTAAAACTGGCAATTCTAACATTTTTCCTGTATGTCTGTTCAACACTTCCGTAGACAAAAGTGTTACTTTTATATAGACTGGCCTCTATGACAGTTTTCCATATAACACGATGAGGAGTACATTAGAGAGAGGAGGAATCCATGTTTCAAAATGAATAGGAGAAGGATGACTTCAGCTTAGACTTGAAGTATTCCATCCTTCACATGCTATCTTTCTTCAAGCCACATACAGGAGGAAATTCTGAAACGCCGAATAGGGATTTGTGATCAATGTAAGGACTCATGTAAACAAATCATATCTGAGTGTCTGTTTGCTATTACATAAATTATATTGATTTGAAAATACTTCATTGTAGCTACAAGACTTGTACTTTTATGAAACAGGCCCCTGCAGTCATCAGTCTCTTTTTTCGTATCTTTCCTAATGAAGAATCAGGAAAATCAAAAATCGATGGGACAATATTATTTTCAGAACTTCAGTTCCAGGATTAACAAAGTAATCCTCTTCACTGAAATGTCCGCTACAAATAAGTGTGGTTTTAGAACGCACCCATTTCTCTTTCAACTGTAGGTCATTCGGAAATCTATATAAGGAAATGGATTATTATTCATGAAAAATAATATGAGAAATGATATTTCACCTATGGAATTTCAAGTTGAGTTTCCTTCTATATCTGCTGAAGCAGTTGAACGCTGCACAAAATGAGGGCATTATGATAGTTTATGGAATGAGTAACACACAGTTCAAAAGCAGTAACCAAACTCGAAGTGATTTGAAGAACAAACGTATAATATGTCGAGCATTTCAAATTCGCTTCGGCTGTTCTCATTCCTTTTTTATTGGTGGAGTGAGAAAAATTCACCAATTCGACTAAGCAATCAGACACAGGATGAGAGTAGAGATTCTGGCAGCGAGAGATATTCCTGAAAAGGAACCATCAACTAGACTTGAAGTATCCCATCTTGTTCATTCAGCAGTCCTCTCTCTCTCAGGGCCACTCCATTAGTTATGATGTCTATGTAGTTTTCACAGAAAAGATAGCACTGTTACTGGTCATGGAATGTATTCATAGATGGCACATGCTAGAAACGCCCCAGAAGCTGGATGAATGGCCCTTTTCTGAATGGAGAGTAGTAGATTTAATATATGTTTTAGTGCCGAATCCCATATATGGAAGGATATATCAGAACAGATCAGATGAAAAGTGTATCAAGCAGAAATTTCAATAGATTTGGTGTTTTGAGAAGGCATTGTAACGAAGCGAATTCAACGAAGCTTCCATCGTTACAATGCGGCTTCTATTGTTGTTGTTCTAAAATTGTTCGTTCCGTTAACCAGCTGACGAACGTCAACCCTCAGAAGTCGAAACTTGTGCAAGCAATGGAGCAACGAGGCCTTACCTTTTAACGTGAGATTACCCAGCACGGTGGCCCGGCAAGGATTCGAACCCCGGCCCTCCGCTTCATAGGCAGATATGCTAACCACTACACTACCTTTCATATATCATTAATTTCCGCTATGTTTGGCGAGGATTGTTGCAAATGTCAACATTTGGATTACCTACTGGAATATTAGCGGCATTTTGGATATTGAAATAGGACTGGCCTCAAGTGCCAAGAGTGTTGAATCCCGAACCTGAGAAAAAGGCTGATAAAACGGTAACTTGCCATTTTCCGAAGCAAGTGTTTAGGTAATTAGAGAGGGTTGTGGTTTTTATAGGAGGCACTGAGTTTGTATATCTTTTTTGTCCTGGTACTGAGATAATGTGTTATAAAATCTAAAATGCCAGGGATAGCTCGTTTTTCATCACTGTACTGATGTGTACACTTTAGCAGGGATCTAAGCATTTCATGAGTTCCGAAGGGCAGAGTGACGTTTAGAATAAAAGAAAACGGAGTCGGGAAAGCGTCAATAGGTCGGTAATTACACACCGAGGTGGGAAGTGATTCATTCCTGTCTTGAGATCAGTTAGTTAACCGAGACGCAAACCGTCGAGGTTAGCTATGATCTCAAGACAGGAATGAAACTTCCTACCGAGGTTTGTGTACTATTTCATTCACAACCATCATATTTCGATCAAAATTCCTAAATCTCTGTTTCGTTCTGAACATATCTAAAATATTACATTCAACGACAAACTATCAAGAACGCGGTTTTCTCAGAATAATCAGGTAGATATATTGTTGCCGTGACTACGGGGTATACAATTGTCACCAATATAAATAAATGTCAGATATGTCAATAAATGACAGATAAAATCTAGAATAGATGAAATGAGGGCGGAAAGTAGAGGTGTGTAACGTGACACTTCTCAACCTTCAATGACGTTAGTAATAACATATATGGTTGTGAATGGTTGTGAATAAAGTATTTTGCTAGCTTCGTCATCTTCCCAGTGAACAATTCGTCGATCTCCAATCTGAAACTCGGTTCTAAATGAGCACATCTTCAAATGTTTTTCAATAAAATATTTCCCGGCTTGAAAGAGAGAGCCAAGCTTAGGGCAAGTACTTTCAGCACATTTTCTTACATGGTTTTTCCATGAGGCACATCTACTGACCTTCATTTCTAGCAGATCGATGAATTTGTAGGGACAGTCATTCCTGACATAAGAATACTGAGGCAGTATTGAAACACCATTTATGACATTTTTCATGTCTGTGGATCAGAAGCTTCAATTTTTGCACTGTGGCTGTTCTGATTTTTTGCTTTGAGAAAAAATTGATTTTAGAAATTGTGCTACGTTATATTTCCAGAACTTATTTTTCCATTAGATACGCAGGCAGTTTGATGTACTCTGCGCACAAAAAGTTTTTTTATTTTTTCAATTGGCTCAATTTGCATGGTATAAATGTTGAAAAGATGTTAACATGCAAAATCTCTCGTTCAGACGGTAATCAAATCAGCCAATCCTAATTAATGTATCAAATTCATTATACATCAGATTCTGCATGATTTTGAATATTAATGGATAGATGAAAGAATTTCTCGGTCAGAATTAATGGAATATCAGTCGATCATTATTTGATATAATTGGAAATATGATGTTACGCTTCACAGCAATATGGAAAATGGTGCAAATGGTGATTGTTGATTGTTTTGATCATTACGCATGAACGATATTGGGAGACTTGATTCGTATCGAATGAGCTATATACAAAAATCAACACAATGCTAATTGTTGATTATTTTCGATACTCATGAATTGATATTCGATAATTACGCGAATTATTATCAGGCAGTCCATCGAAGTCTTTCATATCTAGCATCTAGACAACCAGAATTATATTTCTGCTATGGATTTTTTCGCAAATGTTCATTTATGTGGAAATTTTTTGGTTGAAGAATCGAAGGTGCCTTTTTCTTGTCATGAGTGTTGAAATGACCAATAAAACTAACATTACACCAAAAATTTGTTGCTCAAGTAGAAATCCAATGAAATCAGTTAATTTGAAATCATCTGATCGAACACAACCAACCAGAACAACATTATACTGAAAATATCGCATGGGCTCTTTCCTCATCATGCAGCCATGGATACATACAAATTGATTTATTTCGATTTTGACGTTTCAAATATTCAATATTTTTCAAAATTTCCCCATTTCGTTGTGAAACTATCTAGAATATTAATGAAATTATGGAATCAATTATATAAAAAATAACTGTTTACTCTATAGAAATTTTATTGAAAGGATTCATAAAACTTTGTAATGAGAGAATGTATTATTGAATTAGAAATCTGGTAGCGGAAGAATTGACGTTAATTTTGAAGGCTTGGGCTATGAACACGAAAACAAAAGATGGTACTGAGTTTAAATAAGCTACGGTCGAAACCGTAACAGAATAAATTTGTTTCGCTCTGTACTTTATTCAATATTCAGCAAAAAATTGCCTCTCCGAATTACCCTCGAATATTGATAAATGCCCAAAAATTGTATAACAACATTCCCAAGCTTGTGGCTCATAGGAAACAGACTTTCGCCTACGGCGTCTGTCTGTTTCCAAGCAACAAGCTTTCTAAATCTGTTTCAATTGTTTTTCGAATAATTATCAATGTCTTTGGGTTATTACTATTGATAACTACCCATGGGCTGTTTTCGGTTATAATTGTTCGTTTTCGTTAACCAGCTGACGAACGTCAACCCTCAGAAGTCGAAACTTGTGCGAGCAATGGATCAACGAGGCCTTACCTTTTAACGTGCGATTACCCAGCACGGTGGCCCGGCGAGGATTCGAACCCCGGCCTTCCGCTTGATAGGCAGATATGCTAACCACTACACTACCGAGACCACTCGAGTGCATACAAATTACCGATGATTTTGCAAGAAAGCGTGATATCTAAAAATTGCAAGAGTTTATTTTCATATTTTGGCGAAAAAAATATGAAAATAACCGAATGCAATTTGTATAAGATAGCACGCTTGAATGCAAACTCATCTGGTCATTTTTACGCACGAATGTAATTCATTGGAATATTTCACGAATAAAGAAATTCTCAAGGAAATGTGATTTTTTGTTCATTTATACTTTCCTCTATAGATTGTATGGAGCACTCACCAAAACGCGAAATGTTTTTCTATTTTCGAAGTCTATCTGACATTTATTTGTCTTGTTTAATACGTCTAGCGATACGGTTTCAAATGAGTTGTTATGGTGACTTGATACAATGCAATTACCGCTGTAAGTTTTCGATAATTGCATTGCTCTTATGGGACATTTTATATATAAGGGAAATATTCAAGGTTAGTTACCACATATGTCATGACATTGACTACATTGTCTTCGAGACATTTCATTCCATATTCAATAGGTACTTATGTCATTCTCCTGTCAGAAAAAAAAACACCTATAATCCCCCGAACATTGATAAATTACTCATGATTTTATCACAACTTCATCAAGCACGTCACTTTAGGAAAATTACGCGCTTTCGAAAACTGTGATGAACTTATTTCGTTTATTTTCAATGTCCTTGGGATATTACAGCTGAAAACGAATACATTTCCATAACTCTGAATGACTTTGGAAAGTTGTGAAAATATTTGTTGTTACTGAGAGTGTTTTTTTCCATAACGGCACTGAGTCAAGTGGAAGCATTAAAAATACGACTGCCACACACCAATATTTTATGCTCCTTTGAACTGGCCTCTTTCCATGAGTAGCTCTTCTGAAACGTTTCCGGATATTAAACCGTCTCTTTGGTATTGTCAGTCTTCTCAGAATTCCTCGAGTGGTCATTTGAATCGCTTTCAAACTCCATCTTTTGTTTCCGGACAAGTCAAGACCAAACCATTATTGACATTATCTTGAATTTCAACGGAGAAATGCGCCTGCCTCGAATGCTGGAAATTCATTGCCTAGCCGAAACTCAACATAAAACGGAGTGGATATAGCATATAAAAAGATGATTCCCAGTGCAAACGTTCTTCGTTCCTTTATGTCATATGAATGGTTTCGAGAGAATTTAATTAGCTGAAAGCGTCGCCTAATGAGATTGTGTACAAAAGGCTACGACATCGGTTATCGCCACGAGATATTAATTCAAGCAAATTTCGTTGTTATGACTACGGCTTTGACACAAGAACTCGGAATCAAGAGGTCACTGGAGATTGCAACAAGAGATTCGCCATTGGATATTCTTGAAACACGTTGTACAGGGTGTTTACGGTCTAATAGCCCTTATTGGGGATAGACGCATATCAATCAAATCTAAATTTCATATTTGTATTCGAGGCTTAGCTAAGCCTGAAAAAATCAAAATAATCGTGTCAATTCTGAACAAGATAATGATTCTTTTGTATTATTTTCAGAATTCATCAAAGATTTTATGCTTTCAACGGCCGGTTAATAATTAATCAAAGGGTTCGACAATATTTGTTGAGTTAGCTTGTATTCCTAGAATTTTTTTTTATATAACCAACCGTTCTTCGAAACAATAATTGATAGTGAATTTCTCCAAAGTGGATGCGGTGACTGATTCATTAGTATATGGACTTGCAATTATTTTGTTCAGTGGAAGGTGAGCTGGTACAATTTACGATTGCTGTAGCTCCAAGATTGGTGATTATGTTTCAAGACATGCTTTTCCAAATCCTGTGGGAAAAACTAAATAAGTGTGCCACTATTCACATTGGTACTACTATTAAAATCACGCAGGGTACGGGTTGAACAATCAGAAATATTCCTTGAAAGTGGTTGACAATGTTCCTTGCTGAATGGTAATGGTTCGGACTTCCATTGTCTTTATTTTTAACTCTATTGAAACCTGTTGCTAGGAACGGAAAGATTAAAATACAAATCAAGTGAGAAAAAATCAAATCAAAATCAAATTTCTGGTCAATAATGAAATTAGGGATTGATTGATCAAAGAAAACACTGTTGTTAGAAAAAAAATCGAGATTTCGAATATGAAATATAAGTCAAAAAAATTTTTTAAATAACGAAATGAATGGAATAATATTGTGACAAGAAAATTGAGGTATCGAATATGAAATACTAGTCAAAAATGTAAATGAAGAAATTGAATGCAATATTATGAGAAAATGTTGAAACCAAGTTTCAAGTTGAGTTTACTCACGACGTTTCGATTGAATGCTGGTATCCGCAATCGTCTTCGGGTGATCAGAAATATTCCTCTCATTTTTATTTGATTCATATATTTAAGTCAGTCCTTCCCCTTAGTGTTGTTGTGAGCTTGGAGACCTCCGAAACTTCTTCCTCTCTTTCGCTCTCTCTATCTTCTCTCTGTTTATCAAGGATTTTTCAATCGAATAGACAAGTATCGGGTTTCCATGGCGAGAGAGGGACTGTTTTTGAAAGCTTTGTATTTCTTTCCTATCGCATTCCCCCATGCGAGACATCTATTAGAGAATGAAATTTTGCTGGCCAAGCTACTCCACATCTCGTCAGCTTCTAATGATCCACAAGGATCAGATACGGCCTGTCATGAAATTAAGTTCTCACGTAAGGAGCTCGGCACCAAAACATTAAAATTAACGATTTACTCTTCTATTCAGAGAAAGGCAATCCATCTTGTTGGTAATTCTTCGCTCACAGGCTCTCTCACTCTGTTGGAGCATCATTGAAGGGTCGGAGACTTGTCTCTCTTCTATAGATACTTTCACGTTCGATGATCTCCTGAATTTTTATCAATCGTTACATCCTTGGCAGTATCTACACGGATGACCTGACGAGTACAGAATTCCCACCCCTTTGTTGTGAGCTTAGAGATCTGTCGAACCTCTCTTGCTCAGAGATATTTTTCCAAAAGAACCGCTGAACTTTGGAACTCCTTATAGAGAAGGGTTTTTCCTGAGGTTTGTGAACTTCAAAAATTCAAAATGATTGTTGATTCGTATTTCCTGTCCCTTGATTCGGACGGTGTTCTTTGAACATTATAGGGCTTCCCTTTCGTGTGAATCTGCATATTTCCAAAAAAATGCTATTAACAATTCTCCCGATGCTCAAAGTAATTAAGCTGCCTTGACATATGGTTCTCATGTTTGGCACCAAAACATTCATTAAAGCTTGTTACTTCTATTCAGAAAAAGGCAATCCGTCTTGTTGGCGTCTTGTTGTTCTTCGCTCACAGACTCGCTCACTTCCTTGGAGCATCGTAGCAGGGTCGGAGACTTGTCTCTTTAGATATATTCACGGTCGATGCTTTTCTGAATTGTTATCAATAGTTACACTCTTGGCAATATCTATAGTATTTTTCACAGTAATTGGTATTGGCTTATCAACTACAATAAACTACCCGATTTAATCCCATTGTGTAGAAAATCATCTGGTAAAAGATGCAAATGTGCTACAGGGTCGAACTTAAGAAATTTGAATTTTGCATAATGTAGGAGATATACAAGTAATTTATTCAAATGGCAATTCTATTCTATATTTAGTTCAGTGTCGCTATCGCTCTCCTCATCTGAATTAATTATAATTGGCGCAATTGATTTTACAGAAAGGTACGAGTTTTCAATATTTATAACATGACTAACAGAACTTTTCCAACTCTCGGTAGGAATGTCAATCGTACAGTTCCTAATCAATTCTACCACACTACCACTTAAAGTCGGAGAAGTATTTTTTCCGCGCACGCTCGATTTAAGTTGGTGCCACATAAGCTCTATGGGATTGAACACGCAGTAGTAGGTAGGTAGTCGTAACCTTGTTTGTCCCAATTCTTCTGCAATTGTATCACAAACATACGTTTTTTTTAAGAAAATGACTGCAGCACTTGTAAAAGTTCTTTTTTTGTATAATTTTCCTCAAAATATATGTCATTTGCAGCCATGAAGTTTTGAATCTCCAATTTCGTATTCTTTGAGCCAGGAATTTTTTGCAATTGTCGACTATGATAGCTTGCGATGTCTATTACTATGACGCTGTTTGGTGGAATGTTGGGTAACAGACAATTTTCAAACCAATCTTCAAAAAGCTCTGCTGTCGTATCTTCGTGATAATTAACACAAGAGTCCTTAATATTTTTAGCAGAAAGCCACATAGCGTTTGGGATCCAACCATTATCTGATCCTGCGTGTAATATTGTGATTCTCTTTCCTTTATTTGATGGTGCTTTTGCTTTACACTTATCAGAGGAATCAAATCATCCTTTGGAAGGGGTGTAATGTGTGTCATCCCACGTCTCGTCGAGGTACAGTATTGGCCGATTTTCAGACCGGTATTTTCTTATTGAAGTTATATATTCAGAACGCCAGTTTATTAAACGTGTGGATTCCATTATTACTTGTCTCTTGTCAATTCTGCGATATTTAAACCCTATTGCAGACAGAGCTCGCCAAAGAATAGTGAGGCCACAGTTGATGTGAGTTTCGATTTTCGCGTCACAAGATAAGTGATTCTGCTTCATCGAACCACTGGAAGAAGCACTATTACTTTTTATCCACGGACGCCACATACTGCCTATTCTGTACGTTGGGGTATAAAATCTTTGCTATTTATGTCTGTAATAACAAATAAATGTTATGAAATTATTGCACGCCGTAACACAAGTGAACACTTCCAACGAAATACAAAGACTAAAATGAACAAGAAGTGTAAGCTGTAATCCTCTACAATCCCTCGCTGAGAAACAAAATTACCTGAATCCGGTCCTTTTACATTTATAATGTGCATCTCGGATTTTACAACTCAAGGGTCTAATTGGTTTTATTAAAGTCCTTCAGTCGATACCAATTATTGTGAAAACTACTATACACGTATGACTCGACGAGTACAGAATTGCCATCCTCTTTGTTGTGAGCTTGGAGATCTGTCGAACCTCTCTTTCTCAGGGATATTTTTTCAATAGAACAAACTTCAAAAATTCAAAGAGAATGTTTAATCGTATCTCCAGTATCTCCTGACCCTTTGAACGTTGCAGGGCTTGCCTTTCGTGTGAATACATATATTGAAAAAAATGTTATTAACAATCTTCTTGATGCTCAAAGTTATTAAGCTCAGTTACGGGTGAACAAAAGGCGGTGATGGTTTTTTTTTCTTTTCGCTACAGATGGGTCTCAGGATATTTCACGAATGTTTTTGATGCATAATACTGACTTATTATTATGTTCTCAGAGGACTGACTAACTATTCGATTACTTGCAACGGCTTCATTTTCGAACTGGGCTTTGGGGAAAGAGAGTTAAACCGTAAAACTCCAGTTGCTCTCGATTTCATGAAACAATTGAATATTCCTCCAGGGATAACGATATAAAAGCTGGAAGACTCGACGTGAATCGAATGAGCTCCAGAAGCATGATTGCAATAAAAGAGATAATTCACCTTCTTGATTTTCTCTGTTTTTATATCTTCTGCACAATCACGGCAGCACACGGGATCGCCCTGGGAGATGAGACTCTACCAGCACCAGCAAAACAAACTCGAATCTACCTCTGCTCCGGTTCGTTTTCGCTATTTGCGGAGCCGGAGCCGCAATAAGGAACGGTCATCGATTACAGAAATCGATATGAATTACCCGATTTCGATTGGAAATAGAGTTGCGGCAGGAGTCAAATGGAATCACTATGCGGACTTACTATGAATGCGAGACTATGAACAGGGAAACCATAGTATATCACGACAGAAGGTGGAAGATAAAGTTTTTCAGTCGGATGAAAAAATCAACAATTGAAGCGCGAGACAAAGTTGGCATTACATTCGATCAGGAAATATATTTGTCAGTGTCTCATATAAACGATGAGCAAAAGTTGAAACTTTTCCGACAGCGTTTCGCTAACAAGGTTAGCATCTTCAAGAGAAGTAAATTGATACTCCTGAAGATACTAACTTTGTTAGCGAAAAGCGCGTCGAGTGCAAAAATATCAGTTTGGTGTTGAGGTAATTGCCTGGTGGACGAAGGCTTCTCAGAAAACGGCTCAGGCAAAGCTCTCTGGCTTACAGAGACAGGCCTGTTTGGCTATCTGTGGTGCCATCAGTACCACACCGTCAGCGGCCATGTAGATCCTTCAAGATCTACCTCCTCTCCACATTTTTCTGGAGAGAGGCTAGATGGATTGCATATAGACTTGTGCACATTGCTAATTGCACAAAACAATCTGATGCAGAGAATACTAGACTGCTGGCTGACACTAGAAGTCACAGCATTCTGGGAACGACCTCTGACATTATGACTCCAACTGTTAACTGCAACTGCCTTATACAGTTCTTTTCCCGAGTAGAGAGGACTGAATCCTCCGGGAGGAGGAAATACTGAGAGCAGATAGTTGTTGGTTCACAGATGGATCAAAAACACCTTCTGGTTCTGGTGCAGGTGTTTTCAGTCGCAATCCCAGGACAGAGATATCAACCTGCCTAGGGACCTATGCGACCGTATTTCAAGTGGAAATTTGTGCTATTGAACTGTGTGCGGAGAGATTGGCAGAATCTAACCTCACACACAAGTCAATAAAAATATTCTCGGACAGTCAAGCGGCGCAATGAGGCTGCTGACTCCCTTGCAAAGGAGGGTACTGCAAGCAGCTTCATCGGACCAGAACCTGTCATTGGCATCGCTTCAGGCTTTGCCAAACAAACATTGTATACCTGGATGGCAAGAAGATTTATGGACTTCTGGCAAAATCTTCCAGGATTGGCTCATTCCAAGGCGTTTATTCACCCTTCGAAGTCGGAAACCAAACAGTTGTTGGACTACAGTAGGGACGAACTACGATGTCTAACTGGCCTTCTCACAGGTCACTGTCATTTGAATCATCATATGCAGAGAATCGGACTGTCAGAAGACAGCTTGTGTCGTCTCTGTCTGGGAAATGATGAAACAGCAGAGCACATAATTTGTGCCTGCCCCGCTGCGGACCGAATCAGGTTTTCAGAGTTTGGCAAGGCTTCACTCTTACCATCTGACCTGAAAGATCACTCACCATACAAACTAATCGGCTTCGTTAAGAAGCTGGGTTCATTTGGTCGAGTTTGAATAGGTGTGAGCCACAATAAACCCTTGTGGGTTGCAGTGGAGGGCCGAACAGACCCACTCACTTCTGACCTAACCTAACCTAACCTAACCTAGGGTAATTGATCTCTAGGGAAAGTTCCAAGTGTCTCATATGCTGATCTTCGGTGAATAGTGATATTTTTTTAATTTATGTGAATCACCTTTTATCAATAGACGACATTCAGTATTACTACTTTTCTTCGGGTTTTGAAGGCCGTCGTTCTTTGGGATTTCTTCCTGACGTCAGCATACCGTGCTGTGGGAAGGTATACATCGGTTCCACCAGAAGATCCATGAGAACAAGGCTCAAAGAGCATGGAAGAAACTGCAGGCTAGCGCGAACTGACAAGTCGCCTATGGCGAAACACGCACTCAGTGAAAGTAACCACAGAATTCTGTTTGAAAATGCGAAAATGATTGCCCCCACCAGAGTTACCATAGCCGACTGGTACGGGAGGCTATAAATATCCACAAATACAATTTCAACAGAAAAGAAGAAGAGTTGAGTCTCAACAGAATTTGGAATCCCATTCTGAGAAAATCAAGAATAACTAATAAAATCACGGCAGGTAGTGCGGCAACTGATACTGATGATTATTCTCCGAATCCGACAGAAGTAATTAACACTCCAGACTACCCGCATCAATATAAATACCCCTTACGAAATCGAAATGTCCAGTCATCGAAATAATAGTCAAGATGAGTGAGCTTCTGAAGAAGCTAGCTACTCGCGCTAGCGAAACGCCAGGGAGAAATTTAAAAGAACGACGGCCTTCAAACCCGAAGAAAATTAGTATTACTGAAAAACCTCGGCCGCGAAAGCCTCAAGCATTTTGTCAATAGACGACACAGTCAATGGAAAATGCGTATATCATTATGTTAATCCCAATTTAATCCTCTTTTTCAACTCCCCCGACGGTTACAGCTATGTGAATGAAGTAAAAAATGTCTGAAAGCGTCAGTTTTAGGCCATTCATTCAGAGCAATTTTTGTGGGGGGTGAAAAGATAAGTTTGCTGTGTCCATTTATTCCGTCTTGATTCGATGACAACGATCTATTTAAATAGTGAAATGCATGAAATTTCACGTGTGTGGTGACAAAAAAAAATTCCAAAAATCGAAAGGGCATGAAATCTGGAGAGCAGAAAAATAATAATTTCTTCCAAACTATCAGTATGATATTTTTGAGTCCTCACAAGAACCATATTGAATCGAAAATCATTTTTATTTATGTTTCAAACCGACTGGTACAGAATTTTGAAAAGGTCCTTACAATTTAAATTTTCGCATTTTCGAAAATTTAAATTGTCGATAAAGGACCTCGCACTAATCTTATGGAAAACCGGTTTCGGTGAAAATCGCTGAAATTTCAATATGATGTCGCCCATGCCATCCTGAATAAAAGTTATCATTGCGCCAACTCTCTGAATGCCCGCGTTTGGATTCTACAGGGGGTCAAAGTTCGATATTTTGACGATTTTTCAAAAAATCCGGAATTTCATTTTCATTGTATCGATCTGAATTTTTATAACGGAATAGTCCACAATATGTGCATCAAAAAGTTCAAATGACAAAAGTTTCTAGAATCAAAACTGGCGGGTATACAGAGGGTTGAACTTTGTTTTTGGTAATTTTTATCGAACTTTTTTTGAGAAAATATTCGTTTTCCTGCAGATCCATGTGCAATTGATGTTACTTACAGTACATAAGAGGGCGATCATATTTTGCATTTGAACTAACCATCCAACTTTAAATGTTTGAAAGGTACGGGGCGATCAAAAATATATTTTCAATTTCGGAAAAATGTATCCCTTTGTATAGTCAGCTTTCACCAATATATTCAGCTGATTTTTTGAAACTATGTAGCTAACATACATACAAATGTGTCAACGTCTGTGCTCATTAATCTGAATCCAAATAAAGTTGCGGCGATGGTCCAAAAAATATGGAGAAGGGATGTTTCGGAATAATTTGGAAATGATATTTCTTTTGTGCCTCTTTAACGTTTTAAAAAGCCAAAGACAATTTTAAAAGATCAGATTAACACAATTTACTGTACTAAAATAACAACATTTTCGTTTCCAAGACTTGTACCTACTACTTTACTGTGCAAGTAACTGTATTATTCCATATCCAAAATAGAGCAGTCCTTGGAATGTCATTCGATTGCTGTAAGAGTTATGGATGTTTTTGATAGCAAACATATTTTGATGTGTTGAACGTAGATGAAATGTTAGTATTTTCTAATAATTAGAGAATCGGTTGATGTTTTGGTCATCAATTACCTGTTTTCTTTTATTTTCTGCTCTTCGAAGTTAAATAAGGTGAGATAATCATTATATTCAATTGTATCTCATATTTGAATATTCCCAGGTCATCATGGCCTATCAAAATCAAGTAAATTGCTTTGTATGCGATACCCGATCAAGACCAGCTCGAATGTCACATCTTCTTCATGGAGAAGAACATTTGGAAAAGTGTCAAATAGTTATTTCTAGGCGGGATGCACGAGGTGGTCCCCCTCTCATCATAGGAGAAGAAACAAGAATATGTTTAAACTGTAATCGATCTATTATGAATGAAATAAGGGACTTGACGATTGATCCAACTTGTATAAGACTTAATGTTTTGACACAAACATCGAACCATACATGCTTCATCTGCAATGCCGCCGATGATCAGCAAACTCTATCCAATAAATGCAGGGCCAATATTTTTGTTCATCGAAATATATTCATCCCGGATAACGTGAAGGCGTGCAGACATCATCTCGATGATAACGGTTTCATTTTGCCATTTCTATTACCAGGAATCCAGTTTGTAAATAGACCTTATCTGATAAAGGGACAGCAACTACCCATTTTCCTTCAAGGGCTTCGTTTTGTTCCTATTGAACACTCCAGCTATGAAGATGAGAACAATTTCAGTGAGGATGAGTTTCAGGCAATATCTCCTATAACCAAAGAACAATTTCGTAGTCTTTTTATGTTCTGTGATATGGTTCCGCAAGAACATGGTTATAGATATATAACGAAAGAAGACCTTATGACATTCCTCTGTAAATTGCGTCAGGGTCTGTCGGATGATTTCTTGAAGGTAATATTCCATTATCCCTCTAGGCAAGCCACCAGCTTAGCAATTTCTAAAGTAAGACAGTCTTTGATGCAAAGATTCGTTCCATCGAATATCGGCTTTGCAGCCATCGATAGGAATGTGTATATTAGAAGGCATGTGAGTGAGTTTTCCAATATTTTATATAACCCGACCCCAGCCAACCCGAAGGCCATCGTTTACATCGACGGATCATACGCCGCCATAAATAAAAGTTGTAATTTCAGGATTTTGCGCCAATCTTTCTGTCGGTACAAGGGACATCATCTGGTGAAACCAGTTTTGATTGTGGCCCCGGATGGATATATACTGAGTATTCGAGGACCTTATTTCTCAGACGCTCGCAACAATGACGCAAGTATTTTGGAGAATCAGTTTGAAAGAAACTTAGAAGACATGAGGGGATGGTTTAATGAAGGTGACATTTTTGTTGTGGATCGGGGTTATCGAGATGCCATACCCTTACTGTAATCTTGGCATACAATATGAAATGCCCGCGATTGTTCCACGAGGGCAACAACAGCTTTCCACCGAGGAAGCAAATAAATCTCGATTAGTGACGAAAACTAGATGGATAGTTGAAGCAAGAAATGGACATTTGAAAAGCATAATTAAGTTTTTTGATAAAACGATCGAAATGCCACACGTACACAATCTTAGCGATCTATATCAAATCGCTGGTGCACTCATCAACAGCTTCCACCCCCCAGTCTCAATGAGAGGTGCCAATGCTCAGCTGGCACAAGAATTGTTACGAAAATCACAGGAGGTAAATGTCGTCCAGGCTCGAGTGGAAGTGGACAATCTTCATCTGAGAAATGGTCAATGGGTCCGTATGAATGGAAACCTGATTCCAAACTTTCCTCGCCTTACGATAGAATATCTAAGAGATTTGACCGTAGGTATATACCAAGTTAAACTTTCACCTTCGTATATACAGGATAAATTGCAAAGGGAAGAAAATGAAGAGTTTCAGGTCGATATTTTCGAAGAGGAACCTGGATTCATGAGAGTCAGGGTTTTTTCGAGGTTCAGAAATGCCACAAAATATCAACTGTGGATCAAATATAATGATGGAGAAGAACCTGATGAACCAAACGAGCCCATATTAGGATATTTTTGTACTTGTAAAACCGGCGCCAGAACTTTAGGAACATGTGCGCATGTTGCCAGTGTTCTATGGTATCTTGGTCATGCTCGACATGACCCCAACAGTCGATACCCCTCAAGTTCCCTACTAAACTCAGTAATGGACGCGGCAAATAGACCACAACAAATGGTTCCTGATGGTGCGCTTGAAATAGTTGGGTAGTGAAACGATGACAGTCATGCCGGTGAATAAACTCCTCACAATTTATTTGAATAACATCTCAAAAAACCCAAGACCGGTATGTAGGTGGTCAATTTGGATGCATGACATTTCGTCTGAAGTCTAATTCTTTATTGCGATAGAAATCACTTGCATCCTCATTCTTCATTGCAATTGAATTAACTGCAGATTCAATCATTGTAATGGAAGATTTTTCCAATTATTTCAGAATGTCGCATGCTCTATTCAGTGATATCTATATAAGACCTACCCTACACTGATGAAGGGCAAAACCTCGAAACCGGTATAACTCGTTTCGGAAAACGAAATATGAATCGTCCGAAAGGCTGTCTTCATGGAAAAAATGTACTTGCTGAATTGATTCGACTCAGTTCAGTAGCTGTTGTAGTACTATCATCATTTCTGTTTTTTTTTTCTGAATCAGCCCATATGCTTGGAATCGTGCTGAATTCATGTTATGTACTTACTTTAATTCATATTTCATATATCTGTCAATTGCGGTCACAATTTTTTGAAGACAATGGCAGTTGCGAAGACCTGAATATAAACCAAATCATCTCATTTCTCTCTACTTGTTCTTCCGCACACGATCTTTCTCGAGAATATATTGTTTTCATACTGGATTTTCCTAAAACATCGGGTGGAGACAAGGTGGTCCTGGTCCTAATAGAGTTTCTGAATATATAAAAAATATGAATAGTAAACGGATACTTATATTTTTGAAAAAAAAATTTTTTTTTGGACCAACCTTTGTATATTCATAAATTCTCATTTCAGATAATTTGGTCATTGAGATGTTTCGAAGTTTGTCTAGTAAACAATATTATTTTCCGTTACAAAGAAATTATTGATTATTCCAGAAATCAAGGAAATACTATACTTCAAAACCCTGTATAACTCAAACCGTGGCATTCGCGTGGTAGGCACTGTAGAACTTTTTGATCAATAATAACTCATCTACATTATATCAGAAAATAAAAGAAATTCACGGACGATTTTAGAAATCATTTCTAAATTATTCCGAAACATCCCTTCTCCATATTTTTTGGACCATCGCCGCAACTTTATTTGGATTCAGATTAATGAGAACAGACGTTGACACATTTGTATGTATGTTAGCTACACAGTTTCAAAAAATCAGTTGAATATATTGGTGAAAGCTGACTATACAAAGGGATACATTTTTCCGAAATTGAAAATATATTTTTGATCGCCCCGTACCTTTCAAATATTTAAAGTTGGATGGTTAGTTCAAATGCAAAATATGATCGCCCTCTTATGTACTGTAAGTAACATCAATTGCACATGGATCTGCAGGAAAACGAATATTTTCTCAAAAAAAGTTCGATAAAAATTACCAAAAACAAAGTTCAACCCTCTGTATACCCGCCAGTTTTGATTCTAGAAACTTTTGTCATTTGAACTTTTTGATGCACATATTGTGGACTATTCCATTATAAAAATTCAGATCGATACAATGAAAATGAAATTCCGGATTTTTTGAAAAATCGTCAAAATATCGAACTTTGACCCCCTGTAGAATCCAAACGCGGGCATTCAGAGAGTTGGCGCAATGATAACTTTTATTCAGGATGGCATGGGCGACATCATATTGAAATTTCAGCGATTTTCACCGAAACCGGTTTTCCATAAGATTAGTGCGGGGTCCTTTATATATGAGCATCTTGCATAATTTGGGACAATATTGCTTGAAAAATTGAATAATTGAGTCGAATTGGAAAAGATATAACTAATAACTTTTTTTCAGTATGGAAACTAGAACAGTTGTTCTAGTCTCATTAAACAAAATCGGGAAGAAATTCAACAGAAGTTGCAAAACGAATCTTTGAGCGTGGTTCTAGGTGAAGACATATAATGCATATCAAGTACATTCAAAAAAAAGCATACTTAGTGAAAATACAATTCCAATCAAGAGTTGTAATCGGTAGCTCTACAGCTAAATGAACACATTATTATCATTATTATAATATCTGAGGGTATTATTATCGGTAATGGCTTATTTCATATGTTATATTTTATTCATTTATTTTGCTATATAGGGGTTACAAACAAATCCAAAGACAGAACCCTGTTGTCAATACTTAACAAAATGAAACAAAAAAACATGAGCAACCATCAAGTAAATTGTGTTCAACTGTTACAAAAAGCGTGTTTACGGAAATATTGCCGGACTTTATCAACTCTCTAACTTGTTTCGGAAACATACATTATTGCACTAATTGAACAAATAGATATTATCAACATGTATCATGAAAAAGAAAAATGAGTTATGCTTCTTAGGTGCAAAGTTCTTCCAGTTTATAAAATTTGATTTCAAACTGATTTGGATTCAACTTATATTTCCGTAATGTTTTTATTTTCTATAATCTGAATCTGAGGAAAATACATATTGATTTTTTTCAATTATTTTATCTAATTACCAATATAGGGGTTACAAAAAGACTGAATAATCCCAAGACAGAATAATCTACTTGATGGATTTGTTTAGAAGGTTTCAATAGAATGCTATGATTTTCATAAATACAGATGATTTGGATAATAATGTGGAATTATTTTGTGTCAGATTTTGTGATCTTTTGTAATATCGAACATTCGGCTCGAGTATTATGATGTTATCGAAAGACAAACATGGTGAAGTGGATAATATATTTCTGTTTTCATTCAACAGCCGTCGCCACCTCATGGAAAGGCAACCCCTCCAAGAGACGAAACTTGTGGAAAGTAGTGTAAGTACTGTACGTGTTCTGAATCAAAACAAGCACTCAATATGAACTCGCATTCTGGAATTCGGAATCAATAGTATTCACTTGAGCTTCCGACGAATTTATTCCGATTTTAATCGAAATGGATAAATAACTCAGGTTTTCGTATATCGAAAAAAATTTTAATAAAGTTGTTTTGATCTCAAGTACAGCCAGTCCATTTTTATTTTCGAAAATGACGTTTACATTGCCAGAGCCTAATTCAAATGCTGCTCTTTGCAACAATGCAACATAACAGAAATGTTTGAAATATGATTGGCATGCCAAAGGTATTTATTGAAATCAAAGAGGCTGAATTGTAAGACATTTTAATCTACATTTTCATTCTACTTTACCAAAAAAGGCAATATTGACATTTGTCAAAGTGTTAGAAAATGCTTAATATACTATTATTCTCGCTCTATCTCTTCCTCTAACCTTTATTAAACGTAAGTCTATTCCAAAGAAAAAGGAATGTCATTTTTCGCTGTAGATTATCCATTCCGCCCAAAGATTATAATATAAAAAATAAAGGGGAAATCAAAACTCAAAATGTTTTTTTTATATTTTCATCTACTTGTGAATAGAATTAGTCTGGACCAGTACAAGTTTTAAAATTAGTTTGTGCGGGAACTGACTCTCCCGATGGATCAATTCAAAAAGTAATTCGTTTCCATCGGTTGAAGCAATCGATTGATAATAATTCGATCTATTGAAAACATCATCCAAAGTAGACTCAGCAAGTGGTATTTACCATTTATCCAATTAGTTACCTGATGCATCTCTGAATCCGTGCGTGGCGTTTCCAACTTATAATACAGCAATTCAAATTCTGAAAATCTAAGAGAACTGATAATATTTTGAACCCACCCTCACTTTCTATCATACCGGATGACAACAGCTTCGTCACTCTAATTGGTACTCCATATATATTTGATGTTTTAATTGAGTTCCTTTTTTTATATTTGAGTCTATCTCAAATCAAAACAATTTCTTTTTTCCATAGATATATCACAATTTCCTGTAGGATTCTGTTTAACAATCGCTTAACAAATCTGCGATACGTGTTTGGCTATACAATAGCTGGCTCAAGCCACATGAATTTTTTTTCAAATAAGGATGTTCATCAAGTATCAACCAGTTAAATACAATCTCTTCCAAAATTTTTATGGGTTTTTAGATAGTTATTGAACACCTTGTAAAAAAAGTTCAAAACATCGATTATTCATCATTTACAATTACTTTTGATAACGAATGTTTGAAATACGAATTGCTATTTAACTAGCTTTTGTCAAGATTCGCCTTGTATGGTCACCATGTTGATCATCCACTTCAATGACATTCTTCTAATATCTGTCAACTCGTTCAATCCATTACAGTTTACGAATTTGAAGGATATAATCCATCAATTTTCCACCACTTCCACGCGAGGGAATTTTTGTGGAAATAGGTCGTAAAACATAACGGGAACGTCGAAACTATGCTGACAGACAACTATTCTAGGCCTTCGAACAATCCCAATCACTCATGTACGAGAGACTGTTCTTGTCTGTCCGAAAGGAATCTCCAGCTTCACCGACGATGTCATCTTCGTGTCAGCGTTATGAAGCGGAAGGCCAGAAGAATTTCTCCAGTCTGTGGAATCTGGCGTGAGAAGTGTAGTATGTGATAAGCGGCACAGAACGTGACATTCACTTGGTAGACGGCACGCGATGACACATTGAATTTGAATCCGCGTCTGGTGAAGTTGGAATGTATACGTTTCAGAAGGGACTGTCATCGCATTATCACCTTTGGATTAATTACCTGAAATGAACTGTTGAGGCTCACAGGACTCCGTGAGATGTCCTATATTTTTTAAATGGGGGAATCGAACTTGCTCTTACTGATTTAACAGTTTTCCATAATCATCGGGAGAGAAATTGTCATCGCAGCGCTGGTCTCAACTAATTTGGCGCCCGAATCGAATGATGTGAATGTCGCCCCTCAAAGTTACAGAAACGTCACAAAGGGATTATTGGGAAATTATGCTGTCAACTATTCATTAAATCCGTAAATATTTCACCGTGAAGGATGAGCAGTTCTTGCTTTCTAAGTTTGAAAAAGGTAGCGAATACGGTAACCTCATCGATTTTCTTGAAATTTGCACAGATGATTGGAAATACCCTAAAAACGATAAAAAACATAAAAATTTTCTGCGGAAATACCTGCAGAGTACTTTTCTTTCCAAAAAATGTCTGACAGTGTTCAGTGCGAATTCACAAACATGGGTAAATAAATTGGACTGTCTCACACTTATTTATCTCCAGCATACGCCAATACATAGAAAATAGTAATCCAGATGCACACAAAAAGCGATTCGTTCACAAATATACACAGAATAATGATATATAATTCTTAGTTTCATTCATTGGAAACTCCTTACTCTGACATATTTAAAAATGTTGAATGTCCAACATGAAATGGAATGACGGGAATGATAACGGGTTACGATCATAATGCGACGTTGACAATTTTCTTCGATTTCATGAATACTGAGTGAATATGGAATATTTGTTTCTAATAGTATTCAGAAGTATTTACGCCCCTAAAATCAATTATTTTTCAACCTAACATTGCCAAACCTCCTGTAGATATACTGGTTCGTGGAAATTATCTCTAGGAACTCAATCCGGTAAATATTCGTTTACCGCACAGCACCTATAGTTTTGGAAAAAAGGTAAGACTTTACCTTAACCCACATCGATTTGAGGGTCGTGTCCATATTACATGTAAAGCTTAGACCATAAAGAACAATACAGTTCCCACCTACCAGAAAAACGTGGTATATTTTTCATGTTTTTTTTTATTTTACATGTTGAGTTTATGGAAAATTGTTTTTCTCCAATTATAAAAGTTCGACTGATGTTCCTGATGTTTGGAAAAATATGCGACCCAATTTAATCCAACCTAACTAACCTAAGCAAACCTTAACCAACCTAACGTAGCCTAAACTAACCATGCCAACCTTAATTGACTATCCTAACCTAAACCATCCTTACTCAACCTAACCAAACCTAACTCAGCTCAAACCAACCTTACTAACCTAAGTCAGCCTAATCGAATTTCGATTATAAAAGTTCAAGTGATGTTTGAAAAAATTTGCGACCTAATCTAACCCAACCTACCTAACCTAACCAAACCTCAACCAACCTTCCCTAATCTTCCGAAAAATAATCTTCCCAACCTTAGAAAACTAATCAACTAACCTCAGTTAACCAGACCAAACCTAACTTAGCCTAAACCAACCTAACCTAACATAATTAGGCATTACAGATACTTGTCAACATCTTGTCAAATGACGAAATGAACCAATACGGCGGCATCTGCCCCCCAAAAACTTTCGTGTGGTTTTTTTTCAATAGAGTGTGATTTCCATGGCAAAACTGGTATTTGCCCCCAAGACATCACGTGATCTGGAATGCCTAGTAGTGAGATTAATGTTCCAATTAATTTTAGAAATCACGAAAGAAATTTTTCTCACAGACCTAACGTGTGAAATGAAAAAAATCATAAAAAATAAACCATGCCCCTCCAGTATATGGGACATTGCTGTTGTTGTTCTAAAATTGTTCGTTTTCGTTAACCAGCTGACTAACGTCAACCCTCAGAAGTCGAAACTTGTGCGAGAAATGGATCAACGAGGCCTTACCTTTTAACGTGCGATTACCCAGCACGGTGGCCCGGCGAGAATTCGAACCCCGGCCTTCCGCTTGACAGGCAGATATGCTAACCACTACACTACCGAGACCATGAGAGTTATTATGCAATATGTTCACGACCCCCAATTCGATGAAAGGGTAATATAAAGTTTAGCCCGAGAAAAATTTAGTCCCAACTCATGTATGATGAGTCGCTTAACACGAATTCGTGTTCTTTCTTCGTTTTGGCATTTCAAAGTTCGGAAGAAACGCATATCCCACCACCGCTTTATTATCATTACGTTGTCTTCGTTTTGTTTGGCAATAGTGCACAAGGTGCAAGGTGTAAGACTTTGACGTCTTTGACATTTACTTTTATTTTGATTTACCTAAATCTACAACACTACAATGAAAATATGTGTTTTACTTTCAAATTATCGAATGTCAGTTGGGAAGAAAATAGCAGTAAATAGGTGAATAAATGTGTAGATGATGTGTTGGAAAAAATGTTCAAGAAAATGCGATTGTATATGGTACTCCTACAAATTATTAGAGTGACATTTCGCAACAACCTTTTTTTTCACTAAAAAGGTCATAACTTCCAAAGGTATGGTTTCCGCACAAAAATTTCGATGGTTATAATGATTTTATAGTGTTCTGAATCATCTGTGCCAATTTCAAGAAAATCGATGAGGTTACCGTATTCGCTACCTTTACCCCAAGTTTTTTAACACGCTGTGACTGGCTCTGCTGAATCTAAATGGCAAGACATCTTAGGGAAAATGTCAAAACTTGAAAATCAGATTCCCTGCTATAAATACTAACAACAATATTATAATGATTATTCAATAGTTGTAGTTTCATCAACATTGTATTTCCCACATGAGTTCATCAGTAATAAAATAGAATTGTGAGTTTTCTTGAGAGGAACTGTACTAACTTTATATCAAATTGGTGAGTGGTTTTCACTAGACAGTTTGGAAAATTATGTGGTCCACCATACATACCATAGCTTTTTTAGGAGTATTTTAGTACTTTCGACGTACTACTCACCTATTGAATATGTAACGGAGTGGAGGTATTACTCCAGTCAACGGGGAGCAAAAAAGACATCTGTCGTGCAAAAAATTCTGTTTTTGAAATATTATCAGTTTAAGTAAGAACCCTGATGAAAAATACAAGTTGTAGACCTTGTGCGCGCGATCAAAAAGGTAGTGTAGACCATGACGAAAGAAAAAACACCTTCTAGGAATAGATTTCAACACAGTGAACACATATAATAGGTGTTTTTTTATCTTAGAATACTTCACAGAGATTTCTGGGCATATACTTTATTAGTTCTGTGCCAAAATGGATTGGATAAGCTGTAAATTTCGAATTGGAGTGACCTGAATAATACAGTGTGTTTCCTAACCTCAGAGACTGATTTGTTGGGTCATTTTTAGAAAAAAAAAACTTCTATGTACATATGTCCGGAGTTGCTTCGTTTCTGAGATACAGAGCGTTGATGTTTTCAAAAAAATATATCATAAATATACTTACACCGAATTGGTTGAAATTTGCTACACTTATTTCAAGTTAAAAGGCGCTTATTATCGACAACTCTGACTTTCACTGATATGACAACACTCTCACTGTTAGCTGGTCCCCAAAGCAGGTGTTCGAATAATATGCGAAGTGGCTTCAACTTCTTTTCTCGAAAACGAGGCTAGATATGGAGAAAACACAAGTGACTATAAAGTTGTATTTTCAGTTGATTATTTTGAAAAAATCGAAAACTACTAAAAATTCAGTGGCGTATTTTTTTAAACAATTTTGTTGACTGTAATGCCCACCGAGATGCCATTGGATCTAATAATTTCAATCTGCATATGGCTGAATGAGCGCCTTATTACTTTGAATCATTGTAGCAAATTTCAATCGAATCTAAGGATAATAAGATATTTTATAAATACCGTTTTCATTTTCAAACTCCACCACCCTGTATTTCAGATATGAAACAACTCAAGAAGATATGAAACAACATATGTTCATAGGAACTTTTTTTTAAAACGACCCACATCGGTTCCAAATACCTGTCTGACTTGACAAAAATAATAAAACAAAGATGCTTCAAATTTTTATTACAACTTGATAATTTGCAATAAATGCGTATCGGATAGCCCAAAACTTATTTTTACTCAATAACTGAGTTTTGTGTTAAACGGGATGTGAACATAACCATCAGCCGCTATTCAATTTTGAGTGTAATTTTTAAATTGAATCTCCTTGACGGCAAACTGCTCATTTATCGATGTAGCAATTTCTGATTGAGTTTTATCTGGTTTACGCGTGTCAGTTGAAATCTTCTATCATTTTAATGGCATTCAAATTATTCATTGGTATTGTTTTTCTCTCCTATGAAATGATTATTTTTTCCCTTGACTGTGGTTCCATGGTGAAATAAAGAAAAAAAATACCAGTGTTTAATTAGAAAAGGCCGTCGAAGTCTGTTCAGATATTATATTACATAGGTAGGACTATCACGTAGAAATTACTATATAAATTTTTGTGATCTACTTTTACCAAGTTTAACTTTTATTGATTTTTTTCAGTGACAATTATTAAATTAAAAAAAATGGACTTGTTGAATGTTTGGAGCAAAAAATCTGATATTTCATCGAAAGAACTAAAAAAAGTAGAAAACGATTTTGTTTTTAATGGAATTATGAGACAGGATCCCGATTATCATAGTGAAAGTTTCGAGAATATCTAAGGAGTTAAAAAAAAATCAAGGAGATATGGACTGCATATCCAATTATTTTTTGAATTGAAATCCTGTTTGATTGAATGGTGAAATCGATATTCTGAGTAACTTTCATGAAGGATAACACCATGGTCGGCCCAAAAAAGCATTCGAAGAATGCGGGAAATGAGATCATTCTTGCTGCTGAAATGAATTTGAGAGCTTCAAGTAGACGTGATGCGACAATGATATTGATATATCGAATTATATGCCTCAAACAGCGCACACAATTCTGATTCACGTAACAGAGTTGATAAAAAATGCATCACTTCCAGTAGGAATGATGTCGGAGGAAGCGCAAGAGGCAAGAAATAAGGACTATAAAAAACTCAGAGAACATTACACACGAAAGGTGTCTAGAACTGCTACCATGACCGATTCATTCAATTTACTAATAATCTTATCAGACCCGCTTCTAAGTATCAGAGTCGAGCGACAAAAGAGAAACAAAAGTATATCTCCTGATGTACTAGAGTTACTTCAGGTTCCATCTATTGACGATGAAGATGAGAGCAGTGATGATGAAATCAATGTATGATCTTACGTTATTCACAATGAAGGCTTATTAGGCCAAATAAATGAAGAATTTTTCCATTCGAGTTCTGCTTCTCAATATATAGGGGCGTTCATTGATAGTATCTTTGATCTGGGCCCCTCCCACTTTCTCTGTTGGTCCGACTGCATTTCTCATTATGTCTGAGTAATTACGTGGTACGATCCGACCTTGTTCTTGTGGTGTGATCTGCTTGTTTTTGTTTAGTGATGGGATGGATTTCCACGTTCTTGGTAATCTTTGGGCGTCATCTCTCTTGTTCATACTACTTGGTCGTTTCTCAATTTCGATAGCCTCTCTGATTGTTCAAGAGTAGAAGTTTTCATCGCTCGCTAGTGTTTTTGTGTTTTCGAAATTGATGTTATGTCCTGTCTCCAATACGTGTTGGAAGATGGAAGATGTGGTGACTTTTCCTTTCACTGATAGCTCATGTTCATCCTTGCGTAAGTTGATCCGTCTGTTGGTCTGGCCGATGTAGGACTTGTTGCAGTCTCGGCATGGTACTTCGTAAACTCCCTCGGACACCAGTGGTATCTGGTCCTTCGAATAACGGAGTATCGATCTTATTGTACGTTCTGGTACGAATGAAGTAGCTATTTCGTGTTTGCGGAGTATTCTGCTGATTTTATCTGTGGTTCCTTTTATGTATGGTAGTCTGGTTGTTATGACCGATGTTTCTGGGGTTTTCTGCTGTTTCGGTTTGTTCTTGGAAGCCGTTTTTATAATTCTTTCCGAGTAGTCATTCATTCTTAGAGTTTCCTCGATCGTGTTCCGCTCTTGTTTTTATGTTCGTTGTCTGCCTACCTGATTGAACGTGTAATTAGTGTTTTTGCCACAGCGTGAATCTGTTTTGGATGGTGATCTGAATTTGCGTTCAGGTATCTGTTGATATGTGTTGCTTTGCGATATACCGTATAGCCTAACGTACCGTCGGGCTTTTTTATGATTAAAACATCGAGAAATGCGAGCTGGTTATCTTCTTCAATTTCTTTGGTGAATTTGATCCGTGGGTGGATTTCATTCAAGTGATTGAGAAACCTATCGAGTTCCTGATGTCCGTGTGGCCAAATCACGAAAATGTCATTATCATATCTCAGCCAGAGTTTTGGTTTCACGTCTGATATTGCTATTGCTTTGGTTTCGATCTCTTCCATAAAGAGATTAGCAATAATGGGTAACAGTGGTGAGCCCATTAGTGCCCCCTCAATTTGTCTGTATCGTTGATCGTTATAGATGAAATACGTGTTTTTTATGCAATGTTCAGCCAAGTCAAGGATATGTTCTTCTGGTTTATATTTCTTAAACACGTATTTCATCTATAGCGATCAACGATACAAACAAATTGAGGGGGCACCAATGGGCTCACAACTGTCACCCATTATTGCTAATCTCTTATTAGTTAATTAGTCGAGTTCGGAGGTCGAAACTCTAGACATCACCTAGAAGATGGCAAATGAGACTTATATATATATATATATATATATATATATATATATATATATATATATATATAATGACCTATATTGAAGTCAGGTATATTTTCAGTCATGTTTTTTCGATAGATAGAACACTTCTAATTGAAGGAATTCTTTTGTCGTATCAGAATCGACATAGGAACCACTGTGCGACCTAACGAATCATCCTCTGAAGTTTCTAACCGTAGTTAGGATACACTCTGTATATACTACATGAACCCGAGGAGAAAACCCGCCCCATTTTTCGTGACCTCGCAATAAACCAAAATTGAACCGAAGCATAAGAGGTCCCTTTCATGTCGACTTCAATCAGAGGATGTCCACGCTCGCGGTCGGCTTTGAAACATAAAAACAGCAGCCAATTTGGGCCGGCACAACGGACACGTTGATCCCCGGATCCGGATCTGTGCCTTTCGGTGCCGCGACGCTTTTTCGACGCTCCCAGTCGATATTGCGGACGGCACGACCTCGAAGTTGCCGCCACCGACGCCGCCGCCAGGTCTCACGCCTAATGAAAACATGACCAACTTTAATACAAAGCGGCAGTTTACTTGTTACATTCGGAAATTGGAGACGACGAACGCTGTTTATGCGGTACTCTGGACATCGAGTCTGGAACAGGAGCGAGGACGAAACCGTGGGGAAGGCAGGGGTGGGCAGGAGGGGAAGTAACTCCACCTATATATTGCAGAAGGTGTTTTGAAATGATTTATCGTGCCAACGCGAAGAAGGGGTGGAACCTAAAGATTCTGATGTGGTTTAAGCTTCTCGATCGTCAACAGACTAAATTTGTTTGTTTCGTTTATTTATCACCTAACAATGATTCTTCTGACATAATATTCGAATTACTATCGGAAAAGATCGACTCCATCGAAGAAAACCATCCACCTGCTGAAGTTAACATGTTGGGTGATCTTACTGAACATAATTCCTCATGACTTGAGTTCTTCAACAAAATAAAAAAACGACAGGAAGAGGGATTTGCCATTACTAATGATCTGGAACGACTGATAGATCAACCCACTCGTATTGCTGATACGAATATCCAATTCGCCAATACACAGGACTTGTTTTTAAATATTTATCCTGATCTTTATCAGATAAAATTTCACCTTCTCCCCCTTAGGAGATTCTGATCAAAATGTGATCATGACCACTTTTCTGTATTCAGCTCCAATAGATGGTAAACTGACAAAATGGTTAAGGCTTTCGCGGCCGAGGTTATAAGTATAACTAGTTCTCTTCGGGCTTGAAGGCCGTCGTTCTTTGGAATTTCTTCCTGACGTTCGCTAGCGCGAGTGGCCAGCTTCTTCAGCGGCTTATTCATCTCCGATGACTAAACGGTTCGATTTTTCAAGGCGTATTTATATTGATGCAGGTAGTCTGGAGTGTTAATTACTTCTGTCGGGTTCAGGGAATAATCATCATTATTAGTTGCCGCACTACCTGCTGTGATTTCATTAGTTATTCTTGATTTCTTCAGAATCGGATTCCAAATTCTGTTTAGAGTCAACGCTTCTTCCTTTCTGTTGAAATTGTCCGCATGTTTTTGGATCTCTATTGCCTCCCGTACCAGTCGGCTATGGTAACCCTGGTTGGGGGCAATCAGTGTTGCATTTTCGAACAGAATCCTGTGGTCGCCCTCACTCAATGCGTGTTCCGCCACCGCCGATTTGTCGGTTTGCCCCAGCCTGCAATTCCTTTGATGCTCTTCGAACCTTGTACCCATGGATCTTTTCGTGGTACCGATGTAAACCTTTCCACAGGTGCACGGTATGCGATAAACCCCTGCCGCTGACAGTGGGTCTCTTTTGACAGAATTGGAAAACTCTTGGGGAAATATAACATAAAAACGGTTTTCAAGCCGACCTAGGAGATCCAACAAAGCCTCAGGTCGGCTAAAGACAAAAGACACCCACTGTCAGCAGCAGGGATTTATCGCATACCGTGCACCTGTGGGAAGGTTTACATCGGTACCACGAAAAGATCCATGGGTACAAGGCTCAAAGAGCATCAAAGGAACTGCAGGCTGGGGCAAATCGACAAATCGGCCGTGGCGGAACACGCATTGAGTGAGGGCGACCACAAGATTCTGTTCGAAAATGCAACACTGATTGCCCCCAACCAGGGTTACCATAGCCGACTGGTACGGGAGGCAATAGAGATTCAAAAACATGCGGACAATTTTAACAGAAAGGAAGAAGCGTTGACTCTAAACAGAATTTGGAATCCGATTCTGAAGAAATCAAGAATAACTAATGAAATCACAGCAGGTAGTGCGGCAACTAATAGTGATAATTATTCCCCGAACCCGACAGAAGTAATTAACACTCCAGACTACCTACATCAATATAAATACGCCTCGAGAAATCGAACCGTTTAGTCATCGGAGATGAATAAGCCTCTGAAGAAGCTGGCCACTCGCGCTAGCGAAACGTCAGGAAGAAATTTCAAAGAACGACGGCCTTCAAGCCCGAAGAGAAGTAGTTATACAGATGGTAAACTACCTACACGTCGTGTCTGGGATTACAAGACAGACGCCTGGGACGGTCTTCGAATGTTTTTCTCTGATTTTCCTTGGAAAAGGATATGTTTTTCATCTGGTGATCCCACCCTATGTGCTCCTATGTATCTCCGATACGATTATTCTGTGAGTATACATTATTTCAAGTAGTACAAAGAAGCTGTAATGAAGAGTCTGAAGAAGAATGGTTCAGTAAAAGCTCAGAAACAGGATGTTAATGCAAGAAATAGGTGAAGTGCAACAATTGAAGGTGCTAAAGAAGCATATATAATCCAAATGGTTCTCGTTCTTTTCACTGACAGAGATCTGACAGAAGAGTGACTGATTTGGAATAGTCCGAGGTGCGTTCTGAAGTAAACTATTTTGGTTATGGATTATACTTGAAGTAGAACTGAAAATTTCAAGAGTGTGTTCCGAAAACCAACTTTCAAGGAAAAACAATTCCACCAGCGGGGGGGAGTGGAAGTGAAATTAGGGTCTAATGAGAACCCATCTTTCCAATCCGGATTTTGGATTGGTCTCTGTCAGTGACCGTAAGTTGGGTTCCCATTAGACTCAAACGGCTGCTACACTCACAGCATTCTTATAGTGGAGTTTCTGTTGGGAGATGGACCGAGAACGTACCCTACCTATTTCAAATAATCTCAATTGAATAATTCTGTACTCATCTTGGAAAATTTTGATGTACTGTAGTCACTAATACGTCATTTTTCACAAAGTTTATGTTCCAGAATCATTTAGGACCTTAAGTCAATGTCAAATTTCACTTCCTGTCACCCCTCCTGCTCAGCATGCAGCACGTTGGGAATCCAAATTTTAATCTTTCAACAATGTTTTAATAGAAAAATTTCAATTGCCAACCCAAAAGGGCACTGATTTCAACTTTGATGTTTATTCAATGTAATGTCTCACGATTATTTGTGATTGTGAAGATCTTCCTGTAAATACCAAGACGAGTAAGTAATTTAATTCTAACTTTTAATCCAATTTTCGACTATTTCTTACTTGCAGGTATAGCACTGAAGATGGCTTAATAGCCGAAAGCGCTCTGCGATTTTTAAATAAATTCATTCACACCAAATACAACTTTCCCTGATTCATTAGTATTGAAATGCCATTATGTTCTTCCCAATATCTGTTCAAGGTACATATCCATTTTCCCTCTATTGCATTCCGCATCATACTATGCGAAAATCTGTCATGATTGCCAGTCCATTAGTTGTCTATGTTTCGATCTGACATCATGTGAATGAGCATTGCGAAACATACCTTCATACGTAGAAATGACAATGGAGATACCTAGAGCTCGAGAGGATCAGCGGATTGATATATTAACAGGCAGCCGACCATTGTAATTATTATAGAATGCACTTCAGTGCATCTTCAAATTCCCACGGCGAATCTAATAATAATGTACAGGAGCACGCGAGGGTGTACATTACTGTACATTAAAGGAATTGATATCCCTGCACGTAACCCGTGCTCACTTATAATCTAAATGCGATGGAAATCGTAGCCAGTGTGGGAAGCTGTAGTGGGAAACTAGAACTGAATTCAAATAGAAATAGAAAAATGGGGGTATTGATTACTATTTGCTATTGAGTTTTGAGTTGTTGATTGTCATGTAACTGTCATCGAGTTATTTATCCTCGAGAGTAATAATGAAATTTTTAGTCTCATACCATGTGGAACTGGATATAATAACACCAAAAATACTTGAATATTTTCATTCTATCGAATATTTCCCTCATATATAAAATGTCCCATGAGAGCAATGCAATTATCGAAAACTTACAGCGGTAATTGCATTGTATCAAGTTACCATAACAACACATTTGAAACCGTATCGCTAGACGTCAGTAAACAACACAAATAAATGTCGGATAGACTTCAAAAATAGAAAAACATTTCGCGTTTAGGTGAGTACTCCATACAATCTATAGAGGAAAGTATAAATGAACAAAAAATAACATTTCCTCGAGAATTTCTTTATTCGTGAAATATTTCAATAAATCACATTCGTGCATAAAAATGACCAGATAATTTTGCATTCAAGCGTGATATCTTATACAAATTGCATTCGGTTATTTTCATATTTTGTAAAAGAGCTTTCACTTTCACCAAATCATGAAAATAAACTTGCAAATTTTAGATATCACGCTTTCTTGCAAAATTATCGGTAATTTTTATGCACTCGTGCAATTATAACCGAAAATGGTTCATTATAGCAAAATTCGGGAATATTTCTGTAGTCTCTCTCATTACCAACTACGATATAGAGTTTCAGTACTGAAGTTGTTGATACTTGGAATGTCGTTAATGTTATTTAGTGACAATTTAACACTCATGATTATCATTCAATTCAATTATCACTAATTCGAATGTGATATGGTATTTTTTTTGGGTGGGAGGGGAAAAATTGGCAAAACATAACCTTTCAATTATCACTCCCAAACTGAAACTTCGGAAGTAAATGTTAGTTGAGGCATAATAGCAAAAGAAGACGATTTCTAGTTATTGAACCATTTCTCAGAGTTGAATAGAACATAATTTATTTAAATTATTCTTTGTGGTGTATACAGATCCAGTTCTTCATGGAAGAAGACTTTGAATTCTATATGAATATTAGTTTCCAATGCATAAATCCCCTCATTCTAGCTGAAACGTGAAGTAGTCTTGGGATCATGTACGGTATATTTTCGAGTTGAGAATTCGGTTGAAAAATCCAGCCTCATAGAAAAGTTACTCAAAATTTTCCACCCCGGAAAAAAATGGTCAGAAAAAAAAAAAACAATCCCTGATATAAATTCATTTGATTTCCTAATGCTCTAGATTCTAGATAATTCACCATAATAAGTATGCTTACCGATATTTCGAAAATTTTCTTCTTTTTTTCCTGAAAGGAGCGCACCCGGAAATGCCTTTGGGGTTGCCTCTTGGTTCAAACGTGGCCGTCCAAATAATCAAAAATCAATTTCTATCTACTGTGTAGATATTTTCTTGAACAAATTTTTATTAGATGGTTTTCTCTAAAGAAGAATTGGGATGAATGGAATGAAAAACATTCTAGTTATATGTGTAATGAATATACAAGCATCTGATAAACAAAGAGAATACATGATAAACAAAGAGAATACATTTGATTATATTTCTAATCGAGAGTAGTGATGTAGGGGCGGTCCTGGGACAGTTTGGTAACCTGTCCATCAGGGTCTCCACTCCGGATGGCGGTGGGCTTACCAAAGCCTTTGGTCATTGTCGTTTCTTCAGAAAAGTGATGGGGGTAGGGATGAAATATTCTGCAAGAAGTTGAGTTGGTAGACCTGATTTTCATCCCCTATCCAAGTGAATGCCCAAATAAGGCATGTTTTCTTGTCGGTGGGCGTACCAAAGCGTTTGGTCATTGTCGTTTCTTCAGAAAAGTGATGGGGGTAGGGATGAAATATTCTGCAAGAAGTTAAGTTGGTAGACCTGATTTTCATCCCCTATCCAAGTGTCCAAATAAGGCATGTTTTCTTGTGGGTGGAGGGATGTGAAAAAATGTGCAAGAAGTATTGTTTTTGGTGTTTGTTTGCACCCTTATGTGTAGTAATGTCCATATACGGCTTCTTTGTGAACCAAGTGGGGGTAGGGTTGAAGAATTTCGGTCAAAGCCCATAAGCTGTGTTGTAATGAGACCACACCCCGTTTTGTGGAGTCCGTTCGTGATTGGTCTAACCACACTGGTTCATTATGATTGGTGTGCCACATTGGTGCATTGTGATTGGTGTGGTAAGACTAGACCACACCCATAACCAAGATGGCGTCAGAAATTCTGTTGGGTGATTGGTCTTGTAAGACTAGACTACACTGGTGCGACCCGGTTGGTGAGACTAGAGCACACTGGTTGTGATTGGTCGCACACGTCGTCATGAAATTAAACGAAAAAATGCTGTTATCATGTCTTTTATTTTCGAAAGTTATTCACAAAAAGATGGATCAAATTTAATACCACAAAATATACAATATGAATCTTGATGGAGACCGCACACATCGGAAAAGTAATGAGCATCACTATATTTCTTGCATGGTAAAAAATGTTCTAATTTCCTTCGATATTCTCGAGGAAGCTCTCTCCAAGCTGCATTCGTGATATTCTTCATGAATATCTTGATGATATGCTTCATTTGTTCTTCAGACAACTCCATTGTTGTCTTTTTTTCAAGCTATTATGCGTGCTTCTTTCAATTCTTCGATGATGGAATTTATTTCGTTGTGATGACTGGTATGGCCGGCAGATTGTGATGATAATAACAATCTCAACCTGTCACAAAGCTCGTTTGGATCATTCCATCGAATGTAGTCTATTTTATTATTATTCACTTCCATTAACATTCCCCCACCTGAGGATGGGGTTGAAAAGGGAGCAATGATTTTTTTATATTTTCGTAATCGGCTTCCATCAACTTGTTTATTTGGATGATAATGACGTCTATTTGCATGAGTTTTCACAACAATTTGCTCATAATTCCGTAAATCTTGATCGCTATAGTTTTGAGGGTCTTTTTTGAACAATAATTCATATAGACCTCGTGTCCCCTTATATTTTTTATTTCTGATGATTATATCAGGACCATCCAAATCCATTTTAGAATCGCCAATGAGGAGTTTTTCGGTTTTTTTATCGAGCCTTACCCCATATTTGTGGTCAAATATTTTATTTTCCTCATCTTGATACATATCACTAATATATTTTCTTGGTAAAGAGTCATATTGCTTTAAATAATCGATAAACGACTGTTTTTCAATATCTTTGAAACGATTCGATTCAGAACTTTCATCTTCATCCTTCAGAGTGATATTTTTCAAAATAGATTGTTTCAATTCGCTCGGTTCATCATCCTCAAACTGTTCATCATTTTCAGAGGCATAAGCATGAACTACATCATCAAGCTGCTCTTCAACTGCAGGTGATTTGGTTTGTAATTTATTTTCAATACTCTTCAAATGTTTCGTTATAGGGTTGAACATTCTTTCATGCATCATTTCACCATGTTTCAATGTATCCAATTTATTTTTAACAACTTTTCGTTTTTGGATGAGCCTTCGTTTCAATTCTTTCGCTTCCATCTTCATTGTGTGTGTGTGTGTGTGTGAGAAGTTGTGTGCTTCACTAGACAGCAGATAGTGAATAGGTGCTACGAGTGAATCTGCTTTTCAACTGTTTCAGATCTGCTCCCAAACAGCTTTCAAACAGGTTGGGAACAGGTCCAGAACAGCTCGGAAACAGCTCAGAACAGGTCTGGAACAGCTTTTAAACAGCTCAGAACAGGTCGGGAACAGGTTTGAAATGGCTTCTGATCAGGTCCTGTTTTTCCGGCTCTGATCCAATCTGATGAATTGATCGAAACCTTTACGATATCGGCCACTATTAATGTCACAATCTTTGAAAATGGCTATGAATCCATAGGGCTCCTTCCAACATAAACTGCATATTGTTTTGAATATTTCGAAAGTCATATCGGTGCCCACATGATCATTGTAGATGTGTCGCAAATTGAGATCGTCTTGTTTGAAAGCAATCAAACAATTAGATATTACACAGGTGAAGATTGTATTTCGTGGTTTGTAAAGGAGTTGGGTGACATTGCTCATGAAATTGATACAATTTTCAAGAACCCTAAGCCTATGCGACCGCTCACATTACTTCAACAACGAGAATTTCAAAATTCCACTCATTGTCACATATGTATGAAGGCATTTTCCGATACTGAAATCAAAGTCCGTGATCACAACCATCTCACCTCAGAGTACCGTGGCCCAGCCCATAATACCTGTAATCTCTTACATCAAGATAATCACGCCATTCCTGTACTTTTCCATAACATGTCTGGGTATGATAGTCATTTCATTATAAAAAAATTGAGCACTGAAATGAAGGGTAAAGTATCTCTACTACCATTGAATAAGGAGAAATATATTTCCTTTACGAAATATGTTGAGGGAACAAAAGTCAACTTCAGATTCCTAGATTCATTCCGGTTCATGGCTAGCAGTTTGGACACTTTAGCATCATACCTACCTAATGATCAGAAGAAGATTACGAAAAAAATGTGTTTGGATGATGAACAATTCAATTTGCTAGCACGTAAGGGTATTTGCCCGTATGATTATCTAGATTCTTGGCTGAAACTTAAAGAGACTGCTCTACCTGCACATGAACATTTTTTCAATGAGCTCACAGGGAAGGGTGTATCTTTAGATGATTATGAGCATGCAAAAAAAGTTTGGGACTCTTTCGGCATCCAAACTTTACAAGAATACTTGGAATTATATTTGAAAACAGATATAATCTTACTTGCAGATATTTTTGAAAATTTCCGAGCTACTTGTTTAGAAACATACGGTCTCGACAGTCTACACTATTTCACAGCCCCAGGATTGGCTTTCGATAGTATGTTGAAAATAACCGGGATTGAATTGGAACTTTTGACTGACATTGATTTGATCATGTTTATTGAGAAGGGAATGAGGGGTGGCATTTCACAATGCTCAAATCGATATGCTAAAGCGAATAATAAATATATGGGGGATTTTTATGACCCACAATTACCATCTTCGTATTTGATGTATTTAGATGTGAATAATTTATATGGAGCTGCAATGAGTATGCCTCTTCCTACAGGTGAATTCCAATGGGTTGAGGATATTTATTCATTAGGCGATATATTGAACATCAAAGATGATGATGATTACGGATATATCTATGAGGTTGATCTGAGTTACCCTAGAGAATTATTCGAGTCTCATAAAGATCTTCCACTCTGTCCTGAACATGTTATACCCCCTACAGCTAAATCCAAGCAAAAAAAATTACTCACAACTTTTTTCGATAAAAAGAACTATGTTATTCATTATAAAAATTTGAAACAAGCTCTGAAATTGGGAATAAAGCTCGACAAAATTCATAGAGTTTTGAAATTCAAACAATCGTCTTGGTTGCAAAAGTATATATCCGTCAATAATGAGATGCGAAAGAAAAGTAAAAATGATTTTGAGAAAAATTTCTTCAAGCTAATGAATAATTCGGTTTTCGGTAAATTAATGGAAGACGTTAGGAAATACAAAGACATTAAATTAGTTACCAGGTGGGCAGGTAGATTTGGGGCAAATTATTACATTTCCCAACCTAATTTTCATAGCTGCACTATATTCGATGATGATATGGTTATTATTGAAATGAATAGATTAAAGGTTAAATTTGATAAACCTATTTATGTCGGATTTTGTGTACTCGACGTTTCAAAAACTTTATTCTATGATTTTCACTATAACTATATAAAACCCAAATTTGGTAGTGCTGCAAAAATGTTATATTGCGACACTGACAGTTTTTTATATCAATTCTTCGTGGAAGATATTTATGAACACATCAAAATGGATATTAACAGATTTGATACTTCTGATTATCCGATTGATAATGTTTATGGCATTCCTCAAGCCAATAAGAAAGTCTTGGGGCTGATGAAAGATGAAAACTGTGGGAAAATTATGACTGAATTCATTGGTTTGAGATCTAAATTATATACTTTTAAAATTTTGGGGGAAGAGGATAATCCTATAAAAAAAGCTAAGGGTATTCGGAAACCTACCCTAGCCACAATCACCTTTGATGATTTCTATGATTGCTTGTTCAATAAACGCATACATGAGGCACATCAGTATCAGATAAAATCACAGAAACATGAGGTGTATACTATCAAAGTGAAAAAAGTAGCTTTGAACCCGTATGATGATAAACGAATGGTGGGCAGTCTCCAAACTGATACATTTCCATGGGGCTATTAATCTGATAGAACACTTCTTTTCTTTTTCTTTCTTTTTTCATTTTTTCCAAAAAATAAACTCAGATACTGATTTTCACACACACGCCTGGGGGTTTTGTAGAACGATGAACATTCAAGAGAACAGTATAAGCAGCAGTTCAGACACTAGGGACCAACAACCTGTTATAAACGGTCCATCCAAATTCAAATGCAGAAGATGTAAACGTCTGTTTCACGGTTTCATCATGTACGGTAAATGTATTCCATGTCATAGACGTGAGAATCCTGACACTCTCAGACAGAGGTTGTTAGGGGAACGGGATATGTTTGAACGTGTTCCACATATGCCTCCAAGACATGAATAGGTTAGTTACTTTTCGAAAAATGTAATATTTTTTCATTTATTTTGTCCCTACAGAAATGGATGAAAACTGGGACGATGATAACTACACCACGTACACCCCAAAACCTGAAGCTATGGACATAATTAGAATGCCACCCATCAAAAAAAGCCGCTCAGTGAAACGGGCATTCAAATTGGCTGAAAGGGAACGTCACCGGCGGCTCATGGAGGAGGCGGCGGCCAATGTGGCGGCAGCACAGGCAGCACAGGAATCAGCAACTGGTGGTGTATTTGGTGTAAAAAAATAAAACGTTTGAAAACTTGTTCTTGTTTTATTCCTCATTAATTAACCATAATGTAATACGTTGACAATGTTGACAATATTTCATAACATTTCTTCTTCGTCCTCCCCAAAACTCTGGAATTGTGGTGGTCCAGCCCATCGATCTCCAGCAGCCTGTACAAGTATAAGATACGTACATCTTGGAGGTAGTATCAATTGTGAATAACATTCGAAAATAAAAGACATGATAACAGCATTTTTTCGTTTAATTTCATGACGACGTGTGCGACCAATCACAACCAGTGTGCTCTAGTCTCACCAACCGGGTCGCACCAGTGTAGTCTAGTCTTACAAGACCAATCACCCAACAGAATTTCTGACGCCATCTTGGTTATGGGTGTGGTCTAGTCTTACCACACCAATCACAATGCACCAATGTGGCACACCAATCATAATGAACCAGTGTGGTTAGACCAATCACGAACGGACTCCACAAAACGGGGTGTGGTCTCATTACAACACAGCTTATGGGCTTTGACCGAAATTCTTCAACCCTACCCCCACTTGGTTCACAAAGAAGCCGTATATGGACATTACTACACATAAGGGTGCAAACAAACACCAAAAACAATACTTCTTGCACATTTTTTCACATCCCTCCACCCACAAGAAAACATGCCTTATTTGGACACTTGGATAGGGGATGAAAATCAGGTCTACCAACTTAACTTCTTGCAGAATATTTCATCCCTACCCCCATCACTTTTCTGAAGAAACGACAATGACCAAACGCTTTGGTACGCCCACCGACAAGAAAACATGCCTTATTTGGGCATTCACTTGGATAGGGGATGAAAATCAGGTCTACCAACTTAACTTCTTGCAGAATATTTCATCCCTACCCCCATCACTTTTCTGAAGAAACGACAATGACCAAAGGCTTTGGTAAGCCCACCGCCATCCGGAGTGGAGACCCTGATGGACAGGTTACCAAACTGTCCCAGGACCGCCCCTACATCACTACTATCGAGGTATATCAACCGTTCTGGAAAATTAAAAAAAACACGTGCATAATGAAACATATATTTCTTTGGGTTTTCAAACTTCCACAATCTGGAAAGATAGGAATTGATACTGGAATCTATACACATGTATAGATTCCAATATTGATTCCTATTGTTTCCATAACATTTTTTTATACAAGGGTGTAGATTCAATTCCCATTTTTTTGTGGTAGGTTTAGAACCTTAGAAGAAAGAATCTATCCACCATGAAATAATGATATTCAAACAGTACTTAGAAATAAATATTGTTTGGATGTTTGTTGAGGAGGGATCTATTTTCTGGGTTTCTCAACACTAGAAATGAAAAGGAAAACGCTTTGAGTTCTTATAATATCTGTTCTTTGGGCATTTGTTTTTTTTTTAATAATAAATCCTTATTTCCCGTTGACAGTGACATGTATGGGAATTGTCAAGCCTAATTCTGAGGGTTTTTTGAAATATTGAAAAGTAAAATGTAATATAAATATAAAATAGGACATTCGCCCGAAGAACAGATATTATGGGAACATAAAGCTTTTTACTTTTCATTTGTGGGGAAGGGAGAACCCAAAAATGAAATCCAGGAGATGATGAAACAAATTGAGGCATTGTCGATAGCTACGTGAGAACGGATGAAGATGAATCGTATTGCATTCTTAGTGGAATGTGGTCTTTCGGAAATGTAGACAAAAATCAAGATTTTGAAATGGGTTCAATAATATGAGAATTGATAAAAATACCAGTTCTCCATTAATTTTTTCAAATCATTTAATATTCTATATGTCTTCTTTGTACTTTCAACTTATCAATTGATTCATCATCGTCATTTCCTCACATCCAATAACTGAAAGTGTTCAGTTTGAATCATTCTCGATCAAAAAAAGCGGTGGTATTGTTACGAAATTTCCTAGCGCCGGCCCAGTCGTTCGTGAACGCAATATAACGATGTAGCATCTTTTTTCATGAATATTCCTTCAGCTGAAACCTTGAGTGTTTTGGAAAGCAAGCATAAAATCTCTAGAGACAATCTCAACCTCATCAGCCATTGTATGTCCAGTACATGCTTTCTATTTCAGGGCAATTTCTACAAACAAGTGAAAAGAGTTTCGATGGGTTCCTCCCTCTCCCCAGTTCTTGCAAACCTCTACATGGTGGACTTCGAAACCAGAGCCATTGACACATCTGAACTCAAGCCCACTTGCTAGCTCAGATACGTAGATGACATCTTTGCGATTTGGCCTCATGGGTTTGAAATCCTACCAACATTCCTGATCCACCTCAACACCATTCACCCCAACATACAATTCACTATGGAAATAGAAAAGGACGACTCCCTCCCATTCTTGGATGTTCTTGGAAGTCCAACAATTCTTTCGCTCACACCGTCTACCGCAAACCAACCCATACAAACCGGTACAATTGAATTCGGTTATGAATTCTCTCATACATATGTCCTTCAAACTCAGCGATAACCACAATAGATCCAATGAAATGGAAAAGCTCAAATCCGCACTTATCCAGAACGATTTTTCCTATTCCGAAATCCACAAGTCTATTAAACTCCAGCAAACCCGAGATCTTCACCCTAGACCCCCGAAGAACGAACCCGAACGACAAAAAGCTTTCCTTACATATATTCATGGTGTTACTGATAAAATAAGTCGAATTCTGACACGACATGACATCAAAACCATTTTCACAGCTAACAACCAAATATCCACCTACCTTCGAACACCCAAAGACACAATCCCCAATGAAACATAAGGAATATATGAAATACAATGCTCTAACTGTCCCAGAACATACATCGGCCAGACCAACCGACGAGTGTCCTGTAGAGCATATGAACACGAACTAGCAGTCCGTAATTCTGACACAAACTCAGCATTATTCCAACATCATTCAGAAACAGGCCACAAAATAGGTTTCAAAAACACCAAAACCGTTGCCACAGCCAAAACCCTCCAAACCAGAATTACCCGTGAAGCCATTGAAATCGAAAAACGTCCCAACTGTCTCGATAAACGCGACGATTTTCAAAGACTTCCCAATACCTGGAAACCACTCTTGGTCCTACGTACTTCTATTTACTCCGACTTGGGAACTAATCCGTTCGAACCTCCCATCGACCGTCCGATCCCTGATCCTGCCATAATTACTAATGAACCCTTAAATCCCACCAACCTTCAATCCTCGATCTCCAGTGATGATAGCCAGCTAGTAAGACAACTCAGACCTAGACGCAAGGTCACTCAGTCTTGAAAATGGCTCCGAAATGGGAGCCGAAACGTAGACAAGTAAATCTTTCCAGACGCGGATCAACCGGAAGTTCCAGCCAGCATATATATTTACGAAAGAGATTCTTTGCTAGGGCAGATGTTATTCAGAGTGTCTAGTGGCGAGAACTTTGGTATGGCTGAGTGCAGAAGTCGGAGTAGAGAGATTTTATCAGGGAGTTTTAGTACAGAACGTTGGATAGTGAGCTGAACAGTTTAAGTGATCGTATTGTATTGATATATATATATATATATATATATATATATATATATATATATACAGAGGTTTTTTTATTGGGCTTTGCACTCAAATGATAATAGCAACCGTAGACACGTGTTTCTGGGTCATTGCCACCTGCGTGACATCCAGGTGGCTATAGCTGCCTCCGTGGTGACGTCAGTTGATGCCTTGTGATAACAAGGTCTTCTGACCGAAACCACAAATGTGCGGCTGGCTTCTGTTGATGACTCCGTTCATTTGTGATGTTTCTCCAAGTGTTGTCCATCCTTGCACTTGGCTACAGCGTGCTGAAGAAGGGCAATGACCCAGAAACACGTGTCTACGGTTGCTATTATCATTTGAGTGCAAAGCCCAATAAAAAAACCTCTGTATCATCTATCCACTCGAAACTTCTATAAATTTTATTATATATATATATATATATATATATATATATATATATATATATATATATATATATATATATATATATATAGTCTTCGCAGTAACAAGATAAAAAAGATACTTGCCTTGAATATTCTGCTCAACTTATAGTTCCGTAGCACATTATTAATCTACCCCAAATTAATTTTTGATTACATGTGCGTGTATACTCCTCGAAGATGATTATTTCCAAACTTCGAGTTCGTTACGTACTTAATTGCTTCGAATGATGAGATTTACTTCTCAGAGAACTGGAAATCGATCCCAAAAGTCGAGTTTCTCATCATTATTTCTCAACGTGGGGTCAAATAACAAAGCCGACTGCATAAGCCCTACCTCCATTTGGGATTCGCAATGCGAACAGGAAAACTGCTTTATTCAAAACGGGAACTCGAGATAATTTTAATTAGAGAGCTTACATTATAGAAGTAAAAATGTTACCGAGGTTTTAATGTTTCATAATTCATTCTTGGGGTGGAAAAGAATTCGTTACTGGAAACCGTGTCCTATTTGAATGATCACTGTCACAGAAAAAGATTTGATTTACAAAAAGAAGGTTGGATAACTGAAGTATGAAGTAATTTACGTATCAATAAGTATGCGATGAAACATCCACTTATATAAGAATAATAATAAATGATGAATTGTTTATTTCCCAAGAAACATACATGTTTATATGAGGGAATTCAACTCGACTATACGTACAAGCACATAATAAATAAAAGAATGAAGAAGAGAAAAATACAAAAGAAGAATAGGATAACGAAATCAGAGAAAAACAAAATCTTGGTCATGAAATAGAAATTTTTGTCTACCGTAGCAAGTATTTCTTCAAATTCATTTTGAATCTGACTATATTTGAATTCCTACAAAGTCAACACATTGTTGCCCCATCTTAGTTCTCATATTCATTTCGGATAAATTATTTAAATACTTAGTTGAATGATTATATTGATCACTGTTTACCTTATGTTAAATTCGACTGCCTTAATTTATTTCCAACCGAATGGATAAATGTACATATTTTCAATTTATATATCGAAGTAATATCCAGAAGATTGTTGGGTTTAAATGAATTTACAGTGGACTCCTTATAATTCAGCTAGAATATGCATTTAATTATTTTATTCTGTGAAATTTTCAATGGTTTGAGTGACGAATTTGTAGCCGACCCCCAGACTGATATCAAGTATTGGAATTCAGAATATAATAAAAAATAGTAAATCAGTTTCAAATATTTCAGTGGTGAAAAAAATCTAATTTTGAAGAAAATCCCAACAATCGGAGAAATTCGCTTTCTTTATATGTTAATTCCACATCAAATGTTCGTCTATGTCAGGTCCAAGAAATTTCAATGACAGATGAGTACTTTATGTTCTCATAATGGAATTTGATGGAATCTTTCAGAGGAATGAATGCGAAATATCATTCCATATCAGTTGGGATTTCAACAGAAGCGATACGCCTTCTGCATGAAAGTTTCATTCAGTGTCAAAATGAAGAAAATCAGTTGAGGTCTCGTTCAAAATGGTGCTCCAACATTATTTTGAAATTTGGGAATATTGGAATGATAACTAATACGTTAGTCAAGCACAATTCATGATTAACATTCACATTAGAAGTGAAAGAAACACGCAAAACGATAATAATCGCAAACCAAATAATTACGGTTTTAAATTATCAAATAGTGTTCAAATGCTTATCTTGATTAGGAATGATTGTGGGACTGATCTTAGTTGATTCAACTCATCTCCACAAAAGTATTTACAGCACCCCTGAGTCACTTAATGAGCTTGGACTTCCCAGAAGCAATTACAAACACCATTGATGAAATCTGGTATACAGTCTCCATCAATAAACTGAGGGACAGTGAAATGCAACAGGTAAGGCCCATATTGGTCATTGAATGCAGCACTAATATTTGGATTTGAATTCAACTTCATGGAAGTAAAATGAAGAGAGAAACTCAGCGGAATATAAAAACAGTTGAATGATCTGTGTGAAGCAATTCCAAAATTGATAAAACCAAGGCCTTCAGATGGAAAGAAATACGCAACGTTGAAACTATAAACGCAGCATAACTTATGTTTCCATCCACTTTCAGTAAAAGTTGGTTTCAAATTGAAGTATTTTCGACAGGAAGTTATATATTGATCCATGCTTGCTATATATCATTCTGGAAGTTGGACTTTTTTAATCCCGACAAAAGTTTAATAGACGTTTCCTTATATCAACAACTTGCCGGAGAAACTTCTCGAATAATACGTAATACTATCCTCGAGTAATTTTATTTCATATCTGGAATTGATTTCATCACAGTTCAGTGATTGGTTTCGTTCATATGATCCACAACTAGATCAGCAATGTCATCTTTTATCGAATTTCCGCTCTTCCTCTGGACACAGTAAATTGAATCTAAATTGTGGACGCAGTAGCGATGGATATCAGAAATCCAATCGAATACCATGATTTATTTTCCAACGTATTTATAAAACGGTGAATGACCTCTGTATGACCAAATGGATAGCATATATTTCATTCATTTATTTATTTTATATAATAAAGTGCATTGAGGAGGGCATATGGGTGAGTCCTTTCATTATATATTCATTATCATTAAATATTTATTGAAAACAAGATTGAGAGTCTCATGGCTCACAACAAGACATGTGACGTCTGAAAGAGTTGAAAACTGGTATACTGTGAGGTCGTGAAAAGTCCTCCTTTATCCTCAACTGTTGAACGTTGAATGGGATATCAAGGTCAACAAAGGTCACACGAAAAACCTCAATTATCAATAGTTTTAGATGTCGTGAAGACCGAGGTATGGACTACTTTGTTAAATAGAATAAGAAGTCACTTGGCACCTTGTTGGAGGTGTCTTACAATTTTCTACCCAACACTGCTTCAATCTTGAAGATCTGATCAGCAGTTTTCATTCACTAACAGTTTGATTTTGTGTTTGAGACTATCCACACATACACAACAGTGAATAGTTGAAGTATCTGATATACATTTGCTTTACATCTATTCGCTTCGATAGATGAAACATTATTGCTGTATCATCAAAGACATAGCAACTTCAAAAACTCAGAAATGATCATGGATTAAATCTACAAGTGATCAAAACTTATGGAAACTGTCTTTTGTGAATATTGAATGACAGAGTTTCCAAATCTGTCCAATTTTCGAATATGTTTGATGCCATTAGGTGGAATTTTTAATGCCTTGATTTTCCCATATTGTGTGCCTCTGAAAAATACGAGTCATTTGAGACTTGTCTCTCTTTTTCAGATATTTACATAGTCGGTGCTCTTTTTGATTGTCGTCAATCGTTTCACCTTAGCATTATCAACACAGATGACCCGACGAGTGCGGAGTTTCTACTCCTTTGTGGTGTGCTTAGGCATCTTTTTTCAATAGATCAGCTGAACTTTGGGAACTCCTTGCTAAAGGAGGTTTTTCCTGAAGCTTGGAAACGTCAAAAATTAAATTTTAATGTTGATGATTCATATCTCTCGTCCCTTGATAGATATATTTGAAACTTTCTTCAGGACAACTGAATTATGAAATAATAAACAATAATGTATAAGTAATTATATGAAGGAACACTTACTAAGGTGAGAATGATGATGATGAAATCGGCAAAATATGGAAAGAAAAGAATAAAGATGAAGTGACGTTATGGAATGGATGACAGTGATTGTGATTTGTCATTCATCAATCAGGAAGGGAACCTGTGAATGAGGGGTGATTTCATTTCATCTTTCACATACTTATTGGAGGAAGTTTTTCAATGCCTCAACAAACGAGAAGACTTATGAAAACTTCCTCAATTCCTGGAAACCATGACTATCCCCTCGAACAAATCCTTTAATTAATCCTTTTCAAACCAGACCTACATTGGGTCCGACCACATGCCACATGTTCAACACCGTCGGACTCTCATATAGCTATAAAAACCGTTCCTCTATCCACAAAACCACAGTCCTCACTTCGTCAAGATGAGAGTTGAGTTTTAAGAAGACTTAGACGGCATCAAGTCGCGAAGAAGTCTTGATAATGGCTCAGAAGTGGGAGCCAAAACTTCGACAGAAGAACGATTCCAGACGCGGTTCAACCGGAAGTTCCAGTAATCACATATCTAACAGCGGAAACCTACCCGAGCACTATTTTTTTCTATTGCATAATGTTTTTCTGCAACCAAAATATGCGTCATGAAAGTCATACGATATTCGCGAACATCCGCTCATATCGCTGTTGAATACACACTGATGAATACTATTTCCACTCGTGCCAGCGGGAAAAATATTAATGAGTGTATTCAATTCTGATTAGAGTGACGGCGTTCCACTCCCGCGCCTACCGTATTCCACAAAAATACAAATTCTCCAACCAGAATAAATTTTCTGTGTCCATAAAATATTTTTTTCATTTTCAACTCATATGAAACCGCATGAAACGTGTTATGCACGGAAAGATAAATTGCTGGAACGTGCTTGTGAATAGATGCCGACATCTGAAATTCAGGCAGCAACATCAGCACTGTGTAATTCTATTATTCTCGCTGAAATTTATACCGCACATGTTGGGGATCTATCAGTTTCCATCGAAGTATCAGGAATAGAGTTTCTCGTACATATCTCGAAATAATTACAATATCCAAATGGTATTGGTTCGCACTTCCTTTGTTTATATGAAGTAACACGATTTCAACCTGTATTATTTTGTGATAGTAAATTTTTTCTCCTAGTTTCTTGCGTCGTCAACCATTCACAATCGAAAAACAGTGAAAAATAATTTTGGAATCTATACGAAGGAAAAAGGCAGATTTCTAATCTACCCCAAAAAATGGTTGCGTTAATCAAAAATCGATCCTTCTGAATACAACAGGTTCTATTAGGTATAGTAAAAAAAGTATGCAATCCATTGGAAAAAATACATGAAGAGATCAACATCTTGAAATCAATATTGAAAGAACATAGATATCCAGAGAGAAATTACTAACAAAAATTGAGGATAATAGCTCACCCCACAATAACCAATGCTAACTACAGATCCTATAACATCATTTTCTACATAATACCTGGATGGGCAGGATACAACCTCAGAGATGATATAGTCATCAATAATATCGGACCTAGTCGGATAATAACTGAGGAGAAACATTATAAATACCAGTTTCCATGGAGAACAGACAATTGAAGTCCTTGCTTACTCTTGCTTGGTTACTTCGTAAGGGGAGTGATTGACCAGGACGGTATGGACAGATATTCGTCTCACAGTTCTTGAGAATGAATTCAAAATGGAATTCGAAACGTCGAACAAATCAACAAATCAGAAGAAACCTAACGGATAAAAACCCAGAAAATTCATCTTGCATATATATATATATATATATATATATATATATAAGTAAAATGGAAGTTTTTTGCTGAACGGTAACAATAGAAGGGAATATATATATATATATATATATATATATATATATATATATATATATATAAATTATAGATGTTTCGAGTGGATAGATGATACAGAGGTTTTTTTATTGGGCTTTGCACTCAAATGAAAATAGCAACCATAGACACGTGTTTCTTGGTCATTGCCCTTCTTCAGCACGGTGTAGCCAAGTGCAAGGATGGACAACACTTGGATAAACATCACAAATGAACGGAGTCATCAACAGAAGCTGGCTTCTGTTGATCCAATTTTTTCGTATCGGATAAATAATCAACCTAAATGAACATTTCTGTTGTCGTAATCAATTCTCGGATTTAGGGAAACGGAAACATTCGATAGAGCTATATTTCAGGTTGAAAATCAATTTATCCTATTAAAAATGACATATAGTGTATTTATTCCTGAAAGACATACTTATATATATGTATATATATATATATATATATATATATATATATATATATATATATATATATATATATATATATATATATATATATATATATATATATATATATATATAAGTAAAATGGAAGTTTTTTGCTGAACGGTAACAATAGAAGGGAATATATATATCTATATATATATATATATATATATATATATATATATATATATATATATATATATATATATATATAAATTATAGATGTTTCGAGTGGATAGATGATACAGAGGTTTTTTTATTGGGCTTTGCACTCAAATGAAAATAGCAACCATAGACACATGTTTCTTGGTCATTGCCCTTCTTCAGCACGGTGTAGCCAAGTGCAAGGATGGACAACACTTGGATAAACATCACAAATGAACGGAGTCATCAACAGAAGCTGGCTTCTGTTGATCCAATTTTTTCGTATCGGATAAATAATCAACCTAAATGAACATTTCTGTTGTCGTAATCAATTCTCGGATTTAGGGAAACGGAAACATTCGATAGAGCTATATTTCAGGTTGAAAATCAATTTATCCTATTAAAAATGACATATAGTGTATTTATTCCTGAAAGACATACTTTCACCATTGAAAATTTTACGGAGGAAATTCATCAAGGGGAATGATTGTCGTGAAAAATATGGAATATCATCAAAAAACACATGATACAAACATCACGTTGAATATATTTCAGGGAGAACGGATATCAATACATCAACGATGAATAAATTATAGTCAAATTGTATATATTCAATATTTATGAAGAAAGTTACGGTTTCTAAGAATCTATGAATCATTTGGATTTTGTTTGATAAAGATATATTTTACATTACTGGTACAGAAAACTGAAATAGTAGCTGGATTTTTTTGATTGGATTGATGTATAGATAATCTTTTATTTTTATTTCCACAAAGACAATATTAAATTGTATAGGAATTGCCAGTCCTAACCTAATCTAACCTAACTTAAACTAGTTCTAGTTACTGAAATATTCCGACAGTGTATAATAACATTTGTCCAAAAGAAATGCTTTCAATTCTTCTTCAGAATTATACAACCGTTCCGAAGCCTTCGGAAGAGAACTGAAAAATTTCAAGCCTATGTATTCTAGTGCAGTGTAATGAATAAACTCGAATGGAGTTCAAGCGAATTCTTGTACTAGAATTTATAGAGACGTACTCATACGAATTGTTGAGATATGAGAAGAACGTACCTATAATCTGAACTAATGCACTATTTTCGCAACGAAAGTTCTGGTGATATTGGTTTTAGGTTCTGTGGGCCAAAAAACTAAGGATCCAAAATAAACTGTGCATGGCATTTAGTCACTGTGAATTTTGTTGGATTTGGAATAGAAATGATGGCAAAATATGATGGCTAACCATCAAGCAACAATTAAAATGAAGTTGATCACATTCGTATGGAATCATTTGAAAAAAATAGACAGGATGAGGTCAGTTATAACCTCCATCCTATCAAACGCCATAGTTACCTTGGCAAGGCAAATGTTTATCACTCATTGGGAAAGCAAGAGGTTGAGCACTCTGGTCATGGGATTTTCCTGGAGATTCATTTGAGAAATATCAAATATGATAGTTCCAGATTAACACATTTCCACCCATTTGTTGAAAAGAAACATTTACAAACGCAAATATCAATTTTCAAACAGGAATCCCTCAAGGTGCAGACTCCAATGGTGCCGGTGTATAGTTGATAAGTAGAACTTTTGTTATCCAAATAGGAATCCGAAATCTCACAGAATAATTTTCCTCTGTCTTGATTGGTGTTGGGTTAACTACATGTGCGTTTAAAATACGTCGAAGCATGCTGATCAACAGGTATTCTCGTGCAACCAGCCATTGTATGCAATTTCTACGACCCACTTAGATGAATACTGAAATATAAATTTAGTAAACCTAGCTCCAATATTGTAATTCATTATACAACATTTTCAACGTTCTGCGGGCTTGTTCCTCACTGATCTTGTCGCAAAGCGTTACCCACTATTATTTGTAATATATGTGGAGTATAAGTGCTTTATTCCATAATCAGGAGTTGTTCTAAAAGGGTTCTTCTGTCCAAAGGTTTGCATTAATGGCCTTTAGGAGTTTTTTAAAGTTGATTATTTAATGTTTGAACGTCATTATTTTGTGGTGAATCAATATTTGTTCTGTAGTTTTCTGTGTTTGTAACCAACCACAATATTCACAAACAACAATCAACAATAAAGTTCACATTAGAAACAGATAATAATAATGAACTTCCAATTCTTGATGTCATGATGAAGAAATCTATACGTCATGTAGACAAAACTGTATCTTATCCCTCGTTTGTCTGAAAAGATGAAACGGATCGGCAACAGGTATAATGTTAGAACAACATTCAAAACAACAAATACTTTACGGTCAATATGATACACACCAAACCAAATAACACAGCGGAAAACACAAAAAATTGTATTTATCAAATTCTTTGTTCGTGCGGTCAAAAATATATCGGTGAAACATCTCGACCACTGGAAGTGCGAAAGAGTGAACCCAAGATGTACATCAAGAACAGACAGATAGGTGGTTCTAAATTATCAGAATACATTCTTACTGCCGATGGAGATCACACAGTAGAATGGAACGACACTATAATCATGACGAAAGAGAGCAATGGCAGAGAACTAAAATTAAAAGAAACTGCTTTCATAATGCTGTCTGGTGGAGAATGCATATCTATGAGTTCGCTCGATATGGATCGCGGATGAGTGCCCTTCCTGAAGGACAAAATGTCATGTCAGATCTGACATTTGACAAATGTGAATTACGAAGATTTCCAACAAAAGATATGTGCGTTTCACCAGGAATTCGCGTATACGTTTTGAGAACGGAAACGGATTTAGTTTCCGAAACGTTAATGACATAAAATTGAGATATACGAGAAGTTGGTGACTAATTGGACTTGTTCTATCCATTAAGAACTGTTTTTCAATGGACGCAGCAACCTTTCGGGGTAGATAAAAAATCTGCCCTTCTACACATGTATAGATTCCAATATTAATTCAAATTGTGGTTGGCTATTTGGTAATGATTCAATAAATAACGGACTGGTTTCATCTTCTGCTGGTTGGTCAAAATATGTGAATTTATTGCCGGAAGACTTACGTAAAGATTATCCGTGAAATATTTCCACTCTCTCCCGAATACTATATCGATCACATCTTCAAATTCACCGTTATGAAAATTGGTTCTTGGTGGGTTCCAAAATCAGAGCTAGCAACATTCGTTGTTTTTCATATAGTTGCTCTACATGACAGAAAAGAACAATTCAAACTCATGGACCTACTAGCCTCATATATGATACAGTACTTATATTCGCTTCACAACATACTCTCCTCACCACAATTCGTATAAGACAGAGTTCATATATTTCATCAATAGTTGGCAACAAGGCAATACATATACTTTGAACTATACATCTTATATCTGTCAGAAAATTGCCACCTCTTTGTATATTCTGGACACATGTATTGTTGTGGTATATTTTAAGATAATGAAAGCTTACATTGCTTATTTTTTCAAACTATTCTTTGTGGATTGAGGATAGATGTGTGTCTGGTACCATTCTCTGCCCGGTGCCGCATTGTGGGAAATTCTTAAACTCCTTTCGTTTCGGACAAAAAACATAGTTATAGTTCTGTTACGTGGATGCATCGATTCTAATACTAATATTTGGCCAAGACCTACTTATCTCTGGCCTTTACCACATCAAATGTATATTGATAAAAACGAGTTTCAACTTTTTCTATAGAGTTTGGTTGCTTGGTATATTTTATTACCATCAGTTTTAGTCATAGCAAGTAAACTTCATATAATAATAGTAAACTTGTCTTGCGGCCATTTCAAATACATAATGAATATCCCGTTTTTCAGCCATCGTCTTTGGGCCTTTTCAAGGTGAGATGACTCGAATAATATTGATAGTTATAACTGTCCTCGTATTATAGATATAAAAAAACATTTTTATAGAAGTGGTCTGTGAAGGACTATTGTAGAGAATATAACACAAATTGCTAATTGAGCATTGTGAGTCTTCACTTTTTTCTAGATGAGATGTATGTAAGCGGGAGCCATGTTGCGTACGATGTACGGGAGCCGTTTTTGTGCGATGCTTACGGGACGTTTTAACGGTTTTTTCACACTTGACAGATGGCTTTAGCTGTGTGTGTGACGGCTGATATTTACGTATTGGGCGTGATTGGTGTCAGCAAGGTTGAACTGGCTTTTTTGGGGGAAAATGATGGCTTTCGTTGGAGAAAATGAGCGGTGACGTATGACTTTACAAGGTTGAACTTTTTCTCACTTGACAGACTTTAGCTGTGTGTGTGTGACAGCCGATAGTTACGTTTTGGGCGTGATTGTTGCCCGCAAAGGTTGACAGATGTCTGAAGGAGCCCAACCAAGGCTTAGGACCTAATAGCGATAGATGGCATGAGGTTATTGCTCAGCTGAGCGCCATTTCGAGGAGCCCTACCCATATCTACATATACGCATATTGCCTCGTTAGCGCAGAGCGTCTGGCATTTTTTTTTAATGTCAGATCACAAGACTCAGAGGACCCCTCTGGCTTAGGGCTCATAGTGATAGAAGACAGGACTTGGATTTTCGAGGACCCCTACCCATAGCTATCTATACACACACATTGTCTCACTAGCACAATGTTAACGTCTAGGTCTCCCATGCTGAGCGGCCCGGGTTCGATCCTCAACGAAGTTTTTTATTCAGGTTGACCTTGGCACTACGTCACATGGGTGTGTCGCGAGTTTATGGCGCGATGACTTGGAGGTTAGGCTTGGCGCGGGGCTCATGTGGGTGACGTCATTTGCGCGGGCTCTGGAGAGGTTATGGACCACTGCGCGGAGCGCTGAAGCCGCAGGGTGACGGCCGATATTACAGGGTTCTTCTATACCGGCAGTGACGTCACGTCTAGAGGGTGCTTTTGGGTTTTATATGTTAATCAAGTGGCTGGCGGTCTGTCTGAAGTGCCCCCTATTCTACTATAGTGTCATGAAGAAATAAAAGTAACCCGCTCCCAATGTCTGGAAAGTCCCTTAGTTCTTGTCAGTTCTACAATTCTGGCATGCAATAAATGTACCTCCTGTATATCAAATGCATTGCAAGTCTGACAGGAAGTAAGGCGTAGAATTCCATCAATCCATTACCCATCGATAACAGGCAATAATGCTGACTAAAATCTGAAAATGTCAATGACCTGTGGAGCGGGGCCTTCGATAGGTTTACTTTTGAAATTGGGAAACGAAAAGTAAGGAAGTTGATCGCCTCATGGCTGGCGAAGAACATCGCAATTGACACATTCTCAGCAGCCCCGAGATGTTTTATATTCTTGTGGAAGTATAGTATGTTAGTTCTTCAATAAATGTTTTATTTTTGTGATCTCAACTTTTATTTCTGAATCACCATCACTATGAAGGGAACTCCCAGTTGAATCTCCCTCAGGGAGCTGTCAGTAAAATAATTCGCGACATATTTGGTGGAGGCGCCGGGCAACGATCCCGTTCCCATACGCGACATATTTCGTGGAGGCGCCGTGTGAGATCTCGATTCTTCCTAATCAGTCTGATGTAAATTTGTTTTCGAAATGTCAAATCTCATAGTGGCAGGCCTCCGAACAGTTGATTGAAATATTTTATTTGATTGGAACTTCAATATTGCTTCTTAAAAGATGACCCTTCGCTAGTGACTTGGTAATAAGGAAATATTTTACATTTGGTTTTTCAATTGCCCTCGCGGTTTGCGGAGTAGATGATAACTGATAAGTGCCAAATATTCTTTTTTAACTAGACATTAACAAACATGAATAATTTGGTGTTGCAATAAGAAGGGGTTTGAGAAAAGAAATAGTCAATTTCAATGAGTGATATGATATAGAATTTAAATAACGTACTGAATAATTTGATATTAGGGATATTCTCCTCTTTTCGTTCCTTCTCTTCTGCCTAGACCAGTTCAAGTTCGCAAGAACCTCTGGCGGGGCACTGCTTTTTCATATAGTCCTACCACTCCCCTTTTTGGAGGAACAATCACAATACGGAAGACTTATCATTACATAAACCGAAAAACGTTGACCGGTCCTAGACATGGCAGCAGGCCAACTTTGTGTTCTCCTATGAATGAAATATCGAATTATATGTATTACTTTTGGGAGCCCTATCATCAAAGTTTTAGTGTCGTGGCCTCTCAGACTATAATATCTAGAATTCCAACTAGCTAATAGGCAGGACAGTGTTGGCTTCCATATAAACTATTTATTTATTTTTCTTTATGGAATTATTTTCCACGCATAATCGATCATTGATATTATAACTTGTATAACAAATCGTGATTTCTTCAAATCTCTTCAGGCTTTAACAGCTGAAGATATTTCTCGAAGATTTATACTTTTCATAAAAATGATACACCTTTCGAGTGCTATATTATTTGCCAGATGTCAATCTAGTCTGTGAAAACGATAATCAACTTCAACTTGATGAGCACTCATGGTGGGTTTATAGAACGAGAACGATTTTTAATTTCTGTCTCAAGCGATATCTCAACATTAGTCATAAGTTGAAAATTGAATTAACCAAATATGGACCCGTTCATACATCGCAAGCGTAAACTTTGACCTGATGAGTAACCTTGGAAATTTGTTAATTCTCGATTTTAAGGGCAATGCTTGTGAATACGAGACAATTGTGCAAGCTCGACATCTGTCAGCACTTTTGTTGGAAAAATGAATACTGAAGAAGTAACATCAATCTATTTCTGATACATTGATGAATAAAGGACATACATTACATTTATGCGGACACCGGTGTAACACGGGTCATTATCAAGAGAGCCAAAATAATTATGCCTTAATCAAAATAAAAGTTGCACGAACAATTACGTTAACTATTTCTTAATGCAATGCTTGATAATAACACAAAGGATAACAAAAAAATCCGTTCTATAAACTCTGTGTCATTCTCTGAGACTCCTCCTGATGTTATATCCCGTGACCTCCCTACCGAAACAACTGCTCAGGTGTTTTTATTAGAAAAGTTCTCGGTTATATTGAAAATTAATAATGAAAGAGAACAAGATTTCGGCTGACCTTCTGTGATATCTGTGACCGACCACAAATCCAATATTGTTTCAATAATTCCATGAGGAACGAAACCAGGATCTCGTGTACAATCATCTGACTCGAGAATATTACTTCTGTTTTGGACTCTCTTGGGAATTCAGTTACTCTGCCCAAAGGTCCGTCAGAATTCGGATAAATCCATTCGTAATCTAATCATGGTGATGCTGGGGTCTGAATTCATTAACGTAATTGAATATATCTTTGAGTGGATGATATGAGGGAGCATTTTATTCCATGTTTCTTCTCACCTATACAATCATATTTTTTGTTCATAAAACAGTGGCTTATGTTTCTCATATTTGGCAGCATTCAATCGAGTAATTCGGAGAGACGATGGCTGTTGCACTCGATATTTCAAAAGCGTTTGATCGTGTTTGGCATCGGGGTCTCCTTTCTAAACTGCTGTCTTATGGTTTGCCTCCTCAGTTGTGTGCTTTGTTGAAGAGTTTCTTGTCTGATAGGTCTCTGTATGTGGTTGTTGATGGAGTATCATCTGATATTCTCCCATTCAATGCAGGTGTTCCACAGGGTTCAGTTCTGGCGCCCACTTTTTTTCTGCTTTACATCAATGATTTGCTCGGAAAAACATCTTGTTCAATACATAGTTTTGCGGACGACAGTACTTTTCATACCAGTTTCTCTCCCAGAGTTCCCATACCAGCTCGAGAAACAAAAACTCAAAGAAACATTCACGTCAATAAAATCAACGATGACTTGGTAAACATGATAGAATGGGGTAACATGAACTCGGTGGATTTTAATGCTGGGAAAACCCATGTCTCTTCTCAAAGAAAGCCGATCTATCATCATCTGGTATTCAGATGTCAGGAATAACTATTCCTACAAAATCAAGTATCTCGATGTAAGGAATTACGATCGGTGATAGTCTCTCATGGGAAAACCACGTGAGATCAATCGCTAAAGGTGCTTTCCAGAAACTTGTCTTTCTATTTCGTGCAAAAAAATACTTCACTTCTCGTCAGCTTCTAATGATCTACAAGGCTCAAACACGACCTGTCTTGAAATATGGTTTTCATGTATGGAGTTCGGCACCAAAACATTCATTGAGGCTTCTTGATTCTATTCAGAGAAAGGCAATTTATGATGCTAGTTGAAGCAGAAGCTGAACGAAATTGTATCGGCTTCAACATTGAATATACTGTCGCAACTCGGTACTCGCTTGGCTTATTACGAGAGGATTTTTCGCTGTTTCACCCAACTTTCATTCATCCAAATAATAAAAGAACTCATTTGACAACTCAATCAAATATTTATTATGGAAAAATGAGAAAATATGCTCGAAAATGAACTGACATTGAAAAGCTAACGAGAAATACAAAAAAAAACAAAAAAACCAAAAACTTACTATATATTGCTAACCTGCAGGATTGTAGAGAAGGAAACGTGTTGCATTCTCAAAAATGTTCTGGAACCGTTTCTGAAGAGCGATCAATGAATACTGACATACCGAATCTTGACCTCCCTCAATATCTATGAAGATTCATATGCTGAGGTTGCAAGTTTGCTCCGGTCACCGTACTGAGGTGAAATGCCTAGCGCTCATCCCTGCAAGTTTGCGAATTTCGAGATTGTTTTATATTCCTATATCCTTTAATCGTATCAGTTTGATGTCTATGAACTTGGAGTATTAAAATATGGAATTGTAAATACTGAGTGTTTCTGTTTCAGAATATTGATGTTGAGGTTGAAACATCTCTCAATTCATGTATTTGTTTAAATGGATTTGAATAAATCAATGACAACTTTCCATATTTGACAATATAACAGAGAATAATGAATATTTGTAGAAATATCGACGATGGTTTGTTCGAAAACTTTCGACGTGAAGTATCAGATAATGCTGTTTGTAAATCAAGACGTTTAAGACCCATTTCGAGCATTTTCTTTACTGAACTCAGCTCATTTCCTCAATTTTCTTTACTGAACTCAGCTTATTTCCTCAAAGTATGAAGTTAAACGTCGATGTATTCACAAGACAAGATGTATCACAAGACCCCATTTTCAATAAATTTTTTTTTCCGGTGAACCGACCTCTGAGAAAACCCTGCGATGAATATATATATATATATATATATATATATATATATATATATATGCATTAGGTACATGCATAATCATATATTCATCACAGTGTTCTGTCAGGGGTGAGTTTACTGCGGCAACCAAAATTTTTTAAGGGGTCTGAAATAATTTGCAACTTTCTGTCGCATCAATAGAGATATAAGGTTTAGTGCATACAATTTAAAATTTGTTGCACGTCATACATGATGACTTGAATCAACGCGGTAGCACAAATCCGTTGATTGAAATGCATTGGAATGTTTGCAATGAATTTTAAATTTCGCGTCTGTAACGAAAAGTCATCAGTGTGGTGCCTTGAGAACGACTTTGTGAGAATTGAAACGTCGGCAATGATGTATAACAGTTATTTTGTAACAGTTAGTTGCTTGATCTAATCTCTGGTGTTTCACGTCGTTCTCTGAATAGTGTTACTGGACAGTTTTTCTATTGAATGAACCACAAAATTAATGGAGCAAGGTTGAGGAATTCATCATTATGATCATCGATGAAATCAATATAAAAGGCTACATGAAGGTTCATTAGCCATTATAATGAAAGCACAGCAATAGTTCCCTTCGAAAAAATTCCCATCCAACGATTTATCCATCGAATGTTTATCACTGATATTGGTTTGACCAGCAAAAAATATCACAGGGCTCACGATCAATCATCATTCCGCTGGAAATTTTCAATTTAACGCATCCTTCATCCCGTTTTATGGTTGCAACACTAAATCATAATAGCATCCCATCAAAATGCATATGTATGCGTCGCGTGTAACTTCGGAATAAAAATGATCTATAGCAACGCTTTCCAAAAGAAAATAATTGCACCAATAAAAATATGCTCGCGGAAAGATTTGGAAAAACCCTTTTAAACGTGCGGGGTTCGTATTTGCATAAGTCTCTCGCGAATATTCTCTTTCATCACGCTCCGTTCGTAACATATTTCGAGGCATGTTGCATTTAGATACTTCAAATGAATGAGCATTTATATAGCAGAGGCTCGAATTGAATGTAAAATTAAAAGAAAAATCAAATCAAAACATTTTAGATGAAGACTCTTTGTCTTTGTCTAGATGGAACAAGTCAGTATAGTACAGTACCTAAGTTATAAAAATGCTTATAAGATGAATTAATATTCGAAGTATTTTGCACATTTTGTGGTCTGTGTTTTCCACGCGTTTTTTCGATAATATAAATAAGACTTATATTACAAACAGATTACAGATGAAAAGTCATACATAAGAATATCTAAATACATAAAAAAACAATGCAGCAGTTTGGTAGATGATTGAAAAGGCTTATTGCCATGTATTTTGGGCAACGTTCTGTTTTCTGAAGACGGTGATTCAGCACTTCAAGGATTGCTGAATTTCTTCCCAGCTCTCTGGATGAGGCCAGCTCTGTGTTGGCATATATCAGTATATGCATGATATACAAAGAGTGGAAAGTCAGGATACATTCTCACAACTCTTCTGGCCACTCCAAAGATATTTCTAACGGCTCTTTGCTGTATTTTGAGAATAGTAAAGAAAACTTCAGCCTACTGAAGCTGAAAGCCGAGATTAGCTATGTTTCGAAAGAGAAATTTCATCTGTCGAGGTTTTTATAATAGTAGTGGTAGTAAACGTGATTTATGGTATTATATGAATATAAATTTGAATATATATATATATATATATATATATACTGAGGTTGACATTTGTCAGCTGGTTAACGGAACGAAGAATTTTAGAACAAAAAACAAAATATATATATACATATATACATACATTTTTATATATATATATATATATACAGGGTGATTCGAAAGTACTTTGACAAACTTCAGGAGGTGTTTCCTCACAATATTCCAATATGAATTGTCCAAATAGATAAATGTCCTCCAAGATACAGGATGTTGATTTTTATTTTCGTTTTTTTCAAATAACTTTTGAAAAACTGAACTTAATCAAACGAAACTTGGTAATAGGAGGTTTTTGAGGTGTCGAATTCGAACCTGATGTTCTTATTGCTCTTACTCGTAGGGGACGCCACCTACACGTCTTTTTCTTTTTTGAAGATTCATAACTTTTTTGGGCGTACTTCTAGCACATTTTTCAGTAAAAAAATCGATTCCTCCATCATATCTACGTAAATAAGCTACCTTTGTTACTAGTCGCTGTAAGCAACCGTTTTCTAAATATTTGGACTTGAAAACTTCAAGTCGATTATTTGATAATCGATGCATGTTGATGTTATTACGAATATTTTGCTTTTTTCACAAGAATGCTTTGGAAATGAATTTGACGTTTTACTCTTTTGAAGAGGTCATTACTGTTGGAAAGTTCAGTATTTCAAAAGTTATTTGAAAAAAACAAAAATAAAAATAAAACTTCAACATCCTGTATCTTGAAAACGAAGCGTTTCCGGACATTTATTCATTTGGACAATTCATATTAGAATATTGTGAGGAATCACCTCCTGAAGTTTGTCAAAGTACTTTTGAATTACCCTGTATATATATATATATATATATATGTATATATATATATATATATATATATATATATATATATATATATATATACATATATATAGGAGAAGAATTAGTGACTGGCTATAATATAATTCGATTGATTTTGTGAGGTTGCAACCTCACAAAATCAATCGAATTACATATATATATATATATATATATCAACTTCAACAATACGTCAATGAAATTCCATTCAAATGAAATGACACAAATAGAAAAGTGTCACATAAACGTCATAAACGTCAGTAAAGTCAAATCATCACGACCCTCGGTGCATATGGTCCTATTGATTCTAACTTCCATGCCTGAGTCCGAAGAGCTGCGGATGATTGCAGCCAGCCCCTCAAACATGTTCGATTTGTCAACATCGCTGTAGTCAATTTCATTACCCCACCACATACTTCGCACAATCTCAATAGAAATTAATCACGATGAGTACTGAGAATGAATTTGCTACAAGTTCAAAAAGTCCACAAAAAACAGTTCTATTCGTTCAATATAAAAATTCTGGACGAGAACTTCCATTGATCATCCTTGTATGTACTTCACTTATTACAAACCCATTTGTACAATCCTGATAAAAGGTGTTTCGTCTTTAGAGGTGATCCACTAATCATTTGGAGTGGCGGTGTTCATTTTATCGACAGATCGTACTCCAATAAAACAAACATCTGACCCTTTTCCAGCGCTTGATTGAATGTATCGACAGTTAACAGCAAAATTGCTTTCCAACCGACGGTTGAGGCCATATATTTTATTTGTTACTTCCGTAATATAAAAAGTATTGGATAGCGCAGGTGGACGTTTCGTGACAACAGTGACATCCCTCAGGAGTGTTTCATGAGGTGACGAAATTGATGTTGAATGAGCAAAGGGTGATCCATTCGATACTGTCACCTATCTAGAGGTCTCGGTCTCATCAAATTTGCAATTCATGCGATCGGTAATTGTTGATTATTCTGATGAGCACTCGCATAGGATTCAACGAAAAAAATCCCATCACCCCTCAAAAAGAAAATAGGTGTCTTTCATTGCATACCCTTAGCAGGTGAAAATGATCTAATCTAATTCAACATCACCTTATCTCATTTTTCAAGTTATTTCCAGACTTGCGTATGCATTCAGGAGTCATTTTCAGTAATCTTGTGATCTTTATCTAAGGAATGTTGGATGACACTATTTATTTTTGAATCTCTGCGAAGAATTCTGTCGGAAATTAGCAACAACCCTCATCGACTTCGACCCAATAACTTTCTGCCTACATCTATTGCAACTAATTTCGTAGGTCCTGGCAATTCCGGTTCGATGACATAATATTGATGTGATTCAAAACAAGTTTTGTGAGCAACTTTCAAGTATTCGTTTTCGAATTTTTTGTAGTTATCTCGTAAGAATCTTGCGTCAAGTGGGATCCAAGAAATGAGTACTGCATCAGAAGTTTCTTGAATTTTATACGTGATGTATGGTTGCAACCTATTTTTGACGAGTTCATTATTCGAATCCTGTCATTTCATCCTTTCAGCCATTAAGGAAGCAGATGGCAATAATTTTCTCGTTCTCTGCCGAAATAACTAGTGAAAGATGCCATCAATTCTTGGGAGCGTTGGTGTTCAATTGTAATAGCATTTTGACGAATAGTTCGAGAGTGATACTTGCTATTGAATAATCCAAATACACAGTTATTGAGCACCATATCTCATTTGAAATACCAAAAAAATGTAAATACAGGACTGTTTTGTATTTTTAGGAATTCGGAGATTTAATGAACAAATTTATTGATGAGTACTTGATGAATTTGAAACCTCCTTACAGGAAGATACAGGGGATTAAATTGGTCCGGGTCATCCGGTATGATAGTATTTGAAAAGGGAAGTTGTACTTGGGAGATTCAATTCTGAGTAGGTTGTGTCAAAATCAACTCTAGGTATAGCCACAGAATAGTTAAACCACCATACAGAAGCCACGCCTTCCCAAAGAGCACCAATGAGAGTGCACTATTGCTTCTGCTTCAGTAAGTCGGATGAAGACAGCTAATTAATTTGACGCATGTCACTTGAATTTTCTGTGTGTAGTTTCCTATTGGGAAGTTCATAATTTTATGCGACGTCTGGCGGAAATATAAGGCACTGTTATAATTTCACAAATAAACGGCTTCCATTTTATGTTTGTGAATTTATTGAGTTCTTTGGTGTTGATTTAGGAAATCTCATCTGAAGTTGTAATTTTTTTTGATTAATAATAACAAACAATCATGGATGCAGATCGCTCAGTGAGCCGAATAAAGTGTTGGGTGTTGCCGCAACTCTAGAAACCGAAATCCAAAGTTGTCTTTCCACACGTTTCCAAAGAGAAATACATCTTTGGTGGGAAACATTACGGAAAGTGGATTGAAAGAGAAAATAGACAGGTACAAGGCTTGGAAAATTAAACTGAATCTGCATAAATCACCACCTAGAGCGGCTTTAGTGTGTCACTTGCATTTCAAGAGAGATTATTTCTTGTTACCTGCTGAGTCTGTTTGTCTATTTTTAGGCGAAGTTATGGTGCATTTCATCACCCATGTAATAAAAGCCTCTTTGGTTCACTAACACTACACTAAAACTAAAAAATGTCCTGGAACAAATATCATTAGATTTTAAAACACAATGCATCTATGTTCACCTCCAATGAATAGTATTGTGCGGCTATTCAAAGCATCATGAACACAGTTATATTAACTTTCACGAGAAAAATTTCGTACAATGAAAATATAGCAAAAAAAAACACAAAAATCTTGTCTAGCGAGGGCAACTGATGACTGGATTTCAGTTTGGTGCGTTATTTCACAAATATAAACAAGGTAACTATTTCAAAATGGTGGATATAGTTTAACCACCACCAGCGCCCTCATCGGTCGATATCCTTCCCTATTGTAGTCCTAGAGACGGAAGAGAGGTCGACCTTCACCCATCTGTTTACCGGATGATACATACTTTTTATAGGGTTTCGTAAATAGACGAATACATCTATAATGGTTAGCTTATCAAAATGTGGTCCAGACTATATACAGTGGAGTAGAATACTTGCATAAGAGTTGTCAAAAATTCATATTTACGAACAGTGTACAGGGGAGAACTAAAAATAGATATTTTGGTAAACCACATTTCGTTTTTGTCATAAACAAAATTTTCATTCAGAGGAGTTGTTCAGAATCGAAATCAATGGTCAAATTTGGAATCACATCCAGGGTATTTTACTCTTGTTCAAAATTCTATTTTTCGTTCTCCCCTGTACACTGTTCGGAAATTTGAAATTCTGACAACTCATATACAAGTATTCTGCAATACACCAATTTTTATGAGGAAGTTTTCCATATGGTATAGTCTGGAACACATTTTGATAGACAAACCATTATAGGCTTATTCGTCTATTCATGAAAACCTATAAAAAGTATACTAGTACTATATACTTCGGTACCATATATATACTATATATACATCGGTACCACAAAAAGATCCATGGGAACAAGGCTGAAGGAACATGAGAGAAACTGCAGACTAGGGCAAACTGATAAGTCGGCTGTGGCGGAACACGCACTTAGTGAGGGTAACCACAGGACTCTGTTTGAAAATGCAAAATTGATTGCACCCAACCAGAAATACCATAGCCGACTGGTACGGGAGGCAATAGAAATCCACAAACACACGGATAATTTCAACAGAAAAGAAGAAGCTGTCAACCTCAACCGAATATGGAATCCCATTTTAAGAAAATCGATAATGACTGCAGGTAGTTCTTCAGATGATGATGATTATTCTCCGAACCCAGATGAGGTAAACTAGGTAATCAATATTAATGACAATTCCCCTAATCCGAATGGAATAATTAGCACCGCAAACTACCTGAATCGGCATAAATACAACTTGCGAAGAAAAATCTCCACTCATCGGAGTGAATTTCAAGATGAATGAGCCTCTGAAGAAGCTAGCCACTCAAGCCAGCAAAAAGTCAGGAAGAAATTCCAAAAAACGACGGACTTCAAACCCGAATAAAAGTAGTGATACTGATAACCTCGGCCGCGAAAGCCTTAACTATTTTGTCAAAAGTATGTTTCATTTGGTAAACAGATGGGTGAAGGCGACCCCTATTCCGTCTCTTGGACTATTGTCGATATATGTTGACAGATTTCTCAGTGTGTGAAAGTGCAAAAATTTTATCAAGGTCAAATATTTTTGGGACAATTGTGTTAGGTTACCGATCCGATTCTGTATGGTGATTGAATTATCCTGTGGTATGAAAAAATTTATTCTATGGATAAGTCATGCCAATGTCACATTTTCCATTTCCAAAATAGGCTTGAAAAAGGAGGCAGACTAGTTTCCGAAACGTCGCCAAGGAGAAGTATATGAATTCTATCAATGAATTTGTTAATTAATTAAATCTCCGAATTCATAAAAATACGATACGTAACTGACAAATTAGTCACTCAATTTTGCATCTTTTTAATATTGCAATTACTTATCGGTGCAAATATATTAATTTTCTCAAAATACAGATATCATGAGAACTCAAAGCTTCTTCCTTTCATTGCTAGGGGAGAGAGAACCAAAAAAATGGATTCCAAAACATGTTTACCTCCTCAACAAATATTGAAACAATATTTAGTATTTTATAGACTCCATCCATCGAAAAATATATCACTTCTTCTCTCTTCCTGAATTCTTCCTCAAACATAATTTCTATATTCGCATAGCACACGACCATTGATAAGGACGAACTCAAATCTCTATAGTGTAGCCGCTGAAAAGATAGAATGATCACGTGAACGGCACGCACTCTTTGAATGTTCCTCTCCCCAATGTTACAAGTCCGATTTACACCACTCATAAGAAATTTCGCCGCGTCGTTCTCCCATCAACTGTTGGGATGTTTTTTTATAAGTGTTCATTGTTACACCTTTTTCCTCTACAGTTGAATTTTTTTTTATCTTTTTCTTGGAGGTGAGAGTGTTAACATCCATATTATTTAATTAACGTAACACACGTAAATACAAAGCACAAATGAGTACAGTACAGTGTAAACAGTTTTTCATTTATTTTAGTTCAGTAGGCGTGGCTGTGCAGGCATTCACTGTTCACGCGTCCTTGAATTCTATCTTTTGAACGGCCCTACTATAGAAACGATTCTATCACCCAAACACCCCAATGTCTTGCATACCTTCGAAATATGAGTATCAAACGAAAAGCTTTCATCAATCGATGATCCTGAAAATTCAAATGACGATTTCAAACTGATTGAGTGATAATCAAGTATAAAACCATATTTGAAACTTCCGGTTTGTCCGAAAAACATCCATTTAAGTATCATCGATCAAATTGCAAAAATATATTTTTTTAAATACGTTTTGGTATATCTAAATCTGATGATATCATTGAGATTTTATAAAAAATTTCTCCTTGTTATCCCCTCCTAAATTCTTACACAATATTTTTAATGCAGACTGAGTATTATTGGATTGAAATTTTCTCAATCTTTCAAAATCAAGGAATTTTCAGAGTCGGTTAAAAACTCCCATACATATTGAAATACAGAACATGAATATTTACTGGAGTTTTCAACCAACTTCAAGAATTTATATATTAGCATTTCCGAGAAATGAGGCGACTCGATATCAAAAAATGAAGAATAATTAAATTATAAAATTATTTAGTCTAGATAAAAATACTGTGTTGAGATTTAAGGCCTAATGATTGTTACATGATATTGTTCAATTTTCCAAGGCATACTTTCACGAAAAGTATTTTTTCATGAAATCCCAATTATATTAGTAGATTGTGTATTGGGAGTTATATTAGGATATATCATTGGAAAGGTAATAATTCTATATTGAATCGTAATTTGAAAAAAATACTTTCTATTCGAAACATGAAAATTGCATACGCTTCCGGTCGAATACGAAGTTAATATATGGTTTGATAATTGCTAAATTATACATTCACGACATCAAATCGAAGTACCAAATTTGAAACATTCATACAAAATAACAACTAACATTCAGGGTAGCAAAATGGTTTCGAGTCACCCGGTATCTGTGTATGAAGATAATTATATTCCACCTAGCGTTAATTGGATTCAAGATGACCAACAACTAATTTGAATTTTCCCCAAACTGATAGAATGTGACATTTTGGTACATACGTGAAACAAATATCAGCTGAGGACCTAGCACTGACTGTCACAAAATCGAAAAACGATTTCCCTGGAAAACTTTTTCTCAAAACATATCCTATTTATTACTACTCATTCACATTCGATTTAACCTCATCTCATCTTGAAACAGATAACATACATTTTCCTCAATGATCAGATATTTCAAAGTCAATTTTCCGTGTTCTGCTCACCGACTATGGATGAAATTTCACTCAAAAGAATGATGGAAGATTTTGTACTGAAAATAAGCCTCAGGTGCACGAGATTCAATATAAATATAATGCTATCTATGATTAAAACTCTTCGCATGTTAAAACGTAGCAGGATTTATATCTGACGTTATGAATTTTAATAGAATAGTGAAATATCAAAGCACGTAATAAAAGCTGTGCATTGTGTCTCAGGGGTATAATGCATTTTCGAATATATTTACATATATTTGAATTTTGTATTCTTCTCACTTTTCTAGTGTGTCATAGTTACAGCAATTTTCCATCTTCAAATTCCCACAAAACGGATTCGGATTCCGCTTAGTGATATTTTTAAACAGGGGCTTTAAATGTTGCCGTGATTTAGGAAGAGCATAATATTCAAATATATATATTTCAATTCATTGAACAATTCATTCTTGAAAAGCCTCGCTAAAATGGCTCCGTTCCCAACTTTTCCAATATTTTCAATATTTTCCCACTGTGAGTGAAAATAACGATGGATGAAGAATAACGATTCTTTGGAACGTCTATTATACGCAGAATTCTAGGAATAAACATAGTCGGAAAACCCGTTTGGAATAGGTCAGATGAAAACGGTGAAGACGAAACTTCTGAAACACAATTATACACTCCACCAACTCGGGAAATGTGCGCATCTTTTTTCTCGGCACATTATTTTTTTTTCTCTCAGGCAATATCATTTTACATTGGGACATTGAAGTGAAGTTCTTCATTAAGATAATTCTGAAATGAAAAGGTGCTCGATCGAGTCTCATTCCAATAAAGTCACATCACAAAATTGCCACTTACGGATAGCAAAAATTTCTTTTGTGATAATGAAAATACTCTGTTCCTGATGTTGAGGTATGAAATGACAGTTTTCGAAGTTGATGAAAATGTCCAATATCTACAAAAACTAAGCTTTTAAATATCCTTGATGTATTTATGAATAGACACATTTAGTCTTAATTAAGAATTTGGGAAAGTAATTCAACGATATGATACTTCTACAAAACTATACACATTATTCACATTAGATATATTACACTTTTATCTTCACGCTTGTCACTTGCTTCAAGAGATTTAGAGGTCGAAATATGTTTATCGCTAGTCATCCTTGAACTGAGTACTTTCATGAAAATAGAATGGCACCATAGCTTTGAAGATCTTAGTTCTCTTTCCCTTTTGAAATTGACCAGCACTACTCATTCTTCTATTTCCAGTTTCAATAATAGTTGTTCATACACTACCTTAGATTTTGCGGATAAAATACAGAATGTAGCGTAGTTTCTATGGTATTCCTCATTTCATTCAGTGAATTTGGGCTCTTCCCATAAATTGTTTTCTGAATTTTCATTCGAAAAACATATCGAATGAGTCGGAGTCGATGAACATGAGGAAGACAACAACAAACTGACAAGCGATATGAAGGAGATACTCTCTTGATATTTTCCAAACACTTACACCTTGAAAAATCGTTGGAAAAATATTTACTGAACTGAGAAGAAAAAGATAATTGAAATCGAGTTGAGATTTAATTTTGGTTATCATGGTTATCATTTCACTTCTCTCGTCCCTGAGAAATCACGTTCGTTATACGAAGATATTTTTTTTTTGCTGGTTACATGAATAGTTATTTTCTTCTGTACTGGTAATGCTTAGTGATATTGACTATTGACGACTTCCACTCTGGATGAACACATTGTTTCAGTGAAAAATTCATTCAGTTTGATAAAAGGCGTGTCACTCCTGTAGTGAAACGAAGAATATTGGATTCACTGCTCGTTTGCTGCCGAATCACTTTCATGGTAATGATAATAGTCTAAAAGTTCCGTTCTCATCACAAAACCCAAACACAAACACTTCTCTTCGCGAGAAAGCCAATATGTGATTAATACACCATACTTTGATGTCGAGAGTAACTATTCTATTGAAATTATTATTATATTATTTTATATCATTTCTGTGAAATATTCAGAAGAATGCGTTTCCTTATAATGTTGGTGGCACTGCTTGCTGTGATGACTTCACATGCACGCATGCGCAGTCCCTAAAATTATTGAATTATCTCATTCTTAAAGTGAAAGTTCTCATCCTTAAACAAAAGCAAAAGTAAAAGTGCCGTGTATGAACGCCTCGATTGATTTACATTGTGACAACTTTCTTAAAGTAAAAGTAAAAGATGAAGTAAAAGTAAAAGTGTGGTGTATGAACCGACCATTAGATGAATATAGTGAAATATATTGCATATAGAGAAGCGCTACAATGGTAAATGGTCAATGCTTTCGGTTTTTTGTTGTACGATTTGTCGTGAAACACCTACAGAAAATTCGAAAAGGAAGAAATTTACAAAGTGAATACTACTAAGAAAAAGTAATGGTTTTTGATGATTTTTGACAGATTTTATTCAATATCTTATTATTTTTTTGAATAAATAACCCAAATTTGAAGCAGAATGAGATTTTTTCAAAAATTCAAAATAAAAATACGTGTTCCGTAGTTCATCATACTATATTTCTATTCAGAAATATTGAAATTATCATAAACCAAGCATGAAATCTGAAGGAGAAAAATAAACATTTTTTTGCAGACCAGTGTTATTGTAGTTTCCCCACTCTCATGCCGTTGACTTGAAGAAATATCAGAATTTTTTTGGTGAAACAGTCCCGTCTCGGAATATTCTCCGTTGGGGTTCGACAAGATTCACAATGCAGTTCTTATATATCTCTCGTTCTTCGAATATGACAATTTTTTTTCTCATGTGAATGAAGAAGAAATAACCATTCATTGTGGTCTCGGTAGTGTAGTGGTTAGCATATCTGCCTATCAAGCGGAAGGCCGGGGTTCGAATCCTCGCCGGGCCACCGTGCTGGGTAATCGCACGTTAAAAGGTAAGGCCTCGTTGATCCATTGCTCGCACAAGTTTCGACTTCTGAGGGTTGACGTTCGTCAGCTGGTTAACGGAAACGAACAATTTTAGAACAACAATTATATTTTCGAAGGCTTTTCTACGGATGTTGCTCTTCTGAAATATTATATCACATTTTCAACTTATCAGTTATGTAAATCTTTGTTGACCTGACTTCGCAAAATTTCATTGAGAGCCCCAAGATTCATCAAACATCTTAGTATTTTTCTTTCAGTTGTCGTTTTCAAATAAATCAGACAAGCTTCAGAAATACTTGGTAGGAGAGGATTTACTGAAAGCTCCTTGCAAAAAGATTAAAACGTTTTCATATTTCCTTTTCCTCGATTCACGATATAAATCCTGAACCTTACAGAGGCATCTTTTTCACATGTTCACTTTATTGTGTTCTAGCTCGACATACTTCAACCAATCTATTATTCCAATATACATTCATTACTGAAGCGAATAAATAAAGGGATTTTGTACCTATGGCAAGCAATTCTTCGTGTCTGCACGCTACGAATTCAGGATACTGAATTTCCACAACTCGAACAAAGCAAAGCATAAAAGTTTCATTAGAGCTCCACGACGGATTCTCCTAAGAGGTTCAAGATGGCCGTGCGTCTCGCAGATACAAACGACGTCGTTATATAATGTGTAGGGGACCAACAACGGCAGTCAATTACCATTGAAAATGTGCTTGGCCCAACATAAAAATGATGCTTCAGGATATTTGTCATCCGCATCGGTTGATGCTTTCCCGCGTCCCACCGCTGACACCATATTCGAAGCCTCTAGATGGAAACAACTTCGAAATGATGACTCACTCCCGCTATAAGTGGGCAATATGTCATCTTTCCAATATCTGGATATTGGTGGAATATATTCTCGATTCATGTTCGAACCGAATACATTTTTTGTGACATGTGGTTATGGATTTGGACTCTAGGAGAGATTGGCGTGCGGTATTTTCCGGGCAGGATCCTATTTTTATTTCAGAATATTCGCAGAATAAAAGTGGATCGTTATATTCGTCAGAATTTCTTTCTATATATATTAGGGCATTACGTTCAAAGTGAAAATAGACCATACGCTGATTCAATGGAGAGTAATAGCTCACTTTATGAATATCATAGAAAGTATTTTGTAATGCAGTTTTCTGTCCTTTTGTGGTTCTGTTGATTACCTTCTGAACAGATGGAAGTGGTAAAAAAGGTCCTCTATGCATTCTCTCATTCCCAAAATACTCCCTCAAGTTCGAGACAAATTGTTGTGCTTGTGAAAGCATGATCTGAAAAAGCATATAAATATATTGTGAATGTTTTTTTTTCTATTTAAGTGATGTTTGTTCTATCATCACGTCTTCCACACTCCTGATGAATGTTGTGTGAGAATTCCGGTAATGCGGAATTATAGTCACAAATGTAAATTATGCGGTGAGAAATCTTGAAGGATATTTGTGGATAAAACACATCGTATTGTACTCTCTTCGAGAGTATATTGATGTCGAGAACCGTTCAGCTGATAAAACAACTATTCTTGTCATTTATTCGTATGCAAAACTATGTAAAACTGTCTATAAACAAAACTTCAATGACAACAAACAATGACGCCATACACGCTACTGCGCTAGTCAAAAGCAATCAGAGCATTTATGGCAAAGTTTGCTCGACATGTAAAATACTGACGGTTTAATGGCAAGCACCTTTCACTGTATTCAGTTTTAAAAGGATCATTACAATACCATAATTCTTCACTTAGAAGAAAAATTGTAACGAATTTTGTTCAGCAATAATATGGATAACTTTTTAACTTTTTTAATTAGCTGACGAACGTCAACCCTCAGAACTCGAAACTTGCGAGTCATGGATTAACGAGACCTTACCTCTCAACGTGCGATTATCCAGCACGGTGGCCTAGCAAGGATTGGAACACTGGTTCCCAGATTGAAAGGCGGACGTGCTAACTCTACACTACCGAGACACATTCATAGAGGCTGAGTGATTTCCTCGAAAATAAATTGATGACGCCTGCGCCTGGGTAAAGATGAAATAATCATACTGTCTCTGATAAGCTTAGTGGAAAAGGAGAAAGTATTGTAATAGAGTTCTAAAAATACACACTTTCATGGAATGAATAAAATATTAATAGAATTCGGAAGGGTCTGTCTTCACCCAAGTTGCGAAAAAAAGGTATAATTTTTTTCTTATGACGTCACTCCGAGAACATTTTCTGGTAGTCCAGATTTTGAAATCTCAGTTTAAATTAGAGAATATCGGTTGTAAAATGCCGCGAATTCAATAAATTTAAAATATTTTTTGATTGAACTTGATTTTCAAAATCTGATTCTACCGAGGCACGCATTCGAGTTTTGTTCGTGTGGTTGACCATGGCTTTCATAAAAAAATTGACTACTAGGGAAAAAATCGATACCTCGTTTTTCGAATTCAGGGAGAGCAGCAATCACTTTCATTTTTCAATTGAAATGTATATTTCGAATTCTGGTTTGACCTTTGGAAAAAAAAATCGCTGGTTACGATGGAAAATGTCATATTCTACACTTTGTTTTTGCGAGTTAGGTAGACCTGAATATAACCCCTTGGAGTGCATTTGAGGTTCAGAGAATTCGAATGAATACTTTCATGTTTCCTCCTCCAAAACCGCAAATTTTGCGTTTCCACCAGAAATTAAATCATTGAGTTTTCGCCAGAACCTATCTCTCCTCCGCCAAAAATTAAGTTTTTTCTATTTCCACCATTCCACACTGCTTTTAAGTATTGTATGATTTTTTGATATTGAAATATATCTCTTAGGACCGGTTTTTTAATGCATGATGTCTATCAGATAAAAATAACCAACAGTTTCCATCCTAGTCACTGCCAAACTTTACTTATTTTATCCTTGTATTCAGAAACTGGCCTTAAGTCTACAGATAATTATTAAATATTTGGACAGGAGAAATTATCTCTGACAAAATGGTTAAGGCTTTCGCGGCCGAGGTTTTCAGTATTACTAGTTTTCTTCGGGTTTGAAGGGCGTCGTTCTTTGGGATTTCTTCCTGACGTTTCGCTAGCGCGAGTGGCTAGCTTCTTCAGAGGCTCAGGCTGGATTCAGACAGATATGAAAAAATCCGATCGTATGACGATACGATAGCATTCTGATTGGTCTAAATTCAAATTTTGACCAATCAGAAAGCTATCGGATTGTCGTACGATCGGATTTCGGATCTGTTTGAATTCAGCCTCACTTATCTTGATTATTATTCCGATGACTGAGTCATGACGGCCTTCAAACCCGAAGAAAAGTTGTGATACTGGAATTATCTATGATGTAAATTATTTCATGGAATGAGAAATCCCGTGAAAAGGGAAATCCTTTGGGTATTAAAGATGAGATTGGAATCTTTGGTGTAAAAGTTGAAACTTTTGTAGAAAATCAATATTCATTATACTGAGTATCAATTTTTTTCTCGTGAAGATGCTAACCTTGTTAGCGAAACGCGCGTCGAGTGCAAATAATGTCAGTTTGGTGTTATGGTAATTGATCTCTACAAAAAGTTCCTTTGAGTATGTTTATAATCAGTATTTTAGTGGTATTTCATAAAGACGGTAGTGGATTACGGAAAAAAAACTGTGATGGGAGTTATGACAAATATTATCAGCCAGATATTTTCGAAAGTGATTATAGATCTGGCTGCAATTATATTGGTGGAATTTTTCAGTTTGGGTTCTGAATAATTAAGAAAACTTGGGTTTTGGGTTTGTATATTCCGACAAATGATAGCTGTGACAATCGAACATTATCTGTGTTGATGTATTCCAATTTTTATTTTTGAAGAGTTGATATATTTACCAAACTGCAACCTTTTTCTCTTCGTATACTCCGTGCAGTACCGGAGTATAATGGAAAAGCATATGAACAAACCAATTAAAGATGATTTGAGGAAGACCAATTATTATTTTATGAATCAGTTTTTCAAGCTTCGAAGAGAAAGTTTAAGAAATAGGTTATGTGCTAAGATTGGCCACGATAGTCGGAAAATCAGTGCGATGGAGATTGAATTGAACTGAAAGCTCTACATATCATTATCATACTTATCATTAATTAATCATTCAATTATCCATTTTTGAGATTTCTCTAACATAATTATGAAAATGCTTCGAATTTGGTCAAACGAAAAAGGAGAGTTTCTTACTTGTTCACTGAATGTAGAAACGTTGAGTGCCTCTTCTAGATAGGGGAGTTGAATTTGTGAGATTCAGTTTGAAGTAGGTTGCTGACAGTGAATTTTTTCGAATTCATCCGAAATGAAGCGAATGGATGAATAAAAACAGGTATTTCTCAATTTTCATTAAGACAAATCAATTTTGTTATATTGGCTTTGTTAACAATGGGGCACGACGAAAATGAAATCAAATTTTCTTCTTCTCGAAGGTTGGGAAAGACCCTGAATTATGAATTCTGTGAGAGAGGAAGGAAAGAATGATAACCACACGAAATTACATCTGATTATGTTTTAACAGTAGTTCCGTGCATTTCAGGAAACAGGTATCGTGACACATTCAATCACATGATCACGACTACAATTTGAAACACAAAAAAATCATAAATATTTAATTTCTGTACATTTTGTTCAGTTACAACTACATTTTTCTATCAGTTTCCATCAGTATTACGTCCTAAGGTAACTGATGATAATGGAGACTTTCACATCGTATCAATGAGATAGCCATTTTTTGGTGAATATTACCAGAATTTTTTATTGCTGAGACTTTTCGTGTATCTTTCATACATTGCATGAATGAAAAAAAAATGTCAACTGTTGATTAAATTAACACAATGTATCCGAGATCGAAATGGTTGGTAAATCACAGATATTATTCCAGATTCTTGATCCGATTTTAGGAAACATATACCGACACTTGATGAAAATCTGTATTTGAAAAAATACTATTATTTCCTGTACGATTCCAACTAACAAAGGGCTTAACAAAACTGCAACACGTGTTGCTCTGTTGTAATGGATTCTTGACTTGTACATTGGTAGGAAGTCCAATGTTCTCAGGTGCTGAGGGAGGCTAGCATCTGGAATTTCAGACGCTCACACGCTACAGTGACTTCCTGCAAAGTTTTAAGACCGGATAATTTACAGCAAGCGGTAATGTATATCAAGCTGTGAGATGCATCTAATATTTCAACGCAAGTTTTAGGGAAACTTCTCGTTAAGTATGAACTTGGAAGTGTGCAGATCCAACTTTCGGGATAATTGACGACACATATTCAGCTTTTATGACGATGGAGAGATACTCTGAGGAACTCCAAACACATTAGGTATCCTGGTTTTACGAGAAAGAAGTGAACTCTCCGATCCAAAATTTGATTTTTGCTCAAGTGAGTACCGTGATTTATTGTTTGTAGTTGATTGTTAGATTTATATGTTTTTCAATCAGATTGATTCAGTATAAATAAAAAACACCTGATGAATGGTATGATATATCGATACATAACTCTTCGACGTATAATCAATTGATTGTGTGAAATGTTTATCCAGATGACGTGATAAAAGACACATATGGAGTATACGGGATTCAATTTTTTATTGCCATTCCCATATTTTCTGTTGTGAAGTCCTTGTGATGTCATCACTAATAGCGTAACCAACCATTTCAATAGAGCCTTGGTGTTGTATTAGTAACTTTTTGTAATATGCAACTGACAGATAAGGTTTGAACTTCCACAGTAGAAGTGGAAACTCTTAGTAGAGATTAGTTACCCAATACCAAAGTGATTTCAGTCACACTCGATGTTTTGGTCTGATTCAGTTATCGGAATATCCTCCTGAGACAAACATCTCGAAATTGACCCAAAAACAAAAATCGACTTCATATTGAATGGAATTCCTTCGACGGAGGATGATTTCACCAATAGATTTAAATTCTCGAAGAGCTTGAAATTGAATATTGTTAGGGCTCGTTTCACAATATTCAATCACCTCATGACCAGATACAAACCATGAATTCGGAGTTTCACATGTGTTTCACTAGAGACGACCAGAAAGTTTACGGTTAGATGATCACGGAGGTTACCATGCTTTGTGAAACTAGCTCCGTCACAATCTGAGTTATCTGATTTGGTTGAGGCTGCAGCTATCTCTACACGTAGATCAGAAACGAATCTCAATGGCAACGTAACAGATTGCGTTTTTTTGATTACAGAAAATACCGCCTGTGTCGTTGACGTAATATAACACGAACTGGGTGTCACGTAACCCTCAAATACAAGTTCTTGAGGCCCAAACCAACTCAGGGCATCTACATCATTGCTATGAACTGTTACGTCATTAGTAGTATATGTTAATAGATCTGAAATAGTTGGGTGGGTGACTATTTTGAACCTTCCTAGTTAAGTATTCATTGCGAACCCAAATGGGGATATAGAAAGGAACGAACTTCTATTTTCATGGACATAGTAGCGAAAGTAGCTACACCTGAGAGTAGCGCTTCCAAACAGATAACTCAGCCTTCGTGTCAAAAATACAGCGCCAGATAATTTACTTGCCAGTTTATCAGTGTGACAGGACCAGTTAAGTCAATCCTACAGTCATTGCTGAATTGAAGATATAGTGAGACTCTGTTTTTTTCTACGTTCAATAGTAGTTTGTTAGCCATGAACCACATTTCAGCATTTGATACTTAAGTCAGATTATCCACATTATTATCATGATTGATCAATGTGGTGTCATCTGCAAGTATAATTCAATTCTATGGAAATGGCTTGAGTAGGTACAGATCATTTACGTAGAGAATGAATAGAGTTGGTCCCAAGTCAGAGCCTTGCGGTACATCGCAATTTGTTTTCCTGATATATTATGCATCAAAAAATCTACTCTTATTGTGAATCGATTCTCTCATCGCAGTACAACAGAAGAAGCTTACACTCGTCAAAAATTCAAGAGGAATGTAACTTTTAATGGAACACAAACGCACAAAAAGTTGAAAAAGTCTGAAATATTCATAAACAAAACCAAATGAACTCCCTCACTGTTAAACAGAATTTTGGTTATAAAAATATGCAACAAGTAATACAACGTAACGTTACACGTGAGTCGTGAAGTAGATTCCCTGAGTTGAATATGTTCATACCTTTCCAGCCCCAGGAATCAATACTCTCGCTCTAATGCCCAGTCCATGTTGTATTACTTCAATGGCCTCTATGGAATAATAATACCTATGTACTATTTTTTGAAAGACACTGAGCACCAAATGAGATAAAATAATTAAATTAACAAAAAGTGAACGGCAACCGATTTTTGGCAAAAATCGATAATATTGATTGGATCAATATTTGTGACATCATAACAAAAATAACAAATGTCAAACCTTATGGATTTTTATATTACACAGAGCGTATGTAACTCCTTTCCGTATCGATCTTTATTGAATTCAATTATTTGCTGCTATAAGTAACTAATTTTTCTGTAAATTAGCACTTTATTGGTTCTTTGTAAGTTATGATCACCCATATTATTCATCACCCGAAGACGATAGTGGATACCAGCTATGGAAACGTTGTGAGTACACTCAAGTTGAAATTCGGGTTCAACAATTGTTTGAATTAATTCATATTTTTTCATTTAAATTTATTTTATTTCAATATTCCATGTTCAATGTCCCGGTTTTTTTTCACCATATTGATTTTTTTTTGATCGAATGAAATTCGTATTCATTCTTCGATCAGAATCTGTTTCAAACTTTTTGTTTGGATTCAAGGGGCTACATTTCAGTATACTCTTAGACCCATTTATTCAACATGATTTTATTTGCTTTTTTTCCACTTCTACTCATTTATCTTACATTCAAAGATCGTCTTTGCTCATTTTCATTTCTCGAGTGATGATATCTTATAGGAGGTGTCTGACTTGAATTTTGAGTTTCTTGAATTGAATATTATTTCACGAGATTTTCACCCATACCGTTCAAGGTAAGGTAGGTGAGGACTGAGTTGCTGCTTGATATTAATCTTCTTGATAATTATGTAGAACAGACACACATGGAATGCCTCACACTTTCATGCTCTTGTTAACAACCCCTTTGAAGAGCTGTGGTAGCTCCCTCCATTCTGAAGACGAGAAATTGTAGTTGGTGATTCAATCCAAATGTCTTTGAGTTCACAATTGAATTATCTTCCAATGAGCATCACAGTTGCGAAGCCGTCATACCGATAGATAGATAGATACACTGAAACCTTATCAAGCTCGATAGTGTACCTCGCTGACTGTTTCACCGCTGCAACGCGACTCTTAAATCTCAGGGCTCTACTCTTTCGGGTTCCACACGTGCTGCAATATTTCAATACAAGGCCAAATTTGAATACCAGTTTTATTCACTGCCGATTGGCAATCTATAAACTGACAAATCGAGAAAATAGTGATAACCTGGGTAAGGTTGGACAAAAATATAGATGGTTATAATTCAGAGAAAAAGTCGAGCCAGGTAAACAATCTATTAAATCTCCTGGCAGATTGAGAACGCCTATACTTAAATGATTTCACGTAATAGGAGCTCCATCGAAAGATTCTGTGCAATCTGGATATTATTCTTGATAGGAAGATCCAGCTAAATCCGTCTGATAGGAAGCAAAAATCTCAATACATTTGGACTGTGAACCAACAAGGTTTCCAGGCGCATATAAAACCTATACCCGTTTTTTTAAATATTGATAAAACTCGACCAGTACCGTATCCACGGTTTGGAGCTTGATATGACATACTACGATCAAAAAATTCAATACCGTGGTTGGCATTATGGCTAATATAGTAGTAACATTTATTTCTAACATTTCTAGCTTACAGATGTATAGTCGATGAATTAGAAGTTTTTTCCGAAGGAAAGATGCTGTACCTACTTACTCGGTTTATTCATCTTTAGCTATTGAAATTATCGCAAAATCTGAGAGAATAGAAATAATTTTGGAGTCAGTACCCTTCTGAATGGAACACGTTCAATTAGGCAGCAACTTCTCGTATGACTCGAATTCGCCTATCAAAAAAAATACAAGAACTGATAATTCTCAAATACTTATCATTGTTAATGTTCCGGAATCAAATCTGATATGTCTTCAATTTTAATTCCTCACCTGATAAAACAATGCATTCTCTCTCGTAGTTCTTTTGGGTTCCTGACTTACCACGATATGAAAAAATAAGAGTTGATTTTGGAACACATCTCAAGTATTTCGGGCTTGAGGGCCGTGTCCTGGAATTTTGAGTTCCAGTCACGGCATCTGCGGCAGGCATCTTCAGCGGCTGGTCTTAGTTGAACTCCTTCCTGTGAATCAACTATGACTAATGTATTATGTAATGAAATGTAAAATGTAATGTATCAATTAGTCATAGTAGACTCACAGGTAGGAGTTCAACTAAGCCCACGCTGAAGATGGCTGCTGCAGATGCAGCCGAAAGCTCCAGAACTTAAAATTCCAGGACACGGCCCTCAAGCCCGGAAAACTGGCAATGTATCAACATCGGCAGTGGAAGCCTACATTCTTTCAATTGATTTTGGAATCTATACAAGTGTAGAAGAGAAATTTGAGTTATGACATATGTCTTTCAGGTGTTGCAGCCAAGCGCGATCATTATCAACCGAAGTTATTATTACACAACGAATCAGGTCTCCCATGGAATGTCAAATTTCAAACAATGACATCGATTTAGTTATCGATTGTAACTTGATGGACATTTTGAAAGACATTCAATTCAAAGTTCCTGATATTTGTTAAATAACTTCGCTATACTCGCTGCTTGCTTGTTGATAAACTATAATAATATACTATTTTTCAAGTGGTAAATTTTCTGACGGGGGTCCAAACATTTCCTATTTTTTGGTGCACATGGAAATGAGCATAATAATGATGTTGTCCAAGAATCTGTCCTTCACAGTATCTGTCACTTGACAGGCAGTCCAGGTATCCGATGAGGTGTATGAAATGGAGTAATTAGCAAATTCATGGTAGAATGAATAATATCAACATGTTTATGCTATACTTCTGTATGAAAAATCATGCATTCTAGAAATCTGCTTTTTTGGTTATTGCGGTCGAATACCGATATCATTATAAGTAGTATAACCATCAACACGTTAGGAAAGGTGAAACACTTTCTATGTAAAATAAGTGTAATTCGCAATTTCCTGAATAAACACTTCTGTGTCTTCTGTACAGAAAAAACCCATTCAGAGGAATCGATTTAGATTTTCAGGAAAGCCGAGACAGTTTTCTCTCTGTTTTACATTTCCCTCTGTCGAAGTTTCCAAGGTGGAGTTTGCGGTTGAATGGAATTTGAATTCTTCATGGCATATTGAAATGCCTTGCTGAATTCGAATCGTCGAAAGAGTCTTAGTATTCGCCGAGTATAAGCTGAAAACAATGAGTGTTTTCTTTCGATAAAGACACCCACGGTAATACGAGTATATTCACGGGAGAATATTGGCTTTCGGAATTCGAGCAAATGCTGACTACACAAAAGCGATGTTTGTCAACAACATCGTTCGTCGGAGTATATTTTATGGCATCATTATTGATGATTCTTAACACTCAACATTTCAACAAATTCGTTTATATTTTCGAAATATATTAGTACTTGATTCCACATCCAGAGTCCCCGTACCAGCTCGAAAAACAAAAATTTAAAACATTCACGTCAATAAATTTAACGATGACTTGGTAAAAATAATAGAATGGAGTAACATGAACTTGGTGAGATTCAATGCTAGGAAAACTGAGTCATGTCTCTTCTCAAGGAAAGCCAATCTATCATCATCTAGTATTCAGATTACAGGAGTAACTATTCCTACAAAGTCAACTATCTCTATGTTAGGAATTACGATCAGTGATAATCTCTGATGGAAATACCATGTGAGATTGATCGCTGAAGGTGCTTCCCAGAAACTTGGATTCCTATTTCGTGCAAAGAAATACTCCACTTCTCATCAGCTTCTTATGATCTGCAAAGCTCAGATACGCCCTGTCTTGGAATATGGTTCTCATGTGTGGAGTTTGGCACGAAAACATTCATTGAGGCTTCTCGATTCTATTCAGAGAAAGCCAATCCGTCTGGTTGGTGATTCTTCACTCACAGACTCGCTCACTTCAATGGAACATCGTAAAAGGGTCGGAGACTTGTCTCTCTTCCCTAAATATTTTCACGGTCGGTGCTCTCCTGAAATGTTATCAATCGTTCCAGCCTTGGCAATATCTACAGATGACTCGACGAGTTGGGAATTACCACCCCTTTGTTGTGAACTTGGTAACCTGTCGAACCTCTCGTGCTAAGGGACTTATTTCAATAGAACAGCTGAGCTTTGGAACTCCTTGCCGAAAGAAGTCTTTCCTGAGGCTTACAAACTTCAAAAATTCAAGAGGGTATTCTCTGAACATTACAGGGCTTCCCTCTCTTGTGAATCTGCATACAATATAAAAACGTCGTTCTCTCATTAATATCTCTATCCGTTATTATGAGCATCCACTCTTACTTGGTTGGAACAGTCATTCACTATATTGTCATATTTAAAATGATCACGGACTTTGCTGATATTTGATGCGTTGAAGCCACTTCTTTATTAAATATGTTCAACAAGCGCGTATGTAGGCTAAAAAAATCGAGTGATTTGAGAAAATGGATACTTTTTTTATATCCCTCTTTGTTGAACACTGTCACAAGGGCTAAAATGGATGTTTTTCATGGACGCTGGAACGAAGAAACTAGTCTTTTCGATAAATCCGTGTGCAGAATGTTGAACTGTTCGACGTTTCGACTCTCATGCTGAAACCCTCATCAATAAATCACAGACATATCTCTCTATCAATAACGCAATCTAATCCTCCTACGGATTGTCCAGGCAAATCACAATACTGACTTCGACTGCCTGTCTCGCATCAGATCACTGCGACCAGAAAGAAAAGCATTATCTAGGCAGGGGACGGCTAATATTTTCGAGTACCGTAGTGATCTGGTGTCTGGCAACCAACTGCATAAATACAACCAGAAATATTTCTGCCGTGGCCCGAAGATCGAACCTGAGCAAAGTGGCATAGAATCTAATACAAGCAGATAAATACCAGGTATCCAATATCCTTTCTCCATTACAATATGTCTATGTTTTACACAAGGGATTGAATGAGAATAATGAATATTACTCACCGAAAATTGGGTGCAGTGAACGATTCTTCGACTTTTTTGGTTTCTAGTTCTGAAAATCAGAAAAAACTATTAGTTTTGATTTGATAAAATATATAGGGGAGAAAAAAACCTCATTTTCAAGGAATTGATTCCGATTTCGGAAGTGAAGTTGAATCCACAGACGTTGGAATTAAAACAAGAACTTAGTTGATACATAAAAATTGAATAATTTTATCGATATATTTTCCCAATATTTCCAAAGACTTGACTTGAACTGTTTTCCAGGAGACAGAGACCTTTGCGGCGAGGGTCGTCTAGTTTACTTGGAAGCCAAACGCTATGGTACATCTCACTGAATTTTTGTTGAGGCATTTTTCTATTTCAATTGTGAGGAAGGGTAGAAAAACCCATACCACTATCAGGCAGGTTGGTGTATTCGAGCAAGGGCTTCCGCCAACTAGGATTGATATCTAGACAACCAACAGTTGCCTATCGCACCGGGTCAGACAGAAAACATTATATCGAGGCCGCGAATTGCACCAGTACTATAAAATCTGGATTTAATCAAGCTGGCGCCATAGCTAATTCGTCTTCCAATTCAGTCGAAACTTTTCACTCGTAGGTAGATCAAAAGTCTCTTCCCCAAAGTGAAAACATCAAATTATCTGTCAGACTTTTAACACTACTGATTCGCGATTTCATGTTTGGGGAACTTTACCCTGTGAAATGCTTTCAAATAGATAGCTTACACATATTTCAATCAAATCCTGTAGTGTGGAATTTTTTTGGATTATTTAGATATCCAATGTGAGTAAAATGAGTAGTTAATTTCTGAATATAAAATATGGATTCGATTATCCATACGAAAAATGTTGATAGAAAATCGTTATTCGTGATATCAGCATGTGAATTTTCAATAGCAATTGTCCCAGTAAGTGAAAATAACTCGACTTACTCTGGGTAAAATGGACATTTCACGGACAGAAAGCGCAAGGCAGTAATATAATGTGATTTCTGGTGAAGTGTTCGACATTTTCATGAGACGACATAAGCTAATCAGTTCTAGTTTTTTTTACTGCTTACTGGTTGATATACCTACTTAGCAAGTGATGGGGGTGAGTCGAGTTCTCTTCACTACTATTCCCATCCAATACTTGGGCCTCGAAGTATATTGACATATGGTAAAACTATATTGGGCATACACCGAAAACATATGAATTTACATATCTATTTGTGAGACTCGTTTTTTCCTGGAATAATAATTAGTTCCAGCAGCCAAAGCCCACAGAAAAGTTATTTCCAACGACAAATGATGGGGTGAAACTATAACACATGTATCTCGCACAAAAAGAATTTGAAGTGTCTGAACGTGTGAAAGCTGGCAAGAGAGTCAGAAGCGCAGTTTTAAGTAGGAACAAGAGAAGAACTGAAGAATCGAGGAAAGGGAGATGAAAGGAAACAATCAGACCTGACTATGAAACCTCTTCTCATCAACGTTCATTTTTGATCAGAGTAGTTAAGCTATGCAGTGGCACACTGAGAAATTCAAATCATTATATAATATATTACGATAAGCACGATGCTCTTTGGAGATGACAAAAGCTTTCCTGTGCGAACAAAAAAAAATGTAGCAGTAGCTTCGGAGGAAAGGACGAAATTAAGTTTGTTCTTTCGAACCAGCAAGTGCCTCTCGTCGAGATTATATTTATAAATTCAGATGAATTTTTTGTTTGTCGTGAATGCATTCATGGACCCTTACTAGATATTGTTCTATATATTTTTTAGTTCAAGTGTCCTCTTTGGCCGGCTATTTCCTTGTTTACTTCATCTCATTCCCTTGCAAACTTGCACTTGGGCAGTAACGATACATTTTTCCTATCAAATGGTACTCATTATTCTTCGGATTTATTCTCTCATCATGTGAATTCAAATAGATCACAGTCCAAGAGACGGAAAAGAGGTCGACCTTCATCCATCAGATCTGTTTACCGGGTGAAACATACTTCTTATAGGGTTTCATAAATAGATGATCACGCCTATAATGACTTGCCTATCAAACTGTGTCCAGTCTATATACAGTGATATTCAAAAATTTCCACCTTATGGAAAACTTTTTTTTTATCGATTTGTTGAAAAATTGTATTCCTCATAAAAATTGGTGTATGCCAAAATACTTGCATATGAGTTGTCAAAATTTCAAATTTCCGTACAGTGTACCGGGGAGAACGAAAAATAAAATTTTGATCAAGAGTATAGTACCCTGGATGTGATTTAAAATTTGAATATTGATTTTAATTCTAAATAGATCCTTTGAATGAACTTTTTGATTATGTCAAAAATGAGATGTGGTTCACACCTGATCAAGATTCTTAATTTCCGTTCTCCCTGTGCACTGTTCAATAATTTGAAATTTTGTGAGGGATAAAATTTTCTGACAAATCTCACTGTATATAGCCTTGATTTATTCTGATTGAGAATGCTATTGTAAAGCAAAACACGTAGCTGTTTTGTAAACCCACCGTCAGTGAGAATCGTACAGAAAACTCTGTATCTGCCAGTTGAATTGAACCACATTATGTCCCCACAGGAACGAATTTTACGGTCGATTAGGTGTCCAAGTGTGCTCGGTTCAGTGGACAATAATGTCCCTACTAGAAAATATGCTCATATTGAATAAAACCTCCTTCACAGTTCACCAGAATCTGAATGCGACAGAAAACGGAAATGGGCCAGGGAATCCTTTCTTTCTCCAATGCATATTTCAGTCGATTAGATTCTGTATTGAGCGTGGGAATACGGAGAGCCGAGGTGTTTCATGAATATTGAATGATGTGAGTTTATCTGGCAACTGAAATCAATAGTACAATGCGGTGAAATTGGGGGCATACGTGTATTCGATCTTAGAGGGCCGGGTATCACTAAATTGGGTAGTGGTTAGGATATAATGCGCAGAATGAAAGACTCTTGGTATATTGATGTGTGGATAGTCGCGTTACACTGTTGATGAGATAAACATACCACAAACTCAAAGAAAATACAGGACGTGTGAATTCACAGAACAGGTTAGATCCTTCTGTGAAGTCTTGATGAAGACACAATTGAATTTATGCTATTTGTTGACAAACCAATTTTCTATAGAGAGGAGTCTTTGAATTATAACAAAATGAAAGTAGAATGAATATTTCCCTCATATATAAAATGTCCCATAGGAGCAATGCAATTATCGAAAACTTACAGCGGTAATTGCATTGCATCAAGTCACCATAACAACACATTTGAAACCATATCGCTAGACGTCAGTAAACAACACAAATAAATGTCAGATAGACTTCAGAAATAGGAAAACATTTCGCGTTTAGGTGAGTACTCCATACAATCTATAGAGGAAAGTATAAATGAACAAAATATAACATTTCCTCGAGAATTTCTTCATTCGTGAAATATTCCAATGAATTACATTCGTGCATAAAAATGACCAGATAATTTTGCATTCACACGTGATATCTTATACAAATTGCATTCGGTTATTCTCATATTTTGTAGAAGAGCCAACAATGAAAATAAACTCTTGCAATTTTTAGATATCTCTATATTCGAAATAATAGAATCAACACCCCACAATCCATATAAACGTCTTTCACGTACATGTACTAGTGTTTTTCGTCTACAACAATTATTCACAACATATCGGGATCACGTCAATCGCTGCTTTTGTTGATATCACTATGATTTCAGGAATATCTTGTAACAACTATTTTTCTCTATATATGCTATGAGCTTAAAGCCATGTGGAACTACTGGGTGAACAGAATACCGTAATCCGTAATCGAAAGTTTCCAAAGTGGTATTCCAGAAATCGAAGTATCGTTAATGCGTAGTAAACTATTCTGCTTCTATTTATCTTACAAAAATCTGGGGAACATCCCAAACCCATTCTCACTATTGATATGAAAATATAAAATAGTGATTAGGAATGAAAATCTGATGTCGTGTCGTCTCCAGCATTTTTTTTTCTAATCCCTTGCTCCTTGCTTTTGGGAATGGACTACAACATGTCATAACTACAAAGTTCAGAGGAATTCCATGCATTGAGTTGGGAATTCAATCAAGTTTTTTCAATTTTGATGGCTTGCCAAACGTGTCTCATCAATATCCGTTATATTCACTAGGGTGGTTGCAAATAGCAACATTTGGATTCATTACTGAAATATTAACGGCATATTAGACTATAAAATTGGTCTCAATGAGATGAAAAATTCTATCAATCGTTCGAAGTTACTGATCTCTATTTATTTCGTGATTTCATATAAGTTCAACAATTGAACTTATGAAAATATTTATCAAGATTGTGGGAAAAATATTGTATGAAACTCGTACATAAAGTGTCACTTATGAGATTACGGCGCTCGCTACGGCGCAGATTATTATGATAGATAGATGATTATTGACTACGGTATATACAGGTACATTTGTAGCAAGTCGGTGATACATAATGTAAATAAACAGCATAACTGAACATTATCATAAATAAAAAGAACACAATAACAGTTTAACTATATAGAAAAATTACTGAATAAAATATATAGAAGAGCAATTGAACAAAATATACACATTTGTAAATAAAATGTGCATGATATTATAGAAGTTCAAGCACCGAGTTAGTGGCAACATATTCCTCCGTACTTTAAAAGCAATGTTCAATGAGATAGTTTTTGATGTGCTTTTTGAAATTTGGCGAAGGTGAGTTTGTGATACTAGTCGGCAAAATATTACATATACTGAGTGAGTTCCTAGAAAATCTTTGTGAATTGAACCGGTAGGGTCTCAAAAGATTAGCCCCACGAGTATTTTAGCCGTGATCTTGGGAGTTCGTCGAAAATTTATCTATATTCTTGTGCATTTCCAAGAGTGTCTGATATATAAAAATAGATGGTAACGACATAATACCTAGTCTTTCTAAGAGTGGCCTGCATGAATCTCGGAAACCTGCTTTTGACAAAATTCTAACTGCACGTTTTTGAAGCGTGAACACTTTGGAGGCATTGGTGGAGTTGCCCCAAAGTAGAGCCCCATAGCTAGCATGGAAATGGAAAAATGCATAGAAAGCTGAGAGAAGAGTTTCAATACTAACAAAGTTTCTCAATTGCCAGAGTGAAAAAATATATTTTGAGAGCTTCTGGTTTAACATCTCTATATGGGGGGACCAGTTCAAAGCATCGTCAAGAGTGATTCCCAGTAATTTGACTGTTTTGTCCTCAGAAATACTATTATTAGTCGAGAAAATTATTTTTTGTTTTATCCTTATTAAGTTTTAGAAGGTTTGAGTTGAACCACGATTCCACTTGTCCCTCTGCAACTGTCATGGCTGCAAGCAGATTCTGACAGTTGTTGTTAGAACACAAGATCGATGTGTCATCAGCGTAAATTACACATTTGTAAGGTAAGAGTTCACAGAGGAGATCGTTTATATAAACTATGAACAGAAGAGGCCCCAACACCCAACACGGACCCCTGAGGAACTCCGAAACCTATCGGCTGTAGATCGGATAATCTGTTATTACCTAGGTCGACAATCTGTGTTCTATTCATCGAATACGATGAAAGAAAGGAAAGTGCCACACCTCTGACTCCATATTCATCCAGTTTATGTAACAAATTTATGTGAGAAACACAGTCATGCTTGAAAACAAGATATTCTTAATGCACTTGTTGCATAAATAACTATTTTTAAATAAAAATATATATGATACTATTCGGGAAGACACTTACTATGACAGGTTCATTTTTATACAATTGTTAATTTGTCTATATCATCCAACAGCGTTTGACTCGATCCCCGAAAGAAAGAGTCTATGTGAAACAGGTACTTTCTGCTCATTCATTTTGTCAGAAGAAGCCAGCAATAAGTTCCTTGCAATCCATTTTCTACAAATGAAATGAAATCTTTTTAAATTGATAAATCATGTCTATTGGTGATTGATTTCAAACTGAACTGTTACCGTTTTTGGGCGAATAATATTCATGTATACTTTTTCCTCATCTGTTTGTGAACGAAATATGATTTCAGGATGATTAAAAAAAATTCATCGACCGGAACTGCTCGAACACAAACCACCAAAAATGATTCATTTGTCAACTTCATCATGAACAACAATACAATAAGCTGTCTCTTTTTCCACTCTATCCCACCATGCCTAATGATTTGTTTTAATGAAGACACATTCTCCGCCGCATTTTCACAGAGTTCGGCGCGGCCTAACTAGTTTTGCGCTCGCGATTTCCATCTGATTTACTGTCTCCACAACTGTCACTCGCTTGAAGTTCATCCTGTAATTCTTGAATATCCTTTCGCGCTACCGCCGGCATGATGTTCTCGTAAATTGAAGTAGTTTGATTAAATCTAGTCCCGGCTATTTGCATAAAATTCATAGCCGTTGAATCTGTTTGGGAGCTTTTTGATGGGTGCGAGCAAGCTGTTACCGACAGAAACGGCTACGGAAATTCTTCGGTTGAAATCTAGAACTAATAGTTTTAAAGCCAAGTCTCCATAATGAGATGAAGCGTGTATTCTGTGTGTTCTCTGAAACGGGTTTCTATATCGCTTCGAGGTTGACCAACATTTTGGAATATATAATATATGAGGTGATTGACATCCTCAGTGATATATATATATATATATATATTCTCACTTATTGACGTTGGACAGAAATCCAGTCAGAGAATTTTCAAGCAAACTTACAACAAATCAAAATGAATTAATCAATATTATGAATGCAGTCAATTACAATGATTCTCTCTTACATTACTTGGTAACTTTATCAATATTTCAGAATTCAACCAGAAAATTCAGATTGCACTCACAGGTTGACACACAGTCCTCATGACACTGATCCTGAGAGGAGTCGGCAACAATGCAGCGACACCACTGTCATATGTCATGTCAACTGTCTGTCATTTCCCGCTAAAACTCATGCAACCACTGCACGTAATAATTTTTCATTTTTCTAATCATTATAAAGTTTCAACGAGAATCAACGAATATTTACCGATATCATTCACCAAATTCCCATTTTGAACTGTATTTTATGTCACTCGCCACTATGTGCACAATTATTGTATTGTAACATCTCATTTTACATCCTCACCAAAGTTGTAAGTTCAACACTTATTTATTCCTGAATACAACCACTAACACCCACGATTTATATCTTCCCTGATGATGGAAAAGATTAATAAAATTTCCGAAGCTTGGATCAACTTTGAGTGCTGCAAAGCCCCACTATTTACTGGTTCCATATATACTAGTGATAGCTAGAGGTCATGAATAATCAGAGAAGTATGAATTTATCAGAAACCCATCGCATTAGGACTATGCTATGGTTCTAACTAGTGAACGTTTTTCGAGAACTAACTTTTGCTTTTTCTCTCAAATTGAAACTGACTCTCTATTAGTAGACAGATTCGCATGATTCATAAACAATTGGTTCATTCACGCCAGAATAAAGCCATACTTTTTCCAAAATATTCATGCAACTATTTTTTGAATTCCTCTTCCATGACGATGAAGATTGAATTCGAAAAATATATCAGAAAATACATATATTACCTCCTGACGACGTTTCGAAAGACAGTTTTCCTTTTTGGGAAATACGACACTGGCATGATTAATTAATCAATATTTCTACAAAATGTGGATTATGACACAACCTACATCGAGCTGAATCTTCCGTGTTCAACTTCCCTTTTCTAATGAGATTTTCATCTATGTTCAGCTGTTTTTATTTTTAAAGTTCTTGATGTTTAACTAGTAACCACTACCGCACACATTCGATTCGTATGGCTGTTGCCGAGAAGACGTGTCGATACCTCTCCTCAAATATTACAACAAACCAATTACAAGTTTGATATATCTGTAGTGATAGCAGCCAAATTTGACTAGAATACGTGTTCTTTCGTTGAGTGAGTTTTTATTCTCAACGAAAAACAGTGCATTTGTGTGTTTTTATTTGCTTATCGTTCGTGCTGAGATAAAATGGGTTTGACTAGGCGAGATTTGGATAAAATTGGCACTGTAATCGAGAGCAAAACAAAATCCATCTTCACCGAAGATTACTTGTGGACAAGGTTATATCTGCAGTTACGAAAAAATACGACAAGGTCATAGAAAAACAGCAATCGTCTATAATGAAACTTCAGGATGGAATTAACAATCTCAAATCCATGAATAACTGTCTCCGAAATGACGTGGATTACATTGAACAATTTTCACGTAATAAAAATGTCAGATTTTTTGGAATTCAGCAGAGTCCGGAAGAAAACTTGTACGTTGTGATCGTAAATTTACTGAAAGACACTCTGAAAATTAATAATGCCAGCGACAAACTCATAAAAAAGTGCCACAGAGTCCCGCAAAAAATTGTTGATTCTGATAATGCCAAACCACCAGCTGTTTTGGTAAGATTCAACAACATTGCAGTGCGCGATAATGTGCTGAAAAACAGAAAGTACTTGAAAGCAACTGGTGTGTCAGTCCACGAGAATCTTACAAAAGTTCGCTTGAATCTAATCAGTAGTGCTATAACTGAATTTGATAAAAAATCAGTGTGGTCTCACAGGGGCAACGTATACGTAAAATACGAAAATATGGTGCACCGCTTGAAGGACATAGCTGATATTCAACGCATAAAACAAAGATAAGTACTTTAACGTATGATGCTGTTTGTGGTATCTCTTCAGTGATCGCCCTCTTTTGAAGAATAACTACCGTTCTATCACACCAACCATTCACACAAAGAAGTAGTAATACATTTATTTTTCAATATCATCATGAGCTCAAGTATTTTATTATTATCTCTTGGAATGCTATTAGTACTATATAACTTATGAGGTTTTTTTTTTCGTTTATCATGTATTATTCAAACTCTGAGTATGTCAATATCGTTTTTTTTTCCTAATAAATATTATAAGACTTTGTAATATACAGATATAGATAGAGAGAAGGTATGACAATGGCTCTTGGTTGTTTCTAATAAATTCACTAACTTTTTCCCAATTTAGTATACCAATTATCTGAACTCTTTTTTTTTCCTCTTTCATATTTCCTTCAGATATTCAATAGTCTTCCTATTATCTTCTTGATGGCTCTTCAAGTTACTCATCTGAATGCAAGATCTCTAATAGGTTATTTTAATGCATTTCATCAACTAGTCTACCCTGAACAGAACCACGTTATTGCAATTACTGAAACTTGGTGGCATCATGCCTTAGATAGTGATGTTGTGGGAATCAAGGAATACAATTTTGTTCGTCAGGATCGCCCCACACGTGGTGGGGGTGTTGGTATTTACATAAAAAATGATATTCAATATACAATTTCACTAAGTGAATGTCTTGATTTTATGGAATATATTTGGATTGAAATAAAATATCAAAAATACAGAGTTGCGATCGGCACTATATACAGACCACCTAAAACTGATCAAACTTCATTTTTCAACCTATTTGAAGATATATTATCTGATATGTATGCGAAGTATGATTTTATTATTTGTGTTGGTGATTTTAATATCAATCTACTCGACATTAACCTGAATTTGAGTATTCACTTTTCGAAGGATTTTCGAATCCTTCAATATGAATCAGTTAGTCTCAAAACCGACGTGCTTCTCTTCTACCTGTGGTTCAATACTTGACTATTACAAATATTCTCTCGGAAAAATGTCATACAAAAGTATTCCCAACTAATTTCTCAGATCATGCTTTAGTTAAAACTGCTTTTGATTTCAACCCCACATGTTCTGTGTCAAGGAACAAAATCACGTATCGTCCTTTGAAAGATATAAATTTAGCAAATTTTGAAAACGACTTTTCTATGTTTCAATGGAATCTAATATTTGAGAATGATGATATTGACGACAAAATCTCTTTACTCACTGATTACATGTTACAACTGTTGAATATACATGCTCCTATGAAAACAGTTTTTTTTAAAAAGAGGCAATATGCGCCATGGATCACTGACAACGTGAAACTCGTGCAAAAATTACGTGACAAAGCACTAGTGAGAGCCAGAACTCTGAAAACAGCTGAAAGCTGGTCATATTATAAGCAACTCCGAAATTATACCAACCTCGCAATATAAAAAGAAAAAAAAAGCTTTTTTGAGATATAAGTTCAGTAATTGTAGTGTAAAAGATAAATGGACTGAACTGAAGAAATGGAATGTGTCAAAACAGAAAAATACTAATATACCTGTACACTTAAGAAATGTTGAAACTTCAAATAAGTTTTTTACCAGCTTCACTGACAATCAGCTGCCACCAGATGAAGACATTATTAGTTTCTATAATAATAACCTGAAAAATTATATAAATTCATCCTTTAATTTTGAAACCACAACGGAAGACGTGGTTACAAAAATTTTGTCAAGTATCAAATCCAAGGCTTTCGGTACAGATAACTTAAACATGGATATTATAATTCTGTTCTGTCCATCCATCGTCCCTTACATCACTCATATTATAAACGAATGTATTTCTGCATCATACTTCCCTGACGCATGGAAATTTGCCAATGTTATAGCTCTTCCTAAAATCAGTCATCCGACGGAAATCAGTCATTTGAGATCTATAAGTTTGCTGCCAACCCTCTCTAAAATTTTAGAAAAGATTATGGAAATCCAGATTAGAGATCACATGTCTAAGTTCAATCTCCTTCCTTTGAAACAATCTGGACTTCGTCAAGGATATAGTTGTGCAACTGCTCTTACAGACATTGTTGATGATCTGATAAAAGCGGAAGATCGTAACGAAATAAGCATACTGATATTGCTTGACTATACAAAAGCCTTTGACATGATTAATCATAGAATTCTGCTTTCTATATCCCATTATTTAGGATTTTCACTGAGTTCTACGTGATTTTTGGAATCTTTCCTCACCAACCGATGCCAGCAAGTCCAAATTGATAATGAACGGTCCTCAATAATCAATGTTAAATCAGGTGTGCAAGGAAGTATTTTGGGACCTTTGCTTTATACCATGTACACGTCAAATTTTCAAAACGTACTCACCTTTTGCAACTATCACTTTTACGCTGATGACACCCAAATATATACCTCTTTCAAATATGTAAATTCGGATTATGCTGTTAATTCGATCAATATCGACCTGGAAGAATTATATAAAGCATCTTCAGATCATTTACTTCAGATCAATGCAAACAAATCGTATGCAATTTTATTCTGTAATAATTCAGTTCGACCCACTCTTCTAGAAAATTTAAATTTGAAAATAGGAGAAGATAATATTCCTTTCATAAATAATGCAAAAAGTCTTGGTCTTATTATTGACAATTAAATTAGATTCAAGAATCATGTTACAAAAAAATTACAAGTAGCTTTTTCAACCCTCAAATTAATTTATGCGCAGAGAAATTGTTTGGATTTAGGCATCAAACAGATGCTATGTGATCATCTTGTACTATCCCATTTTGATAATTGCGATACTGTTTATGGTCCCTGTTTAGATAGTATTGATAAAAATCGTATACAAAAAGTTCAAAACACATGTTTACGTTTGATGTACGGCATTCGTCGAACTCAATGAGTTTCACATAAACTCAAAGAATGCAAATGGCTCAACATGCACAATCGTCGGCAATTACATATGTCATGTTTATTTTTCAAAATTATAAAGTATAAGACACCACCTTACTTACATGATAAATTGAAATATCGTACTGACGTTCATAATCTGAATATTCGGCGAAAAAATTTACTGACACTACCAACCCATCGGAAAGAAATTTTCAAAAGATCTTTTTCCTACAACATCGCTGCTAATCTCAACAATTTGATGAAACTAAGTTTCTTTGACGTCAATATGAGCTCACATGCATTCAAGATGAAATATAAGCAGTATCTGTTGAATAGCTGAACATTTTTTTTTCTCTCTCTCCTCTCCCCCACGTTTCTCCTTTTTCTCTCTTCTGCTGTATCTTCTTCTCTATCTTCTTCTCTCCTAGCCATTTATACCAATCTTTCAAATTCTCGTGGTACTGGTGGAAGAACAGAATCGGAGGCTCACCCTCTCGATATCTGAACCAATAAGCCATTTGTTCATCAGAATCCATATGTTTTTTATATGTAATCCATCCTATATCATGTGTGTATATGGCAAATGTATGTATCGGATGAACAATAAAAGATATTATTATCATTATTATTACATGGAATAAGTACACACAATTTTTGATATCCGTTCCATGTTCAAATGTTTGTGTGAACTCAGTAGGTATCTAATGGTGATTTCTGTATTGAATATTGTACTTATATTGACTACTTCACCTATACGTTGGTGAAATCAGTTGATTTGGATTTTTTGATTTCAGTTACGTATCTGGGCAAATTTACCAGTACTTTGTGAATTATTCAACCTTTTGTATAACTTGGGGTTCTTGCTAAGTCCTGGTGTTAGCCAGTTCAAAAAGAAAAAAAACTGTACCTTGTATTTATAGACAATTGCATTGCTTTCTATCATTTCCAAAGTCATGGAAAAAGCAATGAATATGAAAATCATCGAATATCTGGTGACATCAGGAATAGTTAATGATCGACAATACGGATTTCGACATCGAAGATAACCAGTGACTTATTGGCTTATGTTTCTTATATTTGGCAGCATTCAATCAAAAAATTCCGAGAAACATCAGCTGTTGCACTCGACATGTCGGGAGCGTTCGACCGAGTTTTCAAATTGCCATCTTATGGTTTGCCTCCTCACCATACCAGTACGAGAAACAAGAATTCAGGAGCATCAACTTCAATAACGATGACTCGGCGAAAATGATAGAATAAGGCAACATCAACTTGGTGGAATGTAATGCTGGGGAAAACCAGGCATGTTTTTTCTAGAAGAAAGCCATATTCATGTTATATTCAGGTGTCAGGAGTAACAATTCCTACAAAGTCTCGATGCTTGGAATTACGATCAGTACTGGTCCCTCATGGGGAAAAACCATGTTAGATCGATTGCTAAGGGTGCTTCCCAGATGCTCGGATTTCTATATCGTGCGAAAGATTCATTCATTCATTGAAACTTCTTGATTTTATTTAGAGGAAGGCAATCAGTCTTTTTGGTGATTCTTCGCTCACATACTCCATCAACAACCACATACAGAGACCTATCAGACAAGAAATTCTTCAACAAAGCACACAACTGAGGAGGCAAACCATAAGACGGCAGCTTAGAAAGGAGACACCGATGCCAAACCTCGATTAAACGCTTCTGAAATATCGAGTGCAACAGCTATCGTTTCTCCGAATTTTCCGATTGAATGCTGTCAAGTAATCCCATGAAAATTAATCGAAAGTGCTTCGAACCTCTGGCGTTCTCTGAATCTCGGTTGTATAACTACAAAAAAATGATTCCTATTTTTTGCTCACCTTGTGGACCTCGCGGTATATTGATGCATCGAAAATAAATCCTTTCCATTATTCAACCCGAGACTATGGAAAGTCCAGAGAGACAAACAAAAATAGAAGCTCCAATCAGTATTCGTTGTACGTTAGATTGTAAACGGGTCATAAACCTCCAGCTCATAAAATATTTCTGAAGCTCGAAACTGTAAACAACAACATTGAATCCGCTACCGCAGGCCAATCGATGACCTAATATTCAAGTCATTTCAGAATTTAACACCCTCATTTAATAATCATACAAAATAGACTTAGAACCAGTTGCTTTGTTAGGAACAAGACAAATAAAAAAACAAAACTCATAAGCATAAATTTGTCGTCAATAGGAACGAAAAATAGTCATAACGATAATAATGATATACCATACCTTGTGAATAATTTGGTTCACGTCAATATGCGTTTGTCACTGAAAAAGAAATAAGGGAATGGAACTTGAAGTATATCACTTGCAGTTATTCCAATGAATCATATTTAGAACTTTCAGTAGGTTGAAATTTATCACTGTCTAGAATTTCATCGAAATCTAGAAATTTCATTGAAATTAAAAAGGTTATCACTTGAGAAAGTGGTTTAGTCAAAATTTCCCTAAATTCACATTTATATATACCGTGTGTCACAGACTCATGGTACACCCCCGTTTACTCCTTTGTTTTTCTAGCTATATTTTTGAGATTCGGAACATCGAATAAGCTCACTGAACAGCATTTCTCGACATATCTGAAGGAAAAAAACAACTTCCAATTTTTCCGGAAATGACATCAACTTTCGATTCGAATGGGACACCCTGTATATTGTTACATGATCGGCTAGGGATGATCATGAGGAATCCAACGATACCAGGTTTGATGATGTTATCTCCAATGACTGCGGAGATATCGCCATTTATATTATCCATAAGCTCAATGAGTGGGAGAGAGAATTGGATTGACCCGCCAGTAAAGTTTCTCTCTCCTACTCATTGAGCTTATGGATAATATAAATGGCGATATCTCCGCAGTCATTGGAGATAACATCATCAAACCTGGTATCGTTGGATTTCTCATGATCATTTCTAGCCGATCATGTAACAATATACAGGGTGTCCCATTCAAGAATCGAAAGTTGATGTCATTTCCGGAAAAATTGGAAGTTGTTTTTTTCTTTCAGATATGTCGAGAAATGCTGTTCAGTGAGCTTATTCGATGTTCCGAATCTCAAAAATATAGCTAGAAAAACAAAGGAGAAAACGGGGGTGTACCATGAGTCTGTGACACACGGTATATATTATATATATATATATATATCAGATCTGGAGATCTGTTTCCAGTGAGCAACAAGCTTGTGAAAGTTGTTATAAAATTTTTGAGCATTTACCAATGTTCGAGTGTTATTCGGATAGGAACTCCTTTGCTAATTTTTGATAAGAATTGAAATAAAAACCAATTCATCCTGCTAAGTTCCACATGGTGTTGACCGTATATTCTCGACCATCTTTTATTCTCATGTTCACAGCGCCATCCTTCAAAATTGACGCCAATTCTTCCGCCTCCTGATTCCCATCTGAATGATACTTTCTATCGTTGCAAAACGTCGTGAAGGCTTTCCATACAAATTCTTGACTGTGAACAGTAATTTTTGGTATATTTGATTCTACAATTCCATTAATATTCATTAGTATTACTACCAAATGGTGACATTTTGAAATATTGAATATTTGTATATATTATATTATTTATAATAAAGTGAACATTTCCCTCATATATAACATGTCCCATAAGAGCATTGCAATTATCGAAAACTTACAGCGGTAATTGCATTGTATCAAGTCACCATTACAACACATTTGAAACCGTATCGCTAGACGTCAGTAAACAACACAAATAAACGACAGATAGACTTCAAAAATAGAAAAACATTTCGCGTTTAGGTGAGTACTCCATACAATCTATAGAGGAAAGTATAAATGAACAAAAAACAACATTTCATTGAGAATTTCTTTATTCGTGAAATATTCCAATGAATTACATTCGTGCATAAAAATGACCAGATAATTTTGCATTCAAGCGTGATATCTTATACAAATTGCATTCGGTTATTTTCATATTTTGTAAAAGAGCCCTCGTCCTTCGGACTCGGGCACTTTCTCCAATATATGAAAATAAACTCTTGTAATTTTTAGATATCACGCTTTCTTGCAAAAGCATCAGTAATTTTTATGCACTCGTGCAATTATAACCGAAAAGAGCCCATAGAATCTTCTCAGTATAATTTTGTTCTGATTGATTGTGTTCGATCACATGATTTCAAGTTAACTGATCTCATTGGCTTTTCACTTGAGCATTATAACGATGGCTTGATTGGTTATCAAAAGAATGAATGTCTCCGAAATGTCAATCGAAACAGATGACAGACTTGTACGAGTTGAATATTTCGGTATCGTCCGGAGTTTCCAGTGAAAGTGTTCTGCAAGAGCTCAAGAGGTAATTTTTCCTGGGCGAAACGAGATCTTGCGTTTGGGCTAGAATGAGATATTATTCTGGTGAGTAAGATTTTTCTACACACAGCTGGCTTTATTGTGTAAGTCCAGATATTTCCTAACTATTTGATTCAATTTTCATATACTGGCTGTATAAATGTAGCAAAAAAAGTGATGTCTATGTAACCCAGTGCCTAGCGTAACCATATATGTATGTATGGTCTGATGAGCCTTATCTATGAGAAAACCAATAATTATGTTGTATGTGGTGACATCAATGTAAACTTTTTAGCTGAAAATAAAGACACTCACAAAGTAATTAATTTATTCAAGGAATTTGACATGATAAACCACATTGATAGACCAACTCGAATTTCTACTACTGTTTCAACTGGTATAGATGTAATATTTTCCAATCTATCCATTATGTCAACGAATATTGAATATTCATACTTATCAGACCATACATTTCAAACTTGTGAATTTCTATTTTCATCAAATGATGATGAGTCAGATGAAATTATATTCAAACGGGACTATTCAGACTCTAACTCAACAACTTTCAGAAACTTAGTAACAAATGAAAAATGGTCTGAGGTATTTAATTCGAAAACTGTAGACGACGCATATAATTGTTTTCACTCCACTTTTGAATATTACTTCAACATTGCTTTCACATTAGAAAAGAAACAAACTGAGAATAAAAAAAGCCATGGTTTAACTCAGAAATAAAGAATCTACATCAAATGTTATGTGAAATGTCGAAAATAGTCGAACATACACAAAATGATTGCATCAGAGAACGTTATAAAAGTCTAAAAGTTCATTACAAAGAAAAACTCAAGAAGGCTAAATTAGAATATAATAATAATTGAATAAGCAATGCCATTAACATATCAAGGGAACGTTGGAAAATAATCAATGAAGCAAAAAATAAATCAACAACTCCGCTACCAACACAACTAACAATAAATAATATTCTGGAAAAAGATAAAACTAAGATTTGTAATCACTTCAATGATTTCTTTACGAGAGTGGGAGCTACCAAACCGAACTTGGAGAACATGAAACGTACATTTTTTAATAGTACTATATTTTTTAGACCATCCACACCACAGGAGATCTATGAAATTATAAAAAAACAACAAAAAAAACCTCTGCAGGTGTAGATGATATCTGTGGAAAAGCCGTAAAAGAAGTTATTGATTTAGTATGTCAACCACTATCACACATAATAAACATGTCGTTTGTTGATGGGCATTATCCAGAAGTTTTAAAGATATCAAAATCAGTCCCAATTTATAAGGGTAAAGGATCTAGAGAAGATGTTGGTAATTACAGGAATGTATGCCTACAGTCCCAGTTTGCCAAGGTTATAGACAGTACGTTCAATACACGACTCACTTGTTTTTTGGAACAGAACAATCTCATTACAAATAGTCAACACGGATTCAGACATGGTAAATCCACCGAAACTGCCATTAAAGTATTATGCACACAAATCTATCAATATCTGAACGATAAACAAATTCCTATTGGTCTATTTTTCGATCTAAGTCGCGCTTTTGATACAGTTGATCATATCCTACTGTTAGATAAGCTCTACAATCTGGGCATCCGGGGTGTAGCTAACAAGTGGATAGCATCCTACTTAGAAAATAGGACACAGATAGTAATGATTGAATCGGTGAAATCAAAATCTGCAAATGTAACTGTTGGTGTGCCACAGGGATCGGTTCTGGGTCCTTTAATTTTTATTGTATTTATTAGGGATATAGAATATTCATGTCAATCCAAAAATAAAATTATCATTTATGCTGATGATACCAATCAGTTAATCGCGGAGAGTAATCTAGCAAAATCAGTGGAGATATCAAATATTGCAGCTAATATGTTTTATGAGTGGTGTGTCGATAATGGACTATCAGTTAATATACACAAGACGTTTTTCATGTTATTCCAGCAAAAGAATATTCGTTAAGATTATAGCCCATTGGTAAGGATGAATCATAAGTCTATTGAGCAAGTTGATCACATTAAATTTCTTGAAATTTATGTGGATCACAAGCTTACATGGGAAATTCATATAAACAATCTAGTATCCAAATTGAGCAGTGTTTGCTTTGTTATTCGACAACTGCAGGGCACTGTATCTTTGGATATTCTTAAACTAGGATACCATGGACTTGCTAATTCCTTATTGAGCTATGGTCTGATATTCTGGGGTAATTCTGCTCACGTACATAAAGCATTTCTTACACAGAAAAATATTATAAGATGTATGGTCAAATTCATTATCAGGCGAGCTGTAGACCAATATTTAAAAGACTGTCTATTCTGACCTTGCCTTGTATGTATATATATTTGATAACTAGCAACATTCAGAAAGAAAAACAAAGTAATGTTAGAGGAAATACTCTACATGAGTATACCACTCGTAATGCAAGTGAAATACGTCCACCGTTTTCCCGTCTAGGCCTAGCACAAAACTCATTTACATATCTGGGTATCAAGTGTTATAACCAATGTGTAAAAATAATTGGTGACATTAAAACTATTGAAGTTTTCAAAACGACATTCTATGACTTTTTAATTAATCATGCATTTTATTCTGTAGATGAGTTTTTAAATTTTAAAACTACTAATAATTGTGATATGTAATTTTATTAACCATTCATTTATTCATCTACATTAAATATCAAGACTTTATGAATATTTTAATACTGTATTATAGTAATTGAATGAATGTTGTCTGTTTGCGTGTGTATGTGTATGGTTGTTTGTGTTTGTATATTGACTAGTCTGATAAGTTTTAATACTGTACTGCACTGTGTAAAGCTTCATAGATGAATAAATTATCTATCTATCTATCTATATGCAGGGGTTTAGCTGTTTCATATGGCCTCTTTCTTCCTTCGTTTGAATGAATCAGACGTCTTCTATATCTACTTTTATATCACAGAAGAAGAAAGTTGAAAAATAACTCCCCACAAAAATAAATGAGTTCATGATTATGTTCATCTTTTTTTGACATTAACATATAACGAAAGTAGGTCCTGGTATAGAAGATTCATTCATAACATTGGGTGTTTACGATTGTCTACCCGATAAAAAAAGTACACCAGTTTCTTGAAAAATATATTTCCCATTGAGGTGCTTCTCTTCACACACTGTATATACAATTTTATTCAGATTTTGTGATGAGTTTTCCTTGATTCGTCATAGGTTTTTTGAAGGAACCGTCCTGCTATTTCATGAGAAAATGCCACTGCGTCACCCAGTATCTTATGCTTTTTTAGACAGATTTCCTGATCGATATTTTTCAGTCAATTACCTCGCCTGAAATTCGACCTGAAATCCATCCTCATTCTGCAGAATGAACCCCGTTGATAGGTAACAATGAGCTCTAATCATAGAAGCGAGGACTGAAAGCTGGACAAGGGATAATGTGATGGAATGAAATTAGGGAAAAGGTCGGCGTTATATTTCTCCATTCTTTGACGTACGGTTCAGCTTCGTTAACACATAGGGTGTAATTATTCTGGGTTCACTGAGAGCGCAAAGAAATCATGAAAATTACTCAATTATTATGGAAAACTCAATTTGAAAATGGATCGTTCATAATTTATACGTATGAAGTGGGTGTTGCCATAGGTGCCTAGCTGTCGTGAAAGTAGTTGTTACGAATAAGTATACTTCTAGAAACAGTTTGAGGAAATGAATGTTTTCCACAGACGCTGGAATATAGGGAAAAGGCCTTTGAACTGTTCGATCTTTCGACTCTCTTGCTGTAGATATCATCAAGAACTCACAGACATATCTCTCAATGTCGCTATCTAACCAATCAATACCTTTCACAATACAAATGACGGAACTGATTTTCAATTATTGGGATGAACACACTTGCGGACCGGTTCGGGGATATTTGGCCACTCGTCAGTACTGGGTAGTGCCATCATCAGCACAGATCGATGCCTTCCCATAATTGAAAACCAAACACTTTTCATACTATCAAAACTCTACCAAAGCTGATGCAAATAATACGCTACCTATGGACGAGGTATCCCAAAAGCAAACCGACACTGACTATTCACATAAAATTAGAGAGTCTTCCCAAAACTTCAGTCAGCTGGGTATTGTTGTGTTGAGATATCACTGAATTTCCTTTTACTTTATCACATTCATTGGAATATAGTTTTCATGCTAGGAACTCGCCACTAAAACATGCATTGAAGCTTCTTGCTTCTAGTCAGAGAAAGACAATCCGTCTTGTTGGTGATTCTTCACTCACAGACTCGCTCACTTCGTTGGAGCATCCTGGCAAAGTTGGAGCCTTATCACTCTTCTATAGATATTTTCACAGTCGGTGCTCTTCTAGATTATCTTCAATCATTCCACCCTTGGAAGTATCTACACGGATGACCCGACGAGTACAGAATTCCAACCCCTTTGTTGTCGAACCTCTCTTGCTCAGGGATCATATATCAACAGAATAGCTGAACTTTGGAACTCCTTGCCGAGAGAGGTTTTTCCTGAGGCTTACAAACTCCACAAAGTGACTGATAATTCGTATCTCCTGACCCTTGTTTTACGCGGTGTTTTTTAACCTTACAGGGCTACCTTTTCTTGAGAATCTGTGGATATAAAGACAGTTCTTCATATTAATAAACAGTTTTTCAATTCCATATTTTGTATGGATCCAGTGGCGGATCCAGGATGTAGGGGGGGTCTATAACTCAAAATTTATATATATATATATATATATATATATATATATATATATATATATATATATATATATATATATATATATATTGTTTGTCTGTTTGTTTGGGTAACATTCAATCCAGATCTTATTTGTACTATTTTTAATTCTTGACAATTATTTTTTCAGGAATTGGAGAATTATTGAATTGAATAAATTGATGAAATTGGTTGTTAAAAAATGAAAATTTACTAATGTTTGAATGTAGCCTGCTCTCTAGTTTTCAATGGAATGTAATAATAATTATTAAAGTTCTTCAATTTTAAAGCAAAAAAATTTATTCTATTTAATTTTTTGTCTTGCCCTTGTGACATTTTTTCGTTCCCTAACAAAATTTGGAAATTAGGATCCGATAAAATTAAAAAAAAATCTCTTATTTTCCCAATGGGGGGGGGGTCCGGACCCGAACCCTCCCCCCCGTGGATCCGCCACTGTATGGATCCCCGAACTCAGTTCATAAAACAACATCCATATAACTTAAATTTTTTGTGTCAATGGCTGGTTTAACAGAAGTTTGAACTATATGTTCCACTGACAGATCATCGTTCTCCCTCTGAGGTTGAATCTTCTGTGAACTGAAGATAACGAAAGAACTGCCTTCAAATTATACGAGGCCTATGTGAATATGATGTGAATGTTGTCTCTTATATTACCATACCGCGGTGTTGTTTGTAGTGACTCCATCTCGAAACAGTGAAGGACCATATCCTTGAACTCACATGAACTCTTACTTTTGATAAACTTATTGCGTGGGACCATATATAACATAATTTGCTTGCGGTAAGGTAGGGAATGTTATCTCTGGTCTGTGTAAATATTTGTTGTCGTGACTTCAGGAATAAATTTTAATTATTCTATGCCAGCTTCACTATTCATGAGATGATAATGTGCCTTGCATTACTATACCTGTTGAAGACATTGACCCACTGATAAATTTACTCATTTCAGATTTTCGAATTTTTGATTATAAAATCCGATAATTTTAAAACAACTTCACACAACTTATACGGCGACAGAGACCGACAATATGTACCTACTAGGCAGTGGTACAATTGGGCCACCAAATCAAACACATTTTTCTATTGCTTCAGTCGCTCCAATGTTGAACAAACGCCCTCTAGCAAAATAGTTGAGGCTTTCGCGGCCGAGGTTTTCAGTATCACTACTTTTATTCGGGTTTGAAGGCCGTCGTTTTTTGGAATTTCTTCCTGACGTTTCGCTGGCTCGAGTGGCTAGCTTCTTCAGAGGTTCATTCATCTTGGAATTCACTCCGATGACTGGAGATTGTTTCTTCGCAAGTTGTATTTATGCCGATTCAGGTAGTTTGCGGTGCTGATTATTCCATTCGGATTCGGGGAATTGTCATTAATATTGATTACCTTGTTTACTTCCTGTGGGTTCGGAGAATAATCATCATTAATATCTGAAGAACTACCTGCAGTTATTATCGATTTTCTTAAAATGGGATTCCATATTCGGTTGAGGTTGACAGCTTCTTCTTTTCTGTTGAAATTATCCGTGTGTTTGTGGATTTCTATTGCCTCCCGTACCAGTCGGCTATGGTATCCCTGGTTGGGTGCAATCAGTTTTGCATTTTCGAACAGAATCCTGTGGTTTCCCTCACTAAGTGCGTGTTCCGCCACAGCCGACTTGTCAATTTGCCCTAGTCTGCAGTTTCTCTCATGTTCCTTTAGCCTAGTTCCCATGGATCTTTTGGTGGTACCGATGTATACCTTCCCACAGGTGCACGGTATGCGATAAACCCCTGCTGCAGACAGTGGATCTCTTTTGTCTTTAGCCGATCTGAGGCTCTGTTGAATCTTCTTTGTGGGTTTAAATACAGTTTTTATGTTGTATTTACTCAGGAGTTTTCCAATTCTGTCTGTGACCCTCGGGATGTATGGCAAATATGCATGTGCAACTATCTGAATGTCCTCCTTGTTTCGAACAGTGGAATTCTTCAGTTTCATGGCCCTGTTGATCTCGGGTACACTGTATCCATTCGACCTCAAGGTCCCTTGAAGATGTTCCAGTTCTTCCTCCAGATGTTCTGGTTCGCATATTCTTCGAGCACGTTCCGTTAGAGTAGAAATGACTCCTCCCTTTTGGCTGGGATGGTGATTCGATAGCGCGTGCAGGTACCTATCCGTGTGTGTGGGTTTTCGGTACACTTTGTGGGTTAGTCTAGTCCCACATCGTTCGATCAGAACATCCAGGAATGCTATTCGTTGGTCTTGTTCAGTCTCCATGGTGAACTTAATATTGGGGTGTTGAGCGTTCAAGTGGTCGAGAAAGAGTTTTAGAGCGTCCCTACCATGTTTCCAGATGACGAATGTGTCATCCACGTAGCGTAGCCACAAGGTCGGCTTCAATTCGAAGGCGTCGATTGCTTTCTCCTCAAACCGTTCCATGAAGAAGTTGGCCACTACTGGGCTAAGTGGACTTCCCATTGCCACGCCATCCAATTGCTCATAGGAGTTTCCCCTCCATTGAAAGTAACTCCCCGTGAGACATGCTCGGAAAAGTTCAACGATATCATTAGGAAACAAGTAGGCTAACTCCTTCAGGGAGTCTTCCAGTGGGACGTTGGTAAACAAGGACACAACATCGAAGCTGACCATAATATCTGTCGGTTCCAAAGTTAAGTCTCTAATTTTACCCACGAAGTCTGTCGAATCCTTGACGTAGGAGTTTGTTCTTCCTACATGAGGCTGTAGGAGCGAGGCCAGATGTTTTGCCAAGTGATATGTAGGTGAGCCTGGGGCACTGACTATTGGTCTCAGTGGCATGCCGTGTTTGTGCACCTTCGGAAGACCATAGAGTCTGGGTGGAACGGCTTCAGTTCTGAGAATAGTTTTCTTTATGGTTTCGGTCAGTGAGGACGACTTAATGAGTTTGTTTACATTCCTCAATTTTGATTGTGTTGGGTCCCTTGCGAGTTTGCGGTAGTTAGAAGGTTCCAGAAGTTCTTCAATTTTGTTATTATATTCCTCCGTTTTGAGAAGAACCGTGGCATTTCCCTTGTCCGCTGGTAGAATCGTGATCCCCTCATCAGAATTCAAGCTTCTTAAGGCTGCAATCTCTCTTTTTGGGATATTGCATTTTGGAAGCCGTGCCTTGCTCAGGATATTTGCTGTCACGATCCTGATTTCTTCAGCTTTTTCATCCGGTAAATTCCTGATTGCTGCTTCCGTATTGGCGATGATTTCCTCTTTTGGTACCTGCCGAGGAATGATTGCGAAATTACCGCCTCGTGCTAACACTGACATCTCGTCTTCAGTGAGATCCCGGTCTGTTCGGTTTATGACCACTCTGGACAAGTCTAAGCGTGGGGTGGCCGAACTTCTAGTCTTGTGTAGCTTGTCAAACTTCACTTTGTGGTTGTTATTCACTCTGTCCCGTTCATTTCTCACTTTTGAGTACGATATGCCATCTAATTTATCCCAATCTTCAGGTTTCATTCGGTTGCTGAGCTCTAGGTGTAGTTTCAGCAAGGCATTGTCTATCTCTGCTAGCCTGCTTCGTGTATGATGGATTCGTTCTCGTAGAAAGGCTTTCTCAACAGAAAAGAAGAAGCTGACAACCTCAACCGAATATGGAATCCCATTTTAAGAAAATCGATAATAACTGCAAGTAGTTCTTCAGATATTAATGATGATTATTCTCCGAACCCACAGGAAGTAAACAAGGTAATCAATATTAATGACAATTCCCCGAATCCGAATGGAATAATTAGCACCGCAAACTACCTGAATCGGCATAAATACAACTTGCGAAGAAACAATCTCCAGTCATCGGAGTGAATTCCAAAATGAATGAACCTCTGAAGAAGCTAGCCACTCGAGCCAGCGAAACGTCAGGAAGAAATTCCAAAAAACGACGGCCTTCAAACCCGAATAAAAGTAGTGATACTGAAAACCTCGGCCGCGAAAGCCTCAACTATTTTGTCAAAAACCTCTACGGGGAGGAAATATGGAGACTTCACAACCAACTTGATAAAGGTAGGAAACGGAAAGCACACTCACTGGAAACGTTGACATTCTTATGCCGCTGTCGGGACTCCAACATCATACCAAACTTTTTGAAGCTGAAACGAACTCTCAAATCAGCTCAGGCAAATCGAATCTATTCGAAAAGTGAGAAAGCCTTTCTACGAGAACGAATCCATCATACACGAAGCAGGCTAGCAGAGATAGACAATGCCTTGCTGAAACTACACCTAGAGCTCAACAACCGAATGAAACCTGAAGATTGGGATAAATTAGATGGCATATCGTACTCAAAAGTGAGAAATGAACGGGACAGAGTGAATAACAACCACAAAGTGAAGTTTGACAAGCTACACAAGACTAGAAGTTCGGCCACCCCATGCTTAGACTTGTCCAGAGTGGTCATAAACCGAACAGACCGGGATCTCACTGAAGACGAGATGTCAGTGTTAGCACGAGGCGGTAATTTCGCAATCATTCCTCGGCAGGTATCAAAAGAGGAAATCATCGCCAATACGGAAGCAGCAATCAGGAATTTACCGGATGAAAAAGCTGAATAAATCAGGATCGTGACAGCAAATATCCTGAGCAAGGCACGGCTTCCAAAATGCAATATCCCAAAAAGAGAGATTGCAGCCTTAAGAAGCTTGAATTCTGATGAGGGGATCACGATTCTACCAGCGGACAAGGGAAATGCCACGGTTCTTCTCAAAACGGAGGAATATAATAACAATATTGAAGAACTCCTGGAACCTTCTAACTACCGCAAACTCGCAAGGGACCCAACACAATCAAAATTGAGGAATGTAAACAAACTCATTAAGTCGTCCTTACTGACCGAAACCATAAAGAAAACCATTCTCAGAACTGAAGCCGTTCCACCCAGACTCTATGGTCTTCCGAAGGTGCACAAACACGGCATGCCACTGGGACCAATAGTCAGTGCCCCAGGCTCACCTACATATCACTTGGCAAAACATCTGGCCTCGCTCCTACAGCCTCATGTAGGAAGAACAAACTCCTACGTCAAGGATTCGACAGACTTCGTGGGTAAAATTAGAGGCTTAACTTTGGAACCGACAGATATTATGGTCAGCTTCGATGTTGTGTCCTTGTTTACCAACGTCCCACTGGAAGACTCCCTGAAGGAGTTAGCCTACTTGTTTCCTAATAATATCGTTGAACTTTTCCGAGCATGTCTCACGGGGAGTTACTTTCAATGGAGGGGAAACTCCTATGAGCAATTGGATGGCGTGGCAATGGGAAGTCCACTCAGCCCAGTAGTAGCCAACTTCTTCATGGAACGGTTTGAGGAGAAAGCAATCGACGCCTTCGAATTGAAGCCGACCTTGTGGCTACGCTACGTGGATGACACATTCGTCATCTGGAAACATGGTAGGGACGCTCTAAAACTCTTTCTCGACCACTTGAACGCTCAACACCCCAATATTAAGTTCACCATGGAGACTGAACAAGACCAACGAATAGCATTCCTGGATGTTCTGATCGAACGATGTGGGACTAGACTAACCCACAAAGTGTACCGAAAACCCACACACACGGATAGGTACCTGCACGCGCTATCGAATCACCATCCCAGCCAAAAGAGAGGAGTCATTTCTACTCTAACGGAACGTGCTCGAAGAATATGCGAACCAGAACATCTGGAGGAAGAACTGGAACATCTTCAAGTGACCTTGAGGTCGAATGGATACAGTGTACCCGAGATCAACAGGGCCATGAAACTGAAGAATTCCACTGTTCGAAACAAGGAGGACGTTCAGATAGTTGCACATGCATACTTGCCATACATCCCGAGGGTCACAGACAGAATTGGAAAACTCCTGAGTAAATACAACATAAAAACTGTATTTAAACCCACAAAGAAGATTCAACAGAGCCTCAGATCGGCTAAAGACAAAAGAGATCCACTGTCTGCAGCAGGGGTTTATCGCATACCGTGCACCTGTGAGAAGGTATACATCGGTACCACCAAAAGATCCATGGGAACTAGGCTAAAGGAACATGAGAGAAACTGCAGACTAGGGCAAATTGACAAGTCGGCTGTGGCGGAACACGCACTTAGTGAGGGAAACCACAGGATTCTGTTCGAAAATGCAAAACTGATTGCACCCAACCAGGGATACCATAGCCGACTGGTACGGGAGGCAATAGAAATCCACAAACACACGGATAATTTCAACAGAAAAGAAGAAGCTGTCAACCTCAACCGAATATGGAATCCCATTTTAAGAAAATCGATAATAACTGCAGGTAGTTCTTCAGATATTAATGATGATTATTCTCCGAACCCACAGGAAGTAAACAAGGTAATCAATATTAATGACAATTCCCCGAATCCGAATGGAATAATTAGCACCGCAAACTACCTGAATCGGCATAAATACAACTTGCGAAGAAACAATCTCCAGTCATCGGAGTGAATTCCAAGATGAATGAACCTCTGAAGAAGCTAGCCACTCGAGCCAGCGAAACGTCAGGAAGAAATTCCAAAAAACGACGGCCTTCAAACCCGAATTAAAGTAGTGATACTGGAAACGCCCTCTAGGCCAGTAGCGGATTTATACTTTTCACAAGTGTAGGCCACTTTATGTTTTTTAATAGACGCAGCAACTTTTAGGGATAGATTGGAAATCTGCCCTTCTACACTTGTAGGTATAGATTCCAATATTAATTCTCATATCTTGGACCAGAATTATATAATTTCCTTCCAATATGAAAATAAAACAAAAGAGACTATCGAATGCATTTGAAAAAGAAATCAAGAACTATTTGTATAATACTCCAATGACTGAAATCCACCGTGTGATAGAAAACACCCAATAAATTGATACTGTTTAGTAGTAATTTGATAAATTTCATTTATCATCGATGAAACAACTGAAAAATTATTAATAATTCATGATCTGAGATTGTTTCACTAGTCACTAGACCTTTCATTGTATAGTAGTTTTCACAATAAATGGTATAGACTGAAGGATTATAATAAAACCAATTAGACCCTTAAGTTGTAAAATCCGAGATGCACATCATAAATGTAAAAGGACCGGATTCAGGTAATTTTGTTTCTCAGAGAGGGATTGTAGAGGATTACAGCTCACACTTCTTGTCCATTTTAGTCTTTGTATTTCATTGGAAGTGTTCACGGCGTGCAATAATTTTATAACATTTATTTGTTATTACAGACATCAATAGCAAAGATTTTATACCCCAACGTACAGAATAGGCAGTATGTGGCGTCCGTGGATGAAAAGTAATAGTGCTTCTTCCAGTGGTTCGTTAAAGAAGAATCACTCATCTTGTGACGCGAGAATCATTATGAAAAATGTGTATAGTTCCTTACTTCAGCAAGGATATAACGCGGGTGCTGCAGCAAAAGTAACCAGTAATTTGACGAAGGTGCCTCTTACTTCAGTTAGACGAATTGTTGAAAATTCCATGGAATCAAGCGTGTGCGAAAAAAATACTTCTCCGACTTTAAGTGGTAGTGTGGTAGAATTAATTAGGAACTGTATGAATGACATTCCTACTGAGAGTAGGAAAAGTTCTGTTAGTCATGTTATAAATGTTGAAATCTCGTACCTTTCTGTAAAATCAATTGCGCCAATTATAATTAATTTAAATGAGAATAGCGATAGCGACACTGAACTAAATATAGAATAGAATTGTAACATTTAAATAAATTACTTGTATATCTCCTACATTATGCAAAATTCAAATTTCTTAAGTTCGACCCTGTAGCACATTTTTTTTTACCAGATGATTTTCTGCACAATGGGATTAAATCGGGTAGTTTATTGCAGTTAATAAGGCAATACCATTTACTGTAAAAATACTATATTTATATAATTGAGTGTGCATGTGTGTAAATTAATGTATGTGTATATGTGAATATTTTTATGTATGTTCACCATCAGAATTTATATGTACATTTCATTATTGCTTCTAATTTGTCAGTGTTGCTATGTATATTTCATTTCCAAATCAATGATGTTCCCCAATCTTCCCCTACGCACAGACTTGATCTTCTGTAAAGTCACCAATTTATTTTTCTCTCTTTTATTCATATTAATGTATATTTTCTCGATTCAGAATAAATTATTATTAAAACGAAACAAATATTCATGGGGATGCTTGAAGACTGGCTTTAAATCAAATATTCTAAAAATGAACAATTTGTTCAGGCCAGCCTCAACTCACCTACACTGTAGGTTGACGGACTAACACCTATTAGAAAACAACTACTCCCCTGGCTAATACCACGAAGGGCATTGGATTACATCCAACAGGTGTTAGTGTGGGATTCTTCACAGAAGAAATTCCACATATACTCTTGGCGATACACCACAAGAATTGATTTTCAATTATTGGGACGGGACACACTTGCAGACCGGTTTCGGGCTATTTGGCCACTCGTCAGTGCAAGGCAGTGCCATCATCAACATAAAGTCGATGATTTCCCATAATTAAAAATCATACTCGAGTAGAGTATCTACCCTAGACCTAGGCTGATACAAACAACTAGCAAAATAGCCGTTGCTGCGCCATCTGCCCGTAGACTAGGTACTAACCAAGAGCATATCCGCATGGCCCCAATTCCTAGTACAAGGAAAATTCGAATAAAACAAATATTCATGGGGATGCTTGAAGACTGGCTTTAAATCAAATATTCTAAAAATGAACAATTTGTTCAGGCCAGCCTCAACTCACCTACACTGTAGGTCGACGGACTAACACCTATTAGAAAACAACTACTCCCCTGGCTAATATCACGAAGGGCATTGGATTACATCCAACAGGTGTTAGTGTGGGATCCTTCACAGAATTATTTCTTTAGAAATTGGAGGATTATTGAATTGAATAAATTTACGAAATTGGTTGTTGAAAAATGAAAATTCACTAATGTTCAACTGTAGCCTTCTCTTTAGTTTTCAATGGAATGTAATGATAATTATTAAAGTTCTTCTATTTTAAAGCAAAAAAAAAACATTCTATTTTATTTTTTTGTCTTGCTCATGTGACATTTTTCGTTCCCTGACAAAATTTGGGAATTAGGAGCCGATAAAAATTGAAAAAAAAATCTCTTATTTTCCCAATGGGGGGGGGGTCCGGACTCGAAAACCCTCCCCGTGGATCCGCCACTGTTTGTGACATTTACAAAGAAACGAAGCCAAAAAAGGAACAATAGTAAAAGATTTCTGAGAATGGAAACGGATTTGGTTCCCAAAACGTCAGAGATTCGAATGTTGTAGTGGTTGTTGTACTTTATTGGGCTAATTTGAGAAATACGAGAAACTGTTGTGTTATAGAAAGCGTTCCATTCAGAAGGAACTGTTTATTCAATTGACGCAGCAATTTTTCGGACTAGATTAGAAATCTCCCCTTCTGCACTTGTATAGATTCCAATATTACATCTTATTTCTTCAGATTGTGGTAGGTTGAGAACGAAAAAAAAACAACGGAGAAAGAATTCATCCTCCACAAAATAATGACATTCACACAGTACATTTCTCACTATACGAATAGGTTCCTGAATATCTATGTTTGATAAATAAAAAGCACTTTCTCTGAGTTCTAATGAATGAAATAATTTCCAAATATACAAAATCAATTCGTGGTAGTGGAGTGCTGGTACATAAATCAGACCAGCTATTTTTTAAGAACTAAAATTGTAGAGTTGTGAAGAAACACATTTTGCCTTCCTAGGATCCACCAAATAATAAAAGGCTCAAGCTCTCGAATCAAACAAAATTAAAACCGCTCCAGTTGGGTACAATTTCATTTTGAATTTCGATTGCAGTAAGAGTCAAACCTGTATCCATAATCGTGATTTGCAGAGCAAGACCTTCAGCTATTAGTTTGATATCTGAAGTCGAATATGAAATAGGCAACTCAGTTGAGGACACCGATGTGATATAGCGAGTGGGAAAGTCTTATCATGCCGGTTTTGAAAAAGAATGGAAGTATTAAAATTTTCGGAGATTTTGAGGTATCGATAAATCAAAATTTACATTTATTCATGTATCCCTTTCCTAAAATCCAACAAATTCTTCGAATTTAGCGGGGAAAGTTTTTCCCAGTCTGATATACGAGTATTCCTCCCAGTCATTTTCACAGAGATTTTTGGCACAACATTATTATTTTTTTGATCAATCATACCTTCCATTTCAACCTTTTTTTTTTGTATTTGATTGCTTCATTATTCGATTTGTTATTTCATGATTGATAAATTTTTTTTCTTAGCAACGGGTTTCAATAGATTTGATAATGTGTGAGTGTTGAAGTTCAAATGAAAAATGATAATCTTATAATATTTCCGAAATACTTTGGGATATTGCGGGAATATTTAGTGAGAAGTGCTGAAAGATTATCTTTTTCAATAGAGATATAATTTCCACTTTAACAGAGGCGTGGGTACGGGAATTGACTTAGGTATTTTAGAAAAATTATATTCTATGGATGTTGGGTGAAAAAGTTTTTTCTCACGACTTGTTGAACTAGTTAGTAGTGACACCTAATGAAGTTGCACATTTTAATAAAATAATGTTCCAATTCAACAATGGCAAGCCTTCGTAATGCATTTTCGTAACGGAACATTTTTGGACCATATAGCAACCCATCATTATTTATTCATGTGGATTCACACCCTTGAATATTCTCATATCATCGAAGAATAGTCTGTATTCCCTAGCTTAGTCTTAGGGAAGTTCATTACATTCCATTTTATATCAGAATAATTGAACAACCGCCTACCCAAAATTATTCATTTCAGTCGAGTTTCTCAATCCAATATTCATATGCCCTTCAAACTTGCACAGTATATTACATATGTACATATTCATAAAGTTGATTTATATACATTCATGTAGAGTTCATTCCGCTACTTTATGAAATACTGTGTGCGTACAAAAGGTGGATCAATATTTCACGTGAACTGAAAAAACTGAATTGTACGTGCGTGCGTTCAGGAGGTATATTAATATTTCAGGAAGATTCGAAGAACATGAAATGAACGAATCGATAAAATTGGAACCTCTGGTTGAATAGAAATCATTTGGTGTAGAATCTATACAGGGTGTAACTTAATAAGTGTAAAACATTTCGGGAGGTGATTCCTCATCTTAAAAAAGATAGGATCTCTCATATAAAAAAACTTCTTTGGAGCAACCCTTGTTAAGATACAGCCCCTTAAAGGGGGTACATAAAATTTGTATAACAATTTTTTTCACAGACACTGAAAGAGTTCAAATTAGTTTTGTTTATTACCCTTCAATCGTTAAATGTAGGTACTAACTACAAAATAACAATAAATCCAGTTCGCATTTATGACGATGTATCTCTGTAGTTGTTCGTAAAATAATTTTTTGCTGCGAACTGGTTTATTTTGGGCAAAAAAACAAGAGACATTTTTTGTTTAGGATGAAACAGGCTATCGAAAATGATTTTTTTAATGTTAAAAAAATTATAAGACAAAAAGTTACATAGGAAATAAATTTTACGGGTTGCGCTTTCCACCCCTCACAACCATGAAGTAAACCAAATAAATTACTTGCTAAGTGTCTTTTTGGTAGTACAAAACGTCAGGTTGATTTCAATATTGTAACTTTTTCACTGCTTATGGAAAAAATTGTTATACAAATTTCATGTTTCTCCTTTAAGGGGCTGTATCTTAACAACGGATATGAAGTTTCTTTATATGAAAGATCCTATCTTTTTTTGGATGAGGAATCACCTCCTTAAATGTTTTACACTTATTCAGTTACACCCTGTGTTTCATTTTATTCACAGAAATGGATATTAATAAATATATCAAAAGTAATTAATAACGATAAATAAAATTAAAGGTAGCTAGAGTTCACCAAGAAAAGGATCAGTGGCGTCCTGTTCATAGAATAGAACATATTATGCCCCATTGCTGCCAAGTTTCTGTATATGGCTGTCGGCTAATTGCTGTGTAGTGACTTATGCATGTTTTTCTACTGTGATTGGAAAGCGCGTAAAGATTATAGTGACAACTTGCTATATTTGTTACCACATAATTACTAGAGTCTAGACCTTCTACTGGAAGATCGATTGTATCAATTAATTTCTTTTCAAATCTTTCAGTTGAAGAAAATCAATTGAGATGTATCATCAATGTCCTAGGCAGTTTATAAAATTACAATAATTTCGTGCACTCCTGTTTTAGTCTACATTTGTAACACATTGATTTCTCGTCTTCATCCAATGTTTGTTCTCGTGTAATAAGATCAAAACAGTGGGACAAATGAAGTTGGCCAATTGTTTGAGGGGTGGGGAGAGAAATATCTCAGAAATAATTGAAGATCACTGAACAATGACCAAAAAATTAGCATTTCAACGATAACCCACAAAATAATCCACTATCATAAAGTTGTTCACTTTAAGGTCTCTTGACCAGGACTCCAGAGATTTTTCATCCTCATTCATCTTTTCATTGATAAGAGTCGGAAATAGTTTTGGTTGTTGGTAACTCGATTAACATCTTCGTGCATATCTTCCAACAGATATCTTACAAATTCTTTGGCATCGTCTTGTGTGCAACGACTGAAACGAGCTGAATTTCTTTCAATATCATTTTTTGAAGAGACAGTATCTACAGCTTCCTGTGATGTAACATGTGACCACAATTCTTTGATCACAGCCACAACCCTTGAGACCAAATGTTTCTCTGAGTCTACTACTATGAATATGAATAGTTGAGTTAACTGTATATCTTACAATAAGAAGGATTGATGAGAAACTACCCGCAATCTTCTTTCCAAGGAGGAGATTCAATCTTCTCAAGCTGGAATGAACTATGATGATCAATTTTCTTCTCTTGAATATGCTAGCCTTGTCAGCGAAACGTGCATCGAGTGCAAAAATATCAATTAGGTGTTAGGGTTATTGGTCTCTAGAAAAAGTTTCTCAATCTGGGTTTTTGTTCCTAGGACGAAGATTGCATGTAGTATCCTCTCATCAACATATAATGTCGATATAAAGTTTCGGTTGATCGCGTCTGTAATGTAATAATTGCAGTTTTGTCGTCATATCGACTCCTACTTTGGAGCAATAGTCAAGATTTTAGAGTAACATTACACCGAGGTCCACGTATCCCTAATCCGTAAGTCTCATCAGTGGAAAGTGAAGACTGATGCTTTGTGTGCGAAATTTTGGTATCTATAACGATCACAGAAAAGGGTGATGGATTCAGTGGAAATTTGGGAAGATCGGAATTTGAGGCTGTTTGCATGTTTTGTTGGAAAAAGTACGATAGAATAGTAATGGTTTTCTGTTGGTAGTCAGAACGTTTTTCGATTAATATTGCTTCGCAAATCATTATGGAATAGTGTGGTTTTGGTGTGGCAATGGTCTAATGTGGTTTGAATATTATTCAATGAAGTTTCAATGCCAGGAAATTTCAAGAGAGTTGAAAATTGTATGAACAGACACATGGTTCTGATGGCAACAATAATTGGAAACTTCATAATTTTTTTCTATCGTGGGAAATAACCGTGGAATGGTTATTAGCCATGAGAAAGTTGCACCAAAAATTATTGGTAAGTATGTAAAAATATAAAGTTGAGGGTGACACCCTCAGAATTTTCATTATTATATCCTGATAGTGGAGTATAAATTTTTTTCCAAATCTGAATGATGAAGATTCTTTGATATCAGTCAATAGTTTCTGAAATAGGCCACTTCCTTTGGACTCCAACTATCTTCCTTATTACTCTCAATTTTTGAAAAATGGAAAACCATTATTTTAATTGCACGAAGATGAAATTGAAATAGGTAAATATATTGAACAGCGAGGTGAGAAGTGCATCACTCCTCTCGAGAGAGAAATAGATGGCTTATTGAGGCTGAGAGCCGATGTAAGCTATTTCTCGAGAGATATTTCATCTTTAGGAGAGGTTTGTATACTATTTTATTCACAACCAGTCGCAATAATTTCATGAAATGAACCAGAAATGAATATTTGAAATATTAATCTCAATAGACTTCGTGTTTCAAGTAGGCATTGGAAATAGAAGAGCTTCGAAGCTCCCAACAGATGTCGTTGTTGGTAACTGGTATTTAACTACATCATTGCTTATAGAGATAAAGTTGGTCAACCTAATGGAAATATCATTTGAAGGAATGAATATGGCGGGTAGTTGTAGTAGGCAATAGTGATTTCGTTTCCAAGTCATGTCTTTTATTTCATTTTTCTTACGGACGTCGTTGCTTCGATTCCATATTTTCTGGATCACTCATACATAATACCAGAAGATGACAATCAATTCAGAAAAAGAAATGTTTTTTTTTTGTCAATATCATATATCATTCATGTATTGAGGATTATTTTATGACTGAACTTTCATTTCCTTCATGAACTTTTATCGTCAACTCTATTTTGAAGCTTCATTATCTTTCTTTCAACAATTCAGTCAAACTGCCAACATTTCAGAACTCTGCATGGATTTTTTATTTCACAGTAGGGAACTTTGTCGTGCATTGTCAAGTAAACGGGAATATCGACATTATACTGTAGATGGCGTAACAAAAACGCTTCAAATCCTTTTTGCACAGGCATTGACCAACTATATATCAATAAACAATGCCTACATAAAAGTCGAAATTATAAAAATGTAGGTATATGTATTTACATTTTAAAGTTTTTTTGCTTCTACGCATAATGTCCTGCGCAGGTTTGAAACAGTTCTGGATCTTCGAACCAGAACAAACCTTCTATATATATATATATATATATATATATATATATATATCATTATAAATACCAGTTTCTATGGAGAACAGACAATTGAAGTCTTTGCTTACTCTTGCTTGGTTACTTCGTAAGGGGAGTGATTGACCAGGACGGTATGGACAGATATTCGTCTCACAGTTCTTGAGAATGAATTCAAAATGGAATTCGAAACGTCGAACAAATCAGAAGATACCTAACGGATAAAAAACCCAGAAAAATTCATCTAGCATATCGAAGATCCGTGAAAACATCAATTTCTACATAATACCTGGATGGGCAGGATACAACCTTAATATCGGACTTAGTCGGATAATAACAGAGGAGAATCATTATAAATACCAGTTTCTATGGAGAACAGACAATTGAAGTCTTTGCTTACTCCTGCTTGGTTACTTCGTAAGGGGAGTGATTGACCAGGACGGTATGGACAGATATTCGTCTCACAGTTCTTGAGAATGAATTCAAAATGGAATTCGAAACGTCGAACAAATCAGAAGATACCTTACGGATAAAAAACCCAGAAAAATTCATCTAGCATATCGAAGATCCGTGAAAACATCAATTTCTACATAATACCTGGATGGGCAGGATACAACCTTAATATCGGACTTAGTCGGATAATAACAGAGGAGAATCATTATAAATACCAGTTTCTATGGAGAACAGACAATTGAAGTCTTTGCTTACTTTTGCTTGGTTACTTCGTAAGGGGAGTGATTGACCAGGACGGTATAGACAGATATTCGTCTCACAGTTCTTGAGAATGAATTCAAAATGGAATTCGAAACGTCGAACAAATCAGAAGATACCTAACGGATAAAAAAACCCAGAAAAATTCATCTAGCATATCGAAGATCCGTGAAAACATCAATTTCTACATAATACCTGGATGGGCAGGATACAACCTTAATATCGGACTTAGTCGGATAATAACAGAGGAGAATCATTATAAATACCAGTTTCTATGGAGAACAGACAATTGAAGTCTTTGCTTACTCTTGCTTGGTTACTTCGTAAGGGGAGTGATTGACCAGGACGGTAGGGACAGATATTCGTCTCACAGTTCTTGAGAATGAAAAATTCATCTAGCATATATATATATATATATATATATATATATATATATATATATATATATCTCTTTGTTATACGTCGAGCTTTCGGTAATGTTTATCACCTTCTCCGGGACAACTATAAAATGGTTGATTACAATATATATAAGTTATTTCATGAATGGAGTACTTACTAACGTGAGATTGAAATGAAATTGGATCAACAAACAGAAAATACATGAATGAAATGCAATGACAATGACAAGTTTACTCAATCAAGGCGGAAAATTTTGGTTAACGGGTGTTATAATTTTTTCGTTGAACAGTAATAAATAAGTATATATCTGACTGAGGTTGTTCAAGTCGGTTCGTTCATTCATGGAATGTTGTTCTTTATGAATATGAACCATTTCTAGAAATATTCTTTTCGAAAGATTCTTCTCTGTGTCCAAAATTTCAGTATTCTCATAATCCATTCGATGTTCTTTACGATTCACGTGTGACCGACTTGAACAACCTCAGTCAGATATATACTTATTCATTACTGTTCAACGAAAAAATTATAACACCCGTTAACCAAAATTTTCCGCCTTGATTGAGTAAACTTGTCATTGTCATTTCATTTCATTCATGTATTTTCTGTTTGTTCTGATCCAATTTCATTTCAATCTCACCTTAGTTAGTACTCCATTTATAAAATAACTCATATATATAGTAATCAACCATTTTATAGTTGTCCCGAAGAAGGTGATAAACATTACCGAAAGCTCGACGTATAACAAAGAGTTTTCTTTGTAAATTCAGCCCCTTTTTTTGACTGCAACCTCACTACAGTAAGACCTATACTCGAACTAGTCACGAAATCGTTATTTTTTTCATACTCTTAATTTCTCCTCTACCTACTTTTGGTTTGTATGATTTATACGAATCCAAAAGTATTAGGATTCTCTCCCTGCTGAAAAAATTATCTCCATCCCTATCGTCATTTTTTGCATTTTATGTTAGAAACTCTGACAACTGATATTCTTCTGAATAATATTTATTTTTTAGTTATATCGGGACCATGCACTTTTCAACTCAATGTTTACCTGACATGGTACCAAAAATGTTAAAGAAAAATAATGAAAATATAAAAAAGCTAAAGAACGATTCAAACTGCGATTAAGAATGACGAACAAACAATGAACTGAGTGAACTCCCAAAATACTTTTTAATGGCAACCAACTCAAAACTTCCAAACTCAAACCTACTGTGTTGGAGTTGAAACCATTAATTTCCAAGCTGCCCACTTCTCAATAAAAGCTCCCTGTATACGAAAGATAGCGCAGTGGTCACTCAAAAAGAGCGTTCTGGTTTAACCAAGTGTTCGAGACTGTCCTGGACTGTCTGGGATTTTTTGCTTCTACGCATAATGTCCTGCGCAGGTTTGAAACAGTTCTGGATCTTCGAACCAGAACAAATCTTCTATATATATATATATATATATATATATATATATATATATATATATATATATTCGCGGTCGTATAAGTGCTGTCTGGAACTTCCGGATGAACCGCGTCTGGAGTTTTTCTTCTTTCGACGTTTCGGCTCCCACTTTGAAGCCATTCGCAAGACTTCTTCTCAAGAAGTTGGGAAAGTTATTTCCTACCTTGTCTTATTTAATGAACAATTGGTTCCATCCTGAAAATAGGTTAGGAATATTTTTTAATTAACTAATTAATCATCAACCACATCTGCATTTGCAAACCCTTTCGAATTATCGAAAATAAAATATTCCATTTGCTTGCACTCATTCAATCTATATCTTTCAGAACATCCGGAGATAACCTTTAACATTTCATCCCCAAAGTGATTAATCATGGGGGTAGAGTTGATGGTTAGATTATTATTATCAGACACGTCTCATCAAATTTAGGTGAATTTCATTTTGCGTATCGACTATTAGCAGTGTCAAGACGTGTTATCTCACTTAACGCTCCAATTTGTTCGAAATTACCAACAGGGCGCTATACTGATAACGGCAAAATATATCCATTAGCTCCAGAAGGGAATATGAAGGAGACGATATGACAGGATAACCCAAGCTCTACTGGATATTGGATTATATTGAAAGTTGGCGTTGTTGTCATAGCCACTAATAAATGGATCAACACTGTCAATGCATATTATGAAACAAGTGAATATTGTCGTCATGAAAGACGTATAATAAGAAAGGATTACAGTGAAATTTGTAAATAGTCCAATGGCTTACTACGAATATTAAAAATTATTAGTCGGATAACTTTTTTCAACTCCCTTTCTATTGGTCAACAAGTACAAAGCACTACAGCAAGATGGGGGATGTGTTTCATTTCAGAATAGGTAGAGAGAGGGAGAGAAAGACATATTATATGTGAGTTAGATAAGATACTAAAAGTTGCCAGTAGTGTACTGTAAAATTATTCAGTCCGTCAATCACCGAACAATCAACCAATGATTCGTTATACAAAGAGAATACATTCTTGTTGATTTTTTGTTCACCCAACAAGTGCGGAAAAGTCACTTTACGCAAGTGTTAGGTGCACAATTTTTCCTATTAGCGTTCCAAAGAAACCCAGAAGTTAACATAAAGGAACATTAATCACTGAATACATATCAACAAATCAATCATTATTATTATTGATATTGAACATGTAGTTAGTTACGTTCTGCATATTAATGATATATATATAATATATAATATAATAAGATATTAAAATGTTTTCCTATGAAGTCAGATTTAGGTTTTCCACCGCTTTTGTCAGCAACTTTTCTGGGAGGGGCCGTAAAATTGGTTTTGGCAAGGTAATTTTTCGACTGCAAGATTCATTTTTTCTTTATCGATACGGTAGTTTGAAGTGTTAAATGAAAAATGTCATAGGTATGTTAATTATTATTTGAGATTCTTTGATGAGGCTTGTAACAGGGCCATCAAATTTTTTTCGAAACATTAGCAGAATTCTCATAAAAGTCTTCATTTTTTAAATATTCAAATGTCAGTATACTCAAAAACTCAACAGATTTACTCTTTCAACACTGAAATGAGTGGACTTCTCCGTGTGAGAGTAGAAAAAAAACAACATATTAAAACCAGTAAACATCGAGTGCATTATGACATAGTCTTCGAAATCTGAAAATATAATAGTTGTATTGATAAAGGTGTGTATAATTGTAAACAATAATATTCCAATTAATATAGTGTGTGTCACATCGAATTTTCATCAAAACAATTCCGTGAAGGAAAATCATTGAAAAATATTCCATATAAAAGTAATAGTTATCAACTAATTCAGACATTTTTGAGATTGGAAAATTTATAGGGTACTGATTGAATGATTTACGTATCATAGTTTCGTTGTTTTTTGATGACATCATATTTTGCTTTCTCTATTAGTATTCATATTGAAAAAACCTTTCGAGAAAAATATGGTTCTATCAGTATATACCTGGCGGTTCAAATGTTATGATCAAAAGTATGAAGAAACGCAATTCTATTCAATAGAAACTTAGTTGGTCATAAAAGTTTTCACTACTCGGTGTATAATCACATACTTATTTGGCTTACTAAAAGTGTCATTAGCAGTTCGCTTACATTCCAAAATTAAATAATATGTTAATGAAAATTCACTAGAAATTGCAAATTTTCTGTAAATTTTCTTAGCACCGCGATATATAATGCTTGTTTTGTGAAAATATTTGTATATTTTTAGTGGAAAAATAAATGAATGAATACTTCTTTCGTGCTTGTACGACTTCCTGTGGAAGGCGCAGTAAAATTCATAAAAAATTTCTTCGGGCTTGAAGACCGAACTTGGGCAGACCTTCACCTTTTATTCTTAGCCGTGCTAGACATGACACGTATGCAGGTTGAATTCTGAATCATTTTCAAATTGCACAAATTTTGTTCCCTTCATCGGAGACGCCAATGGGTTGTCAAAAAAAAACAACATTTCAAACCATTTTTCCTAAATTAGAAACTGGCAGAATCGAATGACAGTTGTTATCTCATTTTCTTTATAGCAACAGTGGATTTTCTGATATTGATTTCGTATCGTGCCATTTTTTCCTCGCAGTTTTTTGGGGTTGTTTACCCACCACAATTCGATAAAGAATTTGATGTTGGAATTTATACAAGTGTAGAAGGGCAGATTTCGGACCTGCCTCGAAAACTTGCTCCTTCAATTGAAATACTTTGAGTGGAACACTTTCTACTCGACTTTCTATTAGTCAGCAACTCATATAACTCGAATTTGACCATCAAAAAATACAAGAACCAATACTTATTCAACGTTTTGAATGTTTTGGAAGCCAAATCTGCTTCCGTTTTCAAAACCTATCCACAAATATTTCTCTTCTAGGTTCTTTTTCGACAATTTGTCAAATCACAGATCTTTTCGGGGTAGATTAGGTATATTGCAATATTCATTAAAGAAAAAAATTCTCATATCCCAGATTGTCCTAGATTTACAACCAATGAAAAAACTATGAAGAAAAATCCATTCACTACAAAATAATCAATTTCAAACAGTATGGTGTGAATGTTACCTATCAGCCATTATTCTGAATTCGGTGACAGAAATACGTTGGGTTCAGTAATTGGGTTATCTCCTTGTTCAAATATTTGCCACGTCCCAAATATTGATCCAATCGAATATTACAATTGGGAAGAATTTCTACCGATGAGGGCGCTGATGTCTGTTCAAAAATGTCGGCAACAAACCGTAATCAGCTGATCCCAATCTGTCAAAAACATATGTTTACTATTGTTTACGTTGTAATTTTGTATTGTACCTTGTGTTTTTCGAATTTTGGCAAAGTTCTCTGTAAAACAAATGTGTAGACTAATCAGTGTGTGGATGTGTTAGAGAAGTGTACCATAATTTCACATTCAGAAGTTTGTTTTTGTTTTACGTGATGAAATAGTTCAAATATTTTTCGATAGAGGCGTATCTGAATGATGAACTTCCCAATTGTTTTCGAGCGATTCGAAATTTGGAATAGAAGCTTACTGTCCGAATAACTTCTCCAGTACTTGGTTTATCATATTATTTGTGGTGCGTTATGTATCGATGAACAACGGAAAATATGATTTGAAAACTTATGCAGGACAAAGCAGCACCTCATTATGGAGCTAGTCTATAAAATGAGTTTTGAAATGGAACTGAATTCATATCAACGACTGAGACTCTCGGAAAAAGCAAGTGGGTTGGGTTGAAAAACAGCATCTGCTGACACCCCGCCTTTTCCTAATTGAATAAATTCCATTTATTATTATTATTTTTCGTTTAAACAAATCTAGTCGGGTCCGTACTCCCCACTGCTCCGACCCAGTGGGCGAACGCGCTAGTATAATTAACCAATGACCACTACCCGCTCCGCGGGGTAAGTGGTCACTGGCTCCGAGAATCGTTAGTCCTGAGCAGACACAACGAACCGAGAATCACGGCCTTCTGCATGCGGCCGGCCAGCATCTCTGCCGCATTACGGCATGCCGGTATGATCTTGAGCTCCGAGAGTAGCGTTGGTCTGGAACCACCGAGAACACCTATAATCAGAACCACTAACTTGACAGAATAGTCCGGGTGGAGCCTGCGGAGTTCGTAAAGTAAATCATGGTACTTATCCGTTTTTCCTCCTCTTTTCGGACGATATTCGTTTCGGCAGGGTCCGAAAACTCAAAAACGAACATCGTCTTACTTCGGTGGTCGATTATTATTATTATTATTATAAAATACATTTATGGTGCAACCATTGATATAATTCTCAACTCCTTGATACATCTAAAATATTCATTATTTCTCCTGACGAAATATTCCGTTCATCTCGCATTCATTTGTTGGTACGAAGTGCTTTTTAATTTATTATCTTTTCGAAAACTTATGTTCGAATTGATGTATGACCCGCATAGCGTGCGCTCAGGGCTTGTAATTTCAATTAGGTCATGATAATTTCACCTGGAAACTGAAATAAATGGAATAATAATCAAAGCATATGTAGGTGAAGGACACAGAGCTATTGTTATTTGTTGTTGCATGCGTTCAAAACTTTATAATTCATTTTGCTGGTTCATTTGGTATTAGAACTGTATAGCTGAACAACTTGCTCGAAAAATGAAGACTCTACAGGTTTATAAGCTATCAACAGAATCAACCTGTTTAGTCGATTTCTCAAGAACCAAAGGATGTGAAACGAAGTCATAATATATAATTTCCCTATGTAGCTACACATATACAGGGTGGCCCAGCGAAAACGATACAAGGCCGATATTTCTTATTTATCGTTCGCAGGAAAAAAAACGCTCTGACCCGTCGATTTTTATTGCTGGGGGGACATCTTTTGGGCATATTCTCAACTTTGTCACTTCAAACCCCTCGCAGTGTTCAACTCCAACCCTTGAATCTTTAATAGGATTAGGGTACATGAGTTCTCTTTCCGACGCTTTTTAGTTTTTATAATTTGATGCAGTGGTTCTCGAGAAAACAAGTTCAGAACAATCATCAGCTGGGAATCTAAAATTACGCTTGTTTCACTTTCATCAGTATTTATCATGCTTTAGGTAGGTTTTATTATTAAGAATGCCTTTTTTTGTTTGGTGAAATCCTATCCTGTCCAACTATAATGAAGAATAATTATTCGTATTTTCTTTAATACATCAGAAAAACGCATCTGATATTCTCATTTGCCGTTTCAAACGACAGGTACTATAATATTCTATGCTTGCAAATCATAAAGTAATGAAAGTATTTAAAATTTTTTTTTACAAATTTATTATTGAAACCTTTATTAGGACGCCGTATTAATGTCACTGTAAAAATAATAAATATTACCATTGACAGATTAAAATCTGACTTCTGTTGCTACATCTCTCGAGATTCCAGGATTTTGCTGAATTTCCTACAGATCAAAAAATTGGCTATTGATTCAAACTTGTTTAGGAAGTGGGGGCTGGAATATCGACCTGAAAATAGTGAAAGTCACTTGAGAATACCTGCTTCTCATATTCAAAGTTGGCCTAAAAACTTACAAAAAACGTGCTAGAGGTCTACTATCTCCATTTTGTCTCATGGTTCCTCCTTGAAGCCTTCGACTGGAAAAACACATGAAATTCCCACACAAAATAGATTGAATGAAGAAGAAAATGACCAACCAGATCAGCTACTGAGAGAAAGCGGGTCGAGCTTTTGCAAAAGGTGGCGAGACAGAATCAAATGAGTTTTAAAAAACATTTTTAATGAAAGTTCAACACGCTCTTTATTCCCCTTCTTGTCTAAGTTATGAAATATTCCTTGTTTTTTTTTGGTCAGAGACTCTGGAAATGTGTCACGAGATAGAATGGAGGAACTAGACCTTTAACATGTTTTTCAAATGTGAGGTCAACTTTGACGTACCCTGTCTGGACAACTTATTATAACGTGGTATTTCGCTTTATAGCATTCATCTTCTTTTATTGTCTAGTTCATGAAAGTTGAAATGAATTTTTTTCGTCGAAGGATTCAAAAATAAGTCGAAATATAAAAGTGTTAACTTGATGTAGAATACTTGGTACATTATCAATTTCCTTCTCCTGGAGATGCTAACCATGATAGCGAAACGTGTGTGTAATATGATTTTGCTGCTAGTTATCTCTAGAAAAAGTGTTTACTTTCACATCAAAGGTTTCTTACTTCTTTATTAATGATAGTTATAGTGTTATTAATCAGTTGAGGAAGAAATGTCATCAACATAAATTTTACTTCTTCCCGAGAAATTAGAATCACTTGAAGAAAAAAGAAATAAATGGTCAACAATGATAATTTGACGCTACTTTTACAATGATATTCTCGGCAAAATATCGGATTCAGGAATTCGTATTTCACATTCATCTCCCACAAAGCAAGAGATTGTCGACAATAGCTGTAGCAAACCAAGTGTCATCAATTCCTGTTGAAAGTACTCGAATGAGAGGGCTTTCATAAATAATGCAGCCATTCTGGAATGATATATCGATTCAGTCTGGCCGTATTGTAGTTATCTTCAATGCAGAAATATGCAGAGGCGGGTTTGTGATTTCACAACCAAAATGAAACAATAGTTATTTGTATACTAATTCCGCAAAATGCTTTTTCCTACAACAAGAAGAGTAACACCTATCGTCGTCAAACCCATGAATTCTGTAAGATTCACAGATGTGATTGTTAACTGATCTTCCTTTTTGCAAGTATTTACGTAGAAATTGGAATGAAAACTTATTATTCATAAAAAATGAAGAAAAAATGTGTTGACGCCGAAAATGGAACCTACAACCTAGCGGTTATTTTACCGGATACTCTACCAACTGAGCTAATTCAGATTTGAATTAACGATATCAGAGATATGTACTTATATCATGTAAGTCGATTCACATTAATCTAATTATGATATTTTTTGTACATTTACTTTATCTGAATGAAATGTAGCTATTCTGCAACGAGAGCCCAAAAGCGTTGATTTATAATATTATGTCAGTAGTTAGTTTTAATACGAACTTCCTGTATATCAAAGATAGGCAACCGGAGAACCAAGAGCGGGCACATTATATGAAAAATAAAAAAGCTGAATAGACTTCTGAACAAATTCTGTTACAAATAAAATTAGTCAGGCAACTCAATATACACGATCTGATGAGAATTGATATTGGAATCTTCAGAAATGTAAAAAAGCAGATTGTTTATCTAAGCTGGAAAGTTGCTGAGTTGATAAAATAACAGTTGCTTCTGAGTGGAACACGTTCTATCAGTGAGCAACTTCTCGTTTAAATTCCAATATTAATTCTCATTTTTTTCAGATTGTGGTATGTCGAGAAACCAAAAAACTTAGAAGAAAGAATTCATCCACCACAAAAAAATAACTTTCAAATAGTGTACTACTCCAGTCTATGACGGTGAAAAAAGTGTAAACTGTGTATTTATCCCATACAGCACCGATTCGTATGAAAATTTGGATATAGGTTCTACTTACCCTCTTCTTCAAAATCTACCCTGTGCTGAGGGTTGCTTTCTCCCTGGAGATGGATGCCACCCCTTCATGGGGGTGAAAATTTTTTGAATTTCAAGCACTTTTCGTTCAATGAAGTTTTTTCTGAAAAGCAATACTTTTCGACTTATTCGCGAGTGAAATTGTCGGTTTTCAGTAAAAAAACACCTGTTTTCAGATTCTTTTTCGCGAATAACTGGAAAAATATGCATCTAATCGAAAAACCTGATCGATCGTTTATTTGTGATGTATGCAAAACCCACTACAAACTGAATAATTGCTTGTTGGAAGTTGATTGGTATTCTCAAACACCATAATTGAAAGTTTCTACGTACAGTAACCAAAAACCAATGCATTTTCCGGGAAAAACTCATTGGACCTTTTTTGGAGTCGTTCAAAAATCCTTCATTTTTGTTATTTGAAAAAGTTTCTAGCATCAAAACTGACCGAGGAATGAAGGAAATAATGTTGAATCCTATTTTCTCGTTGAAAAAAAATTGTGAATAACTCATCCTCTCTTCCCCCCCCTCCTTTGAAAAAAATCATTGTTCCTTCACAATTCACTTCATTCATGTTCTTATAATGAGTTCTGAGTTTTTTATCAATTGAGAGTACGTTGTTTTGGAAAAAAATGAGATAGAATAGAAAAAATCATATACGTAATACAGCGAAAAATCACCATTTCTTCGAAATAACTCGAAAAATATTGATCACATGTAAAATTTTTCAGAGTACAAAATTGAAGGTTATTCTTCTCTGAAAAGTTTGGTGTTTGATTATTTTCTGTAGGATGAAAATAGAGTAAGATATGGCCAGTTAAATATTGTGAGGGTTCGCGCAAAGTACCTTTTTTGAGCCCTTTCAGCATGAACCTTTTCAAAAATATAATCTGAAACAAAACAGCATGTGAATGAGCTTATAGCTCTTGAAAAAACCTACATAATACTTCTTTGGTGGATTCGATTGCTTAAAGACTAAGCGAGTTATGGGAAAAAAAACAAAAACAATTTTTGTAGAAATTAGAGTATTTACATTGGTATATTGAAGAATACACATAGTAACTATATTTTAGGCCCAGTGGAACTATATGTATATTATATTTAGTGCTAGTCAAAAGTCCCCTCCCCCCTCGTATCTTTTGAACGGTTTAGTATATGTCGTTTTAAAGAGACAGCGTTACAAAGCGAATGAAAAAAGTAAACTGATGGCCTCAATATCACAGTGTTTCTATGGAAATGAAATATTTAGTAATACAAGCAATTTGACATATCAAAATATATATTTTTGTGTCATATTACAGAAATGTCAATGCTGTAGTGACGTTCGGTATGTAGGCTTGTTTTGGGTTCGGTTGCACGAAAAATAATTGCCGCATGTTCTCTCGACTACAGGACTACCTCAAGGATTATCTCAGCTCCCTTTTTGGCAAAATCAGCGATAAAAGCGAACATGAACATACTTCTCTTTATTTGATATGCGATAAAAGCGAACATGAACATACTGCTCTTTATTTGATATCTCAAAAAATATTGAAAATTATATCATCATTACATTTTCGAAGTCAAACAAAATAATTTCAATAATGATAACAGTACAGTTTGTCAAATGTCACGTGTGTGCAGGAGAACATGAATTCCGTATATTGCCAATTTGGTGTTCCTCCAAAAACCATTCTTGGCCCTAAGCTTTTAACCATTTATATTTCGTCACCTAGATGTCAAATCCTCGTATCTCAAAATTCTTTGATTTTGAGTTATGAGATTCATTGTAGAGGGTAACATAATGAGTTGCAGGGTTTTTACATCGATGGAAGATATATTTGTAGCTACAATAAATCTTATAACTCAAAGTCGGGTAAGGAGGTTTTAATATCTTGACGACGATATTTGACTCGTTTTTTATTTCGAAATCACTGATGAGGCAATACCTGTCTAATGATATCTGGATTGATGATGACATGAGATACACGAAACATGTGAATAGTTTATGTTGAACAGTTGATGGCACTATACTGATAGTACTTTTAGGGGTATTGATCTCAAAATGATGCTGCCTGGATTTATTATTGTTATGTTGAAATTGGCTTATGCCATGTTATTCATGGTCCTGCTCTTGCTGTTAGAATCCGATGAATCTAGAACGATTGTTCAAGATTTTCGCGAGGGGCGAGAGAATTCCACGACATAACCTTTGCTTTGAAATTTACCAAGTGGTTGGAAACTCCACTTGTTGAAATTGGGATAGAAAACTTGCGGAATTAGTTGAAGTGATTCGAAAACTGTTGTATTTTTCTACTTCCCTTGGGTAATCTAAGCTCAACACACTGTGAAATTTTATATTCCAATTGAAGGTATTCATACATTTTCTGACATAAAAAAAATTGCTTCTTGTTGACTGTCATGAAATATTTTTGAACTGATGTATTTCATTTTTACAAGTTAGAAATAAAAGTTTTTTTAGTTGAGAATTGCATTGCTCTCAATTTCACAACAGGTTATGGGCCCAGAGCATTATCCATAGCATATCTGTTCATAATACATCTCACGGGTGAAATTTTCCAAAAGTAACAACCCAGTCATGCAAAGTGGAACGACTTCAAATGGAGGTGAAACGAATGTGAATATTCATTCAAGCAGTGTGTCTTTAGCTGTTATCAAACCTTTCCATGATAGGAATGGATATAGTGCATGGAAATTCAAAATGAAAATGTATTTGATGCCGGAGGGTCTCTGGGAAGCTGTAGCAGAATATCGAGTAGCTGATAAAACAACCAAAGAAATGAAAGAGTTAAAGTGATAATAATAATAATAATAATAAAGTTTATTCAAAATACATAAAAAGAGCATATACATCAATTTGTAAAAAGGTGAATAAACAGTTCAATTATACCCGCGAAGTTAAAAACTTGTTGCGGGAGATACGAATTACATTTATGTATAATATATTTGATAAATTATAAATAAATTTCGACGTGATTCTTGAATCCATTTTTTAATCTGTAGTTTGAAAGATACTAATGACTGGATCATTTTTATATGATTTGGAATCAAATCATAGTAGAATGGCAATAAATATTTGAAATTTTCCTGAGACGTTGTTGTTTTAACTCTTTTTTTCAATGTGATATTATTTTTATTCCTTGTATTATAAATTTGATTATTGAAATTTATATTCAATTTGTGTTTATAGATATAAATCATAATGTTATGTGTATAAAAGCCTTCACTAAGATTTCCTTAACTCTGGAAGGAGCTGCTCTAACACTAGTAAAAAGATATGAAACAGCTAGGGAAGCTTGGGATGCACTTGCTGAATCTTACGAAGATAGAGGACTTGGACGACGTCTCAATCTACAAAGAAAGTTGTATCGTTTACGTTTGCCCGATTTCCGATCCATGGAGGATTACCTAACTGAAATCACTGATACAACTCACCAACTAGCTGATATTGGAAAAGAAATTGATGATGAGTCCATAGGAGCAATTATGCTTGGTGGTTTGACATCCAGATACGATCCTCTCGTCATGGCACTAGAGAACTCGAATGTTCAGATCACATCAGAGATGGTGAAGTCAAAGTTGCTCAATGAAATGACTTCTAGTTCTGTAGCAGAATCGGCAATGGCAGCAACAGATAAGAATATATGGAAAAAACAAGACAAATTCAGAAGAAAGAAAGGTGAAGGATTGGTGAAGAAGGATGTAGTTTGCTTCAATTGCAAAGAACCAGGTCACATCAAGCCAAGATGCCCAAAATTGAAAAGTCGAAGCGAAAACTCCGAAGTGAAAAAGGACTATAGTCTTTTAACGGTTTTTTCTTCAAACGTAGGCTCGAATAGTTGGTATGTTGATTCTGGTGCTTCAGCACACATGACTTCATCGAAAGATATGTTACAGAATTTTTCTCTTGAACAAGCTGGTTCAGAAGTTACTGTTGCAAATAATGAAAGACTTTATAGCGAAGGTTCAGGGACAATTCATTTTGCTAACCCTTCTAGTCAAATAAATTCAATGACTGGTGTCGTGTATGTGCCTTTGAATGATAATCTCATTTCCGTTTCAAAAGCTGTTGAGAAGGGTTTTTCTATTGTATTTGATTCTGTAGGTTGCTCTTTTTATAGACAGGATCAGTGTAAAATAGATGGAAATGCATTATTATCTGCTTCCTTACAGAATGGTATGTATAAATTGGATATATCATCTACTTCTAGAGAGCATGTGTTCAAAGTCGAAGGGAAGGACAATGCGGATCTGTGGCACTCAAGATTGGGACACTTGTGCCGATATGGTATGGACCTCCTTAGAACCAAAATGGCGTTTGGTGTGAGTTTTTCGAGGACAAACGATCACATTTGTGAAGTCTGCATCGGTGGAAAGCAACACCGATTACCGTTTAAACAAATCAAACACAGAAGAGGTAAGAAAACCCTTGATTTAGTTCATTCTGATGTTTGTGGTCCTTTTAGTACTGAATCTTTATATGGTAATAAATACATGTTGATTTTTGTTAATGATTTTACAAGGAAGATATTCGTGTATTGTATCAGTTCCAAATGTGAAGTGAAAAGTAAATTCATGGAGTTTCAGGCTCGAGTAGAGAATTAAACTGGCAATAAAATCAATACTTTGAGAACTGATAATGGTACTGTATATGTTCAGAAAGAATTCAGTGAATATCTGAGAATTGAAGGTATCAAGCATGAGACATCAGTGCCATATACCTCGGAACAGAATGGTGTTGCAGAGCGCACCAATTGTTGAAAAGGCTAGATGCATGTTGCTTGAGGCTGGTTTACCGAAGGGATATTGGGAAGATGCTATTAAAACAACAGTCTATTTAAAGAATAGATCTCCACATAGGTCTGTAGCAGAAATGACCCCAGAGGAAAAATGGTAGGCCATAAACCAGATTTTAGTCACTTGAGGATTTTCGGCTGTAAGGCTCATGTTCTGATTCCTAAACACGAAAGGGACAAGTAAGATGCCAAATCTAAAATGTATGTTTTCGTGGGATACAGTGAAACTTCAAAAGCATATCGTTTGAGGGAAATTTCAAATCCCAGAAAAATTGTTGATGCTAGAGATGTTGTTTTCCTAGAAGATAGTTTTTCGAAAAAATATGGGGAAAACAAAGTTGAAAGGAATATTGAACATAATTTTACAGCTGAAAATGATTCAACAGTCAATAACAGTGTTTCTATTTCTAGGGGTTTTGCTGCTGAGGAAATAGAATCAGTACCTCAAGACAATAATGATATCTCCAATGGAGAAGAGAATAGGGTAATGCTTGAAGATGAAGAAGAAGTGGAAAGATATCCTCAGAGAGACAGAAAGAGAAAAGAGTTTCCAGGTTTTGAACTCTACAAAACTAATTGTGAATTCAAAACCGAGCCCCAAACTTTTGAACAAGCATTATCGGGAGAAGAGTCAGAAAACTGGAGGATTGCAATGGATGAAGATTTCAACTCTCTAATTGCTAATCGTTAAAAGACCTGTTAACCAAAAAGTAGTTCCTTGTGAATGGATTTTCAAAAGAAAAAGGAATGAACACGGTGATACCATCAGATATAAGGCCAGATTGGTGGTCAAGGGATTCGGACAAACTTATGGCGTAGATTATGATGAAACCTTCTCACCAGTTGCAAGATACTCCACAATGAGAACTTTGATAGCTCTTGCTGCTGAACTTGATATGGACATACACCATTTAGATGTTGAAACAGCATTTCTTAATGGAGTTTTAGAAGAAACGGTGTATATGAAGCAGCCAAAAGGATTCATATTGGACAAAAAAAAAATTGCTTCTTGTTGACTGTCATGAAATATTTTTGAACTGATGTATTTCATTTTTACAAGTTAGAAATAAAAGTTTTTCTAGTTGAGAATTGCATTGCTCTCAATTTCACAACAAAACGTCAATAATTTATCAACGAGAAACCGAAATGTTAAATCGTACAGTGCCATTCCTCTACAATTCTTGAACGAACTTATTTTTTTGATGCAACAATTCAATATAACAAATTATCATCGCCGTTCGGGAACCAATAAATCTTTTCGTAATTCCGTAGTTTTTTTTTGAGTTCTCAACCTACCCCAATCCGAAAACATAAGAATCAACATTGGAATTTATACAAGTGTAAAAGGGCAGAAGGGAGAGTATTTCAAGTAACGCAGCAACTTGTCTGCCTTCCTGCAATCATTGTAGAGATTCCAATATTTATTTTATTTTTCAGGTTGTGGTAGATTAAGATTGCAAAAAACTACGGAGAATAAATCCATCTACCGCAAAAAACTGATATTCAAATAATAAATCTTGAAATCCAAAAAGAAGTGAATAAATGTAGCAACTGATGCTGAGAGTTGATACGGAATTCTTTCAATCTCTGGTAAATGATTCGACATAAAATTGCCGTTTTTATTCATATTTCCATTACAAAACCCTTTTTTTCATTGTGATATGTTTCTTGTAGTAGAGATTCACCAGTTATTATGTCTTTTCTTCTGTAGGTATGTAGAATGTTGAAGTTGAAAAGCAGTGAAAAGTGACACTTCACCTATCCATTGCTGAAAATGAATGACGTTGTTTGTTATCATTTGAAAACCATCATTTCTCTTCAGTGTTGTGATGAATGAGTCTTACGGTGATGCCGAATCCAATTCTGAAGAAGGTGACTTCACGGGTTGGGAAAAGATAATAAATACTAATGTGACAACTCATACAATGGGAGGAGAGCTATTGGTAACAGAGAAAGGGTCCGATTTGGTGAACCTCTTCTACGAATTGTTTTTTTATCCTGATTTTCATGAACAAATTTTGGCAATCGTGTATCACTTTGAGAATTTAAATAATCCGAAACCAGTTCGACCCCCATACAGAAAAACAATTTAAATAATTGGCTGGGCCGCTCCACGCGAATTCCCGGCCATTTCAATGTCCACCACTGCACGGCGATTATTCATTTCTACAAGTGGGCCCGAATTATCAACATGACATATTCAGCTGAACGAATAATTAATACGGGTGCTCTCCCGTTGAGTGGAACATTCGCGGTTTCGGAGGGCTCTGGGCTCCACGAAAAATCGCATAAAACCGCGATATTTCATCCAGGAAATTATCTTTCATGTAATGGAAATTCATTTCCGTAGGGAGGCTGGAAACAGGAATATTCGGATCAGATTTGAACGTCGATAGTTTTACGGCCGGGTTCGATAGTTGTATTTATGAGGGGTGGCTTTTGCGTGTTTCTGAACTATTACGAGAACAAATTTTGTCTTGTTGGAACTATCTGTTTTTTGAGTTTTCTGCTTGAAATGATTATGGCATCTGAAAAGAAGTAGCAATATCAATAGATACGAATTAACATTAACTTGGAATTGTTGAAGATTGTAAAAGAAGAAGAAGGGACCCGACACAATCAAGGTTGAGGAATGTAAATGAACTCATCAAGTCGTCCTCACTGTCGGAAACCATACAGAAAACCGTTATCAGAACTGAAGCCGTTCCACCCAGGCTCTACGGTCTCCCAAAGGTGCATAAACCCAACATGCCACTGAGACCTATAGTCAGTGCCCCAGGCTCACCTACCTATCACTTGGCAAAACATCTGGCCTCACTCCTCCAGCCTCATGTCGGAAGAACAAATTCCTACGTCAAGGATTCAACAGACTTCGTTGGTAAAATTAAAGGCTTGACCTTGGAACCGACCGACATCATGGTCAGCTTCGATGTTGTGTCCTTGTTTACCAAAGTCCCACTGGAAGACTCTCTGAGGGAGATAGCCTGCCTGTTCCCAAGTGATATTGTCGGACTTTTTAGAGCATGCCTTACGGGAAGCTACTTTCAATGGAGGGAAAACTTCTATGAGCAATTGGATGGAGTGGCGATTGGAAGTCCACTGAGCCCAGTGATAGCCAACTTCTTTATGGAACGGTTTGAAGAGAAGGCAATCGACGCCTTTGATTTGAAACCGACCTTGTGACTACGCTACGTGGATGACACCTTCGTCGTCTGGAAACATGGAAGGGACGCTCTGAACCTTTTTCTGGACCACCTAAACGCTCAACACCCCAGCATCAAATTCACCATGGAAACTGAACAGAACCAGCAGATAGCCTTCTTAGATGTTCTGATTGAACGATGTGGCGCTAGACTAACCCACAAAGTATACCGAAAACCCACGCACACGGATAGGTACCTGCACGCACTATCGAACCACCATCCCAGTCAAAAGAGAGGAGTCATATCTACCCTAATTGAACGTGCTCGAAGAATTTGTGAACCAGAACATCTAGAGCAGGAACTGAAACATCTTCAAGTGACCATGAGGTCGAATGGGTACAGTGTATCTGAGATCAACAGGGCCATGAAACCGAAGAGTCCCACGGTTCATAACAGGGAGGAATCTCAGGTAGTTGCGAATGCATATCTGCCATATATCCCGAGGGTCACTGACAGAATTGGAAAACTCTTGGGGAAATATAACATAAAAACAGTTTTCAAGCCGACCAAGAAGATCCAGCAAAGCCTCAGGTCGGTTAAAGACAAAAGAGACCCACTGTCAGCGGCAGGGGTTTATCGCATACCGTGCACCTGTGGGAAGGTTTACATCGGTACCACGAAAAGATCTATGGGTACAAGGCTCAAAGAGCATTAAAGGAACTGCAGGCTGGGGCAAACCGACAAATCGGCGGTGGCGGAACACGCATTGAGTGAGGGCGACCACAAGATTCTGTTCGAAAATGCAACACTGATTGCCCCCAACCAGGGTTACCATAGCCGACTGGTACGGGAGGCAATGGAGATCCAAAAACATGCGGACAATTTTAACAGAAAGAAAGAAGCGTTGACTCTAAACAGAATTTGGAATCCGATTCTGAAGAAATCAAGAATAACTAATGAAATCACAGCAGGTAGTGCGGCAATTAATAATGATGATTATTCCCCGAACCCGACAGAAGTAATTGACACTCCAGACTACCTGCATCAATATAAATACGCCTTGAGAAATCGAACTGTTTAGTCATCGGAGATGAATAAGCCTCTGAAGAAGCTGGCCACTCGCGCTATCGAAACGTCAGGAAGAAATTCCAAAGAACGACGGCCTTCAAGTCCGAAAAGCAGTAGTTATACTAATAACCTCGGCCGCAAAAGCCTTAATCATTTTGTAAAACCTTGCCAAAATTTCTTTTGGCAAGGTGTTCCAAAGCTCAGCTGTTCTATTGAAAAAAGATTCCCTGAGCAAGAGAGGTTCGACAAGTTCTCAAATTCACAACAAAGGGTGGGAATTCTGTACTCGTGGAGTCATCCGTGTAGATATTGCCAAGGGGGGAACGATTGATAACAATTCTGGAGAGCATCGACCATGAAAGTATCTATAGAAGAAAGACAAATCTCCGACCCTTCTACGATGTTCCAATGAAGTGAGCGAGTCTGTGAACGAAGAATCACCAACAAGACGAATTGCCTTTCCCTGAATAGAATCGAGAAGCCTCAATGAATGTTTTCTGTATGATATAATATATGAAAAGAAAGAGAATATTTACCTATCGGCTCACAGAGTATGAATCACCAATCATCAGTGAGAGGGAGAGAGGGGAACTTTTTTTGTCTTTTTTTTGCAGAGAGAATACAAAACTTTAACAAGAGAAGTAACATGAAATATTTAGCAGACATAGCACAGTATACTCTTCTGTTTATATGAGTGAATCACTTCAAGACGTTCAAATCATCCACAGAAAGAAGGAAAGTGTCTAACTGAAACAACTACTCCTCTGCTAACGTGATAATCAAATCAAACAGATACCATTTATAGGACACTAGCTGACTTATGCCAACTTTGTTGGGAGTTACTTATTTTCATTTACAACTAATATTGTGATTTCATCAATGTATTCAATGATAAATTTGTGAAATGTAATCCTTGTGTGTCACTGTTGATAAATTGTATATACATGTACTGTTACTGACATATCCTATATCACCTTGTGATCTGAAAGGATTCAATAAATTTATTATTATTATTATTGATACCTAATGTAAGTACTATACTTATGGTTTCTGCAGTATAATGGGATATATTATTCCTTAGGGAATAATGGCGAGGGATCAATGGTAATAGTCTTTATTCCCTCTTGTAGTCCAATTACACAATTTCTCGAATTGATAATTATCATGGAAATGATATAACTTAGATATAATCAAACTCCAAAGTGTCAGTGTCAAACGCGTAGGTAGTGTTTGTAACATTTATATTGAGATGAATAAAACTGAATGAATAAATTAATGAATGAATGAATTAGTCGTTATTGAAGTAGAGTATACTCCACGCAATAATCACTATTATTCTCTCGGAGAAAGCTCGGTTCCTCGAGAATAATAGCTATCATTATTGACTTGTAGTATAATCTACTATTGTGATGTAATTATATTGTTTAGTTCTCAGTACTAATTTTCATCAGGTCATGGGCGTTCTCAAAAAAGCTTTTGTAAAAAGTCGAAAATGTTATAAATTCCAGTGAGACAATGAATTTCAATAAAACACGTCTTCCATCAATTCTGTTGAACAACATTTCTGTAAAATTTGGAGTCTGCCCCATATTTATGTGTCTCCGTTTTCCACCCCCTTAGGGGTGGAGTTTCGAAAAACCCCTTCCTTGTCGGGTGCCAATCTCATACAAAAACACACCTTCCAAGATTCAGATCTCTATTATCAGCGGTTCAGGTTGTACGTTGATTCACCCTCAAAATAACTTCCTACCCCATTTCAACCCCATTAGGCGATCAATTCCAATAAAATATAAAATACGTCTTCCATCAATTCTGTTAAATCATTTCCATGCAAAATTTGAAGTAGATTGGACCAAGGCATCACGTTGTCCCATACAAATTTGAAGCCCGTTTTCACCCCCTTAGTAGGGATATTTCCAAAAACCCGGTAAAACGGTAATGAAAGTATCCTATGTCCGTTCCCTGGTTCTGAGTTACTTCTCCATCAATTTTCAGCCATTTCGGTTCAGCCCATATATTTCTATACAAATAGAAAGTGGTTTGCAAAGAAAACATTCATCGGGATAACAATCCATTATTGAACCCAAACAAGCTTGCTTCGCTCGGAGAAAAATATCTCATAAGCTATCAGTGGGCATATGGATAAAACATGAATATTTCTCACTAAATACACCAAACATTATCGAAAATTTCGATTTTGTGCTAATCTGCTCTGAATGATTTGTAATTTTTTGCTGGAAAATTACATATATTTCTTTTGAAAGAAGTAACACCAAGCGTCTTGAATAACTTACATATATCATCGGAAAGTGTTTGCTATACTTTGAATGGTTCACATTGTGTATATAAAAAAAAATATCAAGATTTTCAGGATTCTCAGCTTCTCTTTGTAGTTCGAGTCACTGGACAAGTCATTATTCTATGGTAAACTGTGCGAACCTTTATTTTCATTTTTTTTCTATCAGTTTTCATTAATTTCAATCGATTTTCATAAAATTCCAGTAAAGTGAAGAATCTTTCATTTACCTACAAACCAATGATAAAAATAAAATAGATGCTAATGAATGTGCACACAATGAATTGCCTGAATAAGCAGCACAATCATTGCAAACAACATTCTGAACATGATCTGTCTCATCAACCAAAAGTTGAAAAGAGTAATTTGTGGACCAATTCTGCGCTCTGGGAATATTTTGCACTGTAATGTGCGAGAAGTCTTCTAGAAGATATTTATTTCTGAATTGATGATGTGAATTCAACCCGATAATAACATAATAAAATAGTTCTTCCGACAAAACAGTTGGTACCTACTCAGCCAACTGCCAACTGCATTTTATTATGTTCACCATCTATTCATCTGATATATAATAAATACTCTGTACGAAGTCGCTTAGGACAGCATAAAAACTAAAATTCCATTAACAGACGTATATTTTATGCAGCACTGGCGGCGGAATATTACTAATCTCATAAGCCTACTACCATTGCCCCAACTACCTCTGACGAACTCTAGAATTACGTTTTTATCAATGATTTTATGCTTTGTAAGTTCAACTTACTTTTCCCGAAACTACCAAAACGAGAGGATATTATTACATCTCCCATTACATTCCGTGGTTCTAATCGATTCGCTAGTTTTTTTAGATGCAATCTACGTTAAGTAATCAATTCTGAAATGAACCTGCGAAGGTCTTGTGAGAAGCACGAGTATTTTATTCTGCGAATCATTTCAGGTACATCTTATCCAATCCATCTCGGCACAAACTCAGATACTTTTCCAGTTGCACACTCGTTGTGCCATGACCATGACTGGAAAAAATACTTTCTAGCCTAGATTTCAACACAGTGAACACAAATAAAGGATGTTTTTGGCATTTAGTATATTGCACAGAGATTGCTAGGCATATAGGTTGGTTTTTAGTTATGTGCCAAGATGGATTGGATAAGCTGTAGGTAATTGTTCAAGTAATGAATCTTATAGTTTATAGTTTCTTGTTGCCTGACTTCGGTTTATCTTCCTCAAGAAACAGTTAATCCACCACCGACAAAAGTCTGAAATTCACTTGAACAACCTGACCACCCGACGTCCTGACCCAAGTTCAAAGTATGGGATGCAGACAAAAATAAAATTAATTTCCTATATAGTATAAAAGGGTGTTCCTAAACGTAACGCGCACGCATCTTCAGTTCTTTTTACCTCTTCAGATATTATGAGTTTTTCGCACATATCGAAAGAAATGTAGGCATAGGCGTGGGGCAGGCAGAAGTTGACGAAGTGTCTTTTATATGAGCACTAGAACACTGGCCTAAGGAAAATAAGTTCTACGAGCTATGAGTGCGCATTTAATTGAACCTGTCTATAACTAAGATGCCTGGAAACCCTGGTGTGTTTACTTATACCTGTAGAAGTTTGGGATAAAAGTGGCGAAATCTGGATTGCTTGATTTTTGGTGGATAATTGAGCTTTTGGAGGTTTCCTTACAATATGTACAGATGTCGCCAACACGCTTTTGTCAGTCTTGTCTGAAGCTAAATTTGCACTTAGTGAAAATAATGTGCAGTCGGGTTTTTCCACTTTTATTTGATTGGCTAGCGAGAAGAGATCGCAACCTAAAGGATAATGGGTGGACAATGAGATACCAATAACAACGTTTCGATATTCAAAAGCAATGAAATCAACAAATGAACACGATAAAAACATCGTAAACATCAAAATATCAAACTGGCATAACAATATGACAATTAACTTGACAACTTATCAGCGGTTCAGGTTGTACGTTGATTCACCCTCAAAATAACTTCCTACCCCATTTCAACCCCATTAGGCGATCAATTCCAATAAAATATAAAATACGTCTTCCATCAATTCTGTTAAATCATTTCCATGCAAAATTTGAAGTAGATTGGACCAAGGCATCACGTTGTCCCATACAAATTTGAAGCCCGTTTTCACCCCCTTAGTAGGGATATTTCCAAAAACCCGGTAAAACGGTAATGAAAGTATCCTATGTCCGTTCCCTGGTTCTGAGTTACTTCTCCATCAATTTTCAGCCATTTCGGTTCAGCCCATATATTTCTATACAAATAGAAAGTGGTTTGCAAAGAAAACATTCATCGGGATAACAATCCATTATTGAACCCAAACAAGCTTGCTTCGCTCGGAGAAAAATATCTCATAAGCTATCAGTGGGCATATGGATAAAACATGAATATTTCTCACTAAATACACCAAACATTATCGAAAATTTCGATTTTGTGCTAATCTGCTCTGAATGATTTGTAATTTTTTGCTGGAAAATTACATATATTTCTTTTGAAAGAAGTAACACCAAGCGTCTTGAATAACTTACATATATCATCGGAAAGTGTTTGCTATACTTTGAATGGTTCACATTGTGTATATAAAAAAAAATATCAAGATTTTCAGGATTCTCAGCTTCTCTTTGTAGTTCGAGTCACTGGACAAGTCATTATTCTATGGTAAACTGTGCGAACCTTTATTTTCATTTTTTTTCTATCAGTTTTCATTAATTTCAATCGATTTTCATAAAATTCCAGTAAAGTGAAGAATCTTTCATTTACCTACAAACCAATGATAAAAATAAAATAGATGCTAATGAATGTGCACACAATGAATTGCCTGAATAAGCAGCACAATCATTGCAAACAACATTCTGAACATGATCTGTCTCATCAACCAAAAGTTGAAAAGAGTAATTTGTGGACCAATTCTGCGCTCTGGGAATATTTTGCACTGTAATGTGCGAGAAGTCTTCTAGAAGATATTTATTTCTGAATTGATGATGTGAATTCAACCCGATAATAACATAACCTCTAAAAGAGGTAATATGAAAACTATTCTTCAAATGATAAGGAGACAATTGGACATTGGCTTGATTTGTATTCGAGTTTTCAGAAGTTTCTTCTAATTATATGAAAACTCTCAGAAATTGACTGAAGTTAGAAGAAGATCAGGAGTAATTTCAACACAGACACCATAGTGTTCAAGTACTTACGCTGTTCATTTTACATTTCGAAATTCAGATGCATTCAAACTATCTTCGTTCCTTGTGCATTCCACCACCATGAAAATGTCTATGGTGGTAAATGGGAATGACGGCTGCAAAACTCTATCACTAGGAGCGCCACCACTGCATGTACCTTTGACAACCACTCAAGTCAAATGACAACAATTCAAAACAGTAAACGTCCCTTCTTTGCAATAAGTAAGAATATGAAGATTTGAAATCGACATAAAATGGTCTTATGTAGTGCATTCGGATGTAAAAATGTAGGTACGCATTCATTTCCAAAAGAAACAAAACTAAAAAAGCAGTGGGAAGTAGCCCCGAAGAGAAAGAGCTTTCAGGCTTCTGAACATTCTAGATTATGCTCCAGTCACTTACAAAAAAACGTAGCAGGGCTAGTATATGGTTATTATGATGATTTTTATCGAAACACCTCTGTAATCAGTTTGAATTTTTTTTTTTTCACTCAGATCTTTTATTTTTTCCTTTCAGGGATCCACCACGTTCCCCCAACAAATTTTTCAGTTCTGGTACAAACAAACATCCATATCTATCGGTTGCAGGCACATGCAGTCGTGCTGCCACCTACTAAAAGCTTTGGGTCATCTTCCCCACTGTTTGATGATGACACACGAGGCGCAGTAATCTATTCTCAGACAGCTAAGTATTGTGAAAGGATTTGAGTCAGTTACTGGTTCCTGAGACATTTGGCCCAGAAAAATACACCAACTTTGATATGGGTTCCAGATCCTTGGTGAAGGAAGAAGCCATTTTTTCCCAGTACTGGAACATCTTGTGGGCTTTCAAAATCTACTTGAAGGAAAAATACCGATGCTGGAAACTCTATCAATTTGTCACTGGCGAAGTACACCGGCAAGACAAGAGAAGAATGAATGCTTGTTAGTCATTGTCATTGGAAAGCTGAACAGATCCAAGAAGTGAAAGAGAACTTTTGTGAATTGATACCAGGATCACCCAGGTTAAAACAGTTGTTATCTAATATTGTACAAATAACGCAGAATGATAAACTCGCTATCTACGTTCTCGAACAGAGTGGGATCATGCACAAAATACCTCATAGCGCAGCTGACATGGCTGTTCGATCATCTTCGAAACCAACTCTCACAAATAAGTGTGGATTTATGCAGCCCCAAATAACAAGTAACACTTATTGGAAAGTTGGATGCTGATTGGTCAAGAATATTCCATACACCAATCAGCCTTCAGATCTGCTTTATTTGTAATATGTTACTTGATAATTTAGACTTCATGAATCCTCACTGTATAGTTCAACCATAGTCGACGATTTCCCAAATTGTCTCGGAGGAAGATTTGATCGAATCAGTGGATATGATACGAATACGGTTGTGAAAACACACGAAATGTACAAGTGGTCTGATGGATCGACCACCTATTCACCACCCATCTTTGGTGGATATAAAACTGTATCCCATTTCACCCCGATTCTGTCCATTTCCTCCCCATCGCCTATATTTCACTGCATAATAATACCGCATGTTCATATAACGGAATTATTCGTTGCTGGTCAACTCCCCATCGTGTTTCCTGTATAATGGCGATAACGTCCATTTGGAAATGAATGGAAAGTGTACTTCATTCATCGCAACAGTCATGTGGGGGATGTACTTCCCTGCTGGATTGGAAGCTGGAACGAGGAATAAACAGTCGATTGTCAGAAACAAATTTCATCAATCATCGGGAATAGACACATCAGCACATCATGGGACGAAATGATTTTCCTGGTTGTGTTTTTTATTGTTGTGACTGTATTGGAATCGTACTTTTGAGAAATATTTCAAGAACGAAAATAATTCTCCTACAACATTCATGTTGATTTAGCGATTTGATTGAAACCTTTGGTGAAAAAGTGGGAAATTTTCATTGAGATCAATTACCCTAACACCAAACTGATATTATTTGCAGTGGGCGTAAGATAATTGATATCAAATCTAGGGATGAAAAAGATGGGCTTTTTGTTTCTATTCATACTATTTTTACATTTTGCTATTTTCAGCAGAACTTTCAGCCTCGTATGCTGCTCGGCACTAGACTTTTCTATCCTGCAGTATCTCATATGTACATTATGTTCCCTAACGTAGGTTTTTGATAACTCATCGACCCTGGCCTATGTAATCATTGTTGCAATCTTGTCAACTATAACAATATATATTGAAAAAGGAAACACGAAGTCATCTTCACAACATATTCAATTCCTAAAGGAACTATGTCCTAGTTAAGACATGTTTCGAACATATATATGCTCATCTTCAGTTGAGTACAAAAAGGCTGAAATAAAGTTGACAATGAGAAAACAGTAAAAGTGATTTTTTACATGGTAGTAACGAAAGTTGGGAGATCAAAATCGACAAAATACATATTAACTATCCTTAAACTACTTTCGAGAACCAAAGTGGTTCAAGAAGTTGAATTATATGTTATAATATGGGGGTGGAACCCCAGAATAATAATGAGAACTGCATTACAAATTGGAAATATTAACAAACACCATGCAAATGTGGCGTACGTGGGTAGACAACAAAATGGACGAAATCGTGAAACAAAACCGAGATATAAGCATCAAGGAGGCAAGTGGAGGCACCTAGGAGGAATGAGGCAAATCAAAAATCCAAAAAAACTAGAAAACTATAAAAAGTTTGAAGGTTCAGTCTTTAGGAGACAGATGTCCTTACTGAAACTAATAATTAATTATTTTGATAATGGATTGTTGTAATCCAAGTAAATGAATTTAAACAAGTTTTTTATGATTTAACATTAGGGAGAAACAATGTCCTTTTCTGTGACTAAAAAATTCAATTGTGGGAAGAGAAAGTTAAAATAGAATCAAAAAAAGGTACACAATCAAAGTTAATCTGATCATTAAGGGAATTATAGAAAGGTTGTTTCGAAATTTGATTAATATGGAAAATTTCACTAATATTGAGTAGCGCACCTTTATCACAAATATGAACTATATCGAAATCTATTAGTGAAATTTTCCATATTAATCAAATTTCGAAACAACCTTTCTATAATTCCCTTAATGATCAGATTAACTTTGATTGTGTACCTTTTTTTGATTCTATTTTAACTTTCTCTTCCCAGAATTGAATTTTTTAGTCACAGAAAAGGACATTGTTTCTCCCTAATGTTAAATCATAAAAAACTTGTTTAAATTCATTTACTTGCATTACAACAATCAAATAATTAATTATTAGTTTCAGTAAGGACATCTGTCTCCTAAAGACTGAACCTTCAAACTTTTTATAGTTTTCTAGTTTTTTTGGATTTTTGATTTGCCTCATTCCTCCTAGGTGCCTCCACTTGCCTCCTTGATGCTCATATCTCGGTTTCGTTTCACGATTTCGTCCATTTTGTTGTCTACCCACGCCACATTTGCATGGTGTTTGTTAATATTTCCAATTTGTAATGCAGTTTTCATTATTATTCTGGGGTTCCACCCCCATATTATAACATATAATTCAACTTCTTGAACCACTTTGGTTCTCGAAAGTAGTTTAAGGATAGTTAATATGTAGTTTGTCAATTTTGATCTCCCAACTGATTTTACTTTTCAATTAAATTCATCCTTTGGATTCCCAAGATATTCCTGTGAGTTATAAAATTATAATAATATGCAAATTTCAGATTCACTTATCGAATATATTTTCAACTTCTCTAGTATAATGAGATCCATATAGGATTACTATGAATTTTTTACTACTCTAATCTTCTCGAAGAGTCGAAAATTCACGAAGCGTTTCTCTTAATTTACATTTCGTAATTATCTTCTCTACTACACCCTAGTCCTCAGATTTGGTATCATTTTTATTTTCCTGGAATAAATTCTCAAAAGACAAATTCCTGCTCCATTGGAGAATGGGGTCCGGATTGGGAACTTTAGCGCTTCCACCACCACATATTTTGCAGTTTGCAGCCCCCCAAACACAAATGTTTGATCTTTATTTATTCACATCATATTCTGAAAGAAAAATGAAGGCCACTTAGTTTTTTCCGAACATTGTTTATGATAACATTAAACAAATTGATACCTGAGTAATTTCTAAAATAGTTCTTCCGACAAAACAGTTGGTACCTACTCAGCCAACTGCCAACTGCATTTTATTATGTTCACCATCTATTCATCTGATATATAATAAATACTCTGTACGAAGTCGCTTAGGACAGCATAAAAACTAAAATTCCATTAACAGACGTATATTTTATGCAGCACTGGCGGCGGAATATTACTAATCTCATAAGCCTACTACCATTGCCCCAACTACCTCTGACGAACTCTAGAATTACGTTTTTATCAATGATTTTATGCTTTGTAAGTTCAACTTACTTTTCCCGAAACTACCAAAACGAGAGGATATTATTACATCTCCCATTACATTCCGTGGTTCTAATCGATTCGCTAGTTTTTTTAGATGCAATCTACGTTAAGTAATCAATTCTGAAATGAACCTGCGAAGGTCTTGTGAGAAGCACGAGTATTTTATTCTGCGAATCATTTCAGGTACATCTTATCCAATCCATCTCGGCACAAACTCAGATACTTTTCCAGTTGCACACTCGTTGTGCCATGACCATGACTGGAAAAAATACTTTCTAGCCTAGATTTCAACACAGTGAACACAAATAAAGGATGTTTTTGGCATTTAGTATATTGCACAGAGATTGCTAGGCATATAGGTTGGTTTTTAGTTATGTGCCAAGATGGATTGGATAAGCTGTAGGTAATTGTTCAAGTAATGAATCTTATAGTTTATAGTTTCTTGTTGCCTGACTTCGGTTTATCTTCCTCAAGAAACAGTTAATCCACCACCGACAAAAGTCTGAAATTCACTTGAACAACCTGACCACCCGACGTCCTGACCCAAGTTCAAAGTATGGGATGCAGACAAAAATAAAATTAATTTCCTATATAGTATAAAAGGGTGTTCCTAAACGTAACGCGCACGCATCTTCAGTTCTTTTTACCTCTTCAGATATTATGAGTTTTTCGCACATATCGAAAGAAATGTAGGCATAGGCGTGGGGCAGGCAGAAGTTGACGAAGTGTCTTTTATATGAGCACTAGAACACTGGCCTAAGGAAAATAAGTTCTACGAGCTATGAGTGCGCATTTAATTGAACCTGTCTATAACTAAGATGCCTGGAAACCCTGGTGTGTTTACTTATACCTGTAGAAGTTTGGGATAAAAGTGGCGAAATCTGGATTGCTTGATTTTTGGTGGATAATTGAGCTTTTGGAGGTTTCCTTACAATATGTACAGATGTCGCCAACACGCTTTTGTCAGTCTTGTCTGAAGCTAAATTTGCACTTAGTGAAAATAATGTGCAGTCGGGTTTTTCCACTTTTATTTGATTGGCTAGCGAGAAGAGATCGCAACCTAAAGGATAATGGGTGGACAATGAGATACCAATAACAACGTTTCGATATTCAAAAGCAATGAAATCAACAAATGAACACGATAAAAACATCGTAAACATCAAAATATCAAACTGGCATAACAATATGACAATTAACTTGACAACTTATCAGCGGTTCAGGTTGTACGTTGATTCACCCTCAAAATAACTTCCTACCCCATTTCAACCCCATTAGGCGATCAATTCCAATAAAATATAAAATACGTCTTCCATCAATTCTGTTAAATCATTTCCATGCAAAATTTGAAGTAGATTGGACCAAGGCATCACGTTGTCCCATACAAATTTGAAGCCCGTTTTCACCCCCTTAGTAGGGATATTTCCAAAAACCCGGTAAAACGGTAATGAAAGTATCCTATGTCCGTTCCCTGGTTCTGAGTTACTTCTCCATCAATTTTCAGCCATTTCGGTTCAGCCCATATATTTCTATACAAATAGAAAGTGGTTTGCAAAGAAAACATTCATCGGGATAACAATCCATTATTGAACCCAAACAAGCTTGCTTCGCTCGGAGAAAAATATCTCATAAGCTATCAGTGGGCATATGGATAAAACATGAATATTTCTCACTAAATACACCAAACATTATCGAAAATTTCGATTTTGTGCTAATCTGCTCTGAATGATTTGTAATTTTTTGCTGGAAAATTACATATATTTCTTTTGAAAGAAGTAACACCAAGCGTCTTGAATAACTTACATATATCATCGGAAAGTGTTTGCTATACTTTGAATGGTTCACATTGTGTATATAAAAAAAAATATCAAGATTTTCAGGATTCTCAGCTTCTCTTTGTAGTTCGAGTCACTGGACAAGTCATTATTCTATGGTAAACTGTGCGAACCTTTATTTTCATTTTTTTTCTATCAGTTTTCATTAATTTCAATCGATTTTCATAAAATTCCAGTAAAGTGAAGAATCTTTCATTTACCTACAAACCAATGATAAAAATAAAATAGATGCTAATGAATGTGCACACAATGAATTGCCTGAATAAGCAGCACAATCATTGCAAACAACATTCTGAACATGATCTGTCTCATCAACCAAAAGTTGAAAAGAGTAATTTGTGGACCAATTCTGCGCTCTGGGAATATTTTGCACTGTAATGTGCGAGAAGTCTTCTAGAAGATATTTATTTCTGAATTGATGATGTGAATTCAACCCGATAATAACATAATAAAATAGTTCTTCCGACAAAACAGTTGGTACCTACTCAGCCAACTGCCAACTGCATTTTATTATGTTCACCATCTATTCATCTGATATATAATAAATACTCTGTACGAAGTCGCTTAGGACAGCATAAAAACTAAAATTCCATTAACAGACGTATATTTTATGCAGCACTGGCGGCGGAATATTACTAATCTCATAAGCCTACTACCATTGCCCCAACTACCTCTGACGAACTCTAGAATTACGTTTTTATCAATGATTTTATGCTTTGTAAGTTCAACTTACTTTTCCCGAAACTACCAAAACGAGAGGATATTATTACATCTCCCATTACATTCCGTGGTTCTAATCGATTCGCTAGTTTTTTTAGATGCAATCTACGTTAAGTAATCAATTCTGAAATGAACCTGCGAAGGTCTTGTGAGAAGCACGAGTATTTTATTCTGCGAATCATTTCAGGTACATCTTATCCAATCCATCTCGGCACAAACTCAGATACTTTTCCAGTTGCACACTCGTTGTGCCATGACCATGACTGGAAAAAATACTTTCTAGCCTAGATTTCAACACAGTGAACACAAATAAAGGATGTTTTTGGCATTTAGTATATTGCACAGAGATTGCTAGGCATATAGGTTGGTTTTTAGTTATGTGCCAAGATGGATTGGATAAGCTGTAGGTAATTGTTCAAGTAATGAATCTTATAGTTTATAGTTTCTTGTTGCCTGACTTCGGTTTATCTTCCTCAAGAAACAGTTAATCCACCACCGACAAAAGTCTGAAATTCACTTGAACAACCTGACCACCCGACGTCCTGACCCAAGTTCAAAGTATGGGATGCAGACAAAAATAAAATTAATTTCCTATATAGTATAAAAGGGTGTTCCTAAACGTAACGCGCACGCATCTTCAGTTCTTTTTACCTCTTCAGATATTATGAGTTTTTCGCACATATCGAAAGAAATGTAGGCATAGGCGTGGGGCAGGCAGAAGTTGACGAAGTGTCTTTTATATGAGCACTAGAACACTGGCCTAAGGAAAATAAGTTCTACGAGCTATGAGTGCGCATTTAATTGAACCTGTCTATAACTAAGATGCCTGGAAACCCTGGTGTGTTTACTTATACCTGTAGAAGTTTGGGATAAAAGTGGCGAAATCTGGATTGCTTGATTTTTGGTGGATAATTGAGCTTTTGGAGGTTTCCTTACAATATGTACAGATGTCGCCAACACGCTTTTGTCAGTCTTGTCTGAAGCTAAATTTGCACTTAGTGAAAATAATGTGCAGTCGGGTTTTTCCACTTTTATTTGATTGGCTAGCGAGAAGAGATCGCAACCTAAAGGATAATGGGTGGACAATGAGATACCAATAACAACGTTTCGATATTCAAAAGCAATGAAATCAACAAATGAACACGATAAAAACATCGTAAACATCAAAATATCAAACTGGCATAACAATATGACAATTAACTTGACACTTGTCATCAAATTTGAAAAATGGGAACATAATGCCCTCTACCGAAAAATAGGGGAAACCTTCAAAAGCGTCGATTGTTTTTTTCGCCACAAAAATCTAAACAAAATCTAATCAGTTGAGTCACCAGGACTTCTAGGCATCTTATCTATAACTATCATTATCGAGAGATACAAACCGCATTTGTTCACACACGGAAGTAATCATCGCGAGAGTTCTAGAAATGTCGACACCCCTTCGAATACGGAAAATTCCAAAACCATAGACATATATACAGGGTGTTCCATCTCAGACGAGCCACTCCGTATATTTTTTATCCGATATTGAGTGGAAGAATTTCCCGAAACACGTCGAATGATTTTGTTTTGGGGACATCTTTTGACGTATATTTCATCATCATGCTTTTAATGAAAAAAATCAAATCTGAGTGTGACTTCATACAATAACATATTTTCGTAAACTATGAATGAAAAAACGGCAAAACAAAAAACAGCAAAAAATGTCCTTATCTTGCCCTAATTATTTTGTGCTTAGAAGGTGTTTATCTGGTTGTAATGTGTTTTCGATAATTTCAGAATTGAAATCAATCTGTTGAGTTACTACTTTGCTGATTTGTGTAAAATTTCAAAAAATAGGATGTACACATTGCAAGAACGTGTTGAGCTGGTTAGCTTTCATTACCAAAAACAAAATTGTGCCCGAGCGGCTGCAAGGATATTCAACCAAAACCATCCTGAACGTAGCGTTCGTCATGAGTACGTACTGGAATTGATTTCAGAATGTGTGGAGACTGGTTCAGTAATGAATAAAAACAGGGCACCCATTGGAATTGTAAATGATGGTGGAGCAGCTGTGGCGGTATTGGAACAAGGTCCATCCGTACAAAATTAAATCAATTCATGAATCAAATGATAATGATTGGGATCGAAGGCAAGAGTTTTGCCAAATTATGGCCGAGCATATCAACAATAACCCTAATTTCTTTGCTTCTCTGACGAATGCACTTTTTTACTTAATGGAGAGGTTGACTGGCATCACTGTAGAATTTGAAGCGACACTCAACTTTCAGAAAAGCTAAACGTTTGGGTAGGAATTTTGGGAGACCACCTAATTGGACCTCTGTTCATTCCTGATTATTTGCGAACGTTATCTTGAAATGCTGGAAAATGCGATTTATCCGTTAATAACCGAACAATTAGAAAACGATCCTCTACTACTCGAACAACGATTGCATTCCCAACAAGACGGAGCTCCTCCGCACTAAGTCGCACCAGTTCGCCAATACCTCAATTTGCAATACCCTGGTCGTTGGATTGGAAGAAGAGGTACTATGGAGTGGCCTGCCCGATCTCCTGATCTGAACCCTCTGGACTTCTCCTTGTGGGGACATCTTGAGTCCAAGACTTTTGTGAGTCACCCTAAAAAGTTGGACGAACCACGCCCAAGAATTGTGAATGAGTGTCGTCAAATAACTCCAATTATACTGAACCATGTTACAGACGGTTTCCAGTCAAGATTGTATAATAGTGTGGAAGTCAATTGAGGACAATTTGAACATCTGATTTTTCCGATTGTAATCATGATGATAAAACAATTGAATTTTTTCAAGAATGTGATTTTTTGAAGATTGATGTAGTTTGTAAAAAGGGCTTAATAAGAATGGGCGTGTACATGTCAAAATAACCAAATTATTCAAGGTGGGTCATTCGAGCTGCAAAATTGATTTTTGTCGAAACGGTTCATCAAATTCACGTTAAACGTTCATACACCGTTGTAAAGAGGCTTCCAATACCTCTCAAATGAAGTATCACTCAACCCCTCTCCCCTATTCGAGTTTGAGTGGTTGAAGAGCCCCCTATTAGGGAGTTACTCGTTCAAGCCTAAAATATACGTCAAAAGATGTCCCTCAAACAAATTCATCTGACGTGTTTCGGTCAATTTTTCCACTCACTAAGGAATAAGAAATAAACGGGGTGGCTCGTCTGAGATGGAATACCCTGTATAGCGGACGGGGAGCAGTTCAGTCGATTATAGACAGCGTTCAAGTGAATGAATAGGCGAACCCCAATAGTAATTTGACTTATTTATTGAGGTGTGAGATAGTTGTTTAGTTATTTGTTGAATTGCAATTAAGTTAATGGATTATGCCGTACCAATTGTCACTTATTTTTGAACTCAGGGTAAAGTCGTAACATGAAAGAATGAAGTCTTCCACGGCCGGTGCTGATACATCGCAAGTTTTTCGGGCCTGAGGGCCGTGTCCTGGAATTTTGAGTTCCGGAGCTTTCGGCTGTATCTGCAGCAGCTATCTTCAGCAGCGTGGTCTTAGTTGAACTCCTTCCTTTGAATCTATTATGACTGATGCCTCGCAGTAGGCTCACAGGAAGGAGTTCAACTAAGACCACGCAGTTGAAGATGGCTGCCGCAGATGCAGCAGAAAGCTCCGGAACTCAAAATTTCAGGAAACAGCCCCAATCCTGAAAAAGTTGCGATGTAAAAACGTAACAATATAGAAGCTTTGCCGCCCCCTGGGATTTGTCGCTTTGAGCGATTGCTCAACGCGCTTAATACGTTTTCTGGGTCTGATGGCTCGGTTATGAGTCAGGCAAACAACAACTTGTGTCAACTCCATCGTCGATAGTTTGTGAAGTCCATCAGACTGAGAAAGGTAGTCAAGATGTGGAATCATCGAAACACACTTTGTGTTCCGTTGTTTAAAAAATCACCCGCTCACCTCACCATTTGACATTTTCTTTTTTTATTGGAAATAGTGGAGATCAAAACCATATATTATATGGCATGATATTGGCGCGAGTGTCTAGCTTCTTCAGAGGCTCATATATCTTGAGTAAGATTCCGATGACTGAACCCGAACAAAAGTAGTGATACTGAAAACCTCGGCCGCGAAAGCCTTAAACATTTTATATTTTTCATCCCAAAGATGTAGCTGAGTGGTAAGATTTTCTGGGATGTTATCAAACAGATAATGTGTCTAGTGTAACAATGTAGGTCATGAATAGAACAATCGTTCAAATGATCGTCTTTTATTGATAACGTTGAATTGAGATAATTACTTGGTGCCATTATCACATCTATTCCTGAGTTGCCTCTAACTACTGGATCCTCAAACCGTCAGGGATATCGTTGTATGCACGTTATTCCCCTGAGAGTCCAAGATTACCTATCGTAGGGTGGAATATTCAAATTCAGTCAGTGTGTCACTAGAGTAAACTACGTTGACTCTGGAAGTTCATTAGTGTATCATCTGTTTAAGGGAGAAATTGCAGACAACTAGGTGAAATGGGTGGTATCAAAAATGAAATGAAATGCATAGTATAGTATAGTTTGATTCAAATTTCGAAATTTAGTATACTCATTTCATATCATGAGAATCGCAGGGTGTACCAACAACTTCAGTCGGTATCAAATTTATAGGAATGAAAAATTGAAGGGAATGACGCAATCATCATCCACCATCACGAATAATAAGGTATTCACATATTGTGCTCATGTAATGGTGAGATAAATGATTTCTCTTGCTTGATTGAATCTGACAATTTGTTATTGTTTAGAAAAACTCAAGAATAACTTAATAAATTCAGATTGGTCATTCATCTATGAACCTGAAACTACATCAAAAACCTTATCGAAGTCTTTGGTTGGTATTTACTTAACTTTTGTTGAAAAATGTTTCCCTTTAAGGAAAGCTATGAAAAATAATAAGCCACCAGTATGTTTTTTCAACGATAATCTTAGGAAGATAACAGATACGTTAGAGTGTATCAAATGTATCAGTGTAAATACTCACGAACAATAGATATTGACGCCTATGAAAACTACAAAAAATATTATTTGAAAGAAATTGAAACTGCCAAAAGAACTGCTAACAAACATTTTCTAAATTACTTTCGAACGAAATAAAATCATAAATGGAAAAATATGTGATTCATTATCTCCTGATGGGTTCAACGTGTCTTTTACTGATTGCACAGAGAACATCCTGAAAAACTTACCATCTCTGAATAATCATGCCATTGATTTCTTAAACAATAAATCGAGAAAATATGAAAAATCTTTCTTTTTTGCCCCTGCCACTCAGATAGAGGTAATGAATGCCATAATATATCTGAAGCGAACCAAATGTTATGATGGTTATGATCTCAACAGTGAAATTATAAAAGGAACAATAGATATACTTGTAGAATCTATTACTGCCTTGACGAATTTGTCTTTTTTGAAAGGTTCATTTCCTGATATTTCCAAACCCACGAAGATAATTCCTATTTATAAGAATAAGGGGAATCGGGAAAATGTCGACAACTATCGTCCAATTTCAATTATCCTTATTTTCGGTAAAATTGTGGAAATACTGGTGGAACCCCTAGTAGCACACGTCGTCATTATGACGTCTCTTTAAAGTCATATTTCGTCATATCTTAAGTCATTTTGACCATCCAAATGACGTCAAAATGGCCCTATTGAGACGTCACTTTGTCATGTCCAAAATGACGTCATTGCATGACGTCAAACTGACGTCTCGGAATGACGTCATTTTGGACATAACAAGTGACGTCTCAATAAGGCCATTTTGACGTCATTTGGATGGTCAAAATGACTTAAGATATGACGAAATATGACTTTAAAGAGACGTCATAATGACGTGATTATAAGTTTGTTACCAATTTGTGGTGACTAAATTTGTGGTGAAAAATAAAAACGTACATTTCTAATATCAAGTTTTTATTGCACACCATAACAATTATACACAATGTAACGTTGGTAATAATACAAAGGAAAGAAATCCAATTCATTCATTTACTATTAAAAAAATCTTACTTTGTCCTATTATGCCAGTGTTTGTTGTTTCTTACATCACAGTGTGAAAATGAGAAAATTAGGTATATATATCTCTGGTATATAGCAAGAAAGGTTTTATAAGAAAATACAATCATGAATTTCTGTAATATAAAACAATACAATATTCAGTATTCACTAACTTTACGTAGACAAATCAAAGAAGATTCGTTTAAAAACAACAAATACAATAGTAGAACAAAAGTTGCTAGCATACAAATTTCAAAAAACTCATTTTTTGTGAATTTAACAATTATAATTGATAAATGATGTGGTACATGAATAAAATGATCAAAGACAAGTAGAAACTGTACTTTATTGATTTTATATATATATATATATATATATATATATATATATATATATATATATATATATATATATATAACTGGCAGCACCAAGGCCCCTCATATGTTCTCGCTCTTCATCTGCCGAGTGCAAAATTACGCGTGGAAGACGCAGAGCGAGATTATATGTGAAGACTTAAAATGTGCTGCCAGCCCCCATATAATATAATCAAGCGGTGTCTGAAATGGTATGAATAATAGGAAACGAGACCCAACATTTTTCAACTTTACCTGGAAATACTATACACTTCATACTTATCTGCTGAATGGGCCAAATTTGAAGATTATCAGATAAATGTGATAAAATAAATATGTTCAACTCCTCAGACTTGATAGGATACTCATAGAGAGATTTGTAAATAGTAAACTGTTTTCCAACAATTAAAGTATCTGAATTTTGGGTAATAATATTATGGATTTCAATGACAATATTATCTATTGTTAAGCAATAAGCATCAGCTTTGGAATAAAATTTAGTACAGAGACTGAAATTATCAAAATTTAGCATTTTGAATTGCAGAATATCATGCAATTCCAATACAGGACCAAAATCATGCTCCATTGAATGCAAAGGTTTCTTATTATCAACAATATAGCCACCTTCTAAAGAATGCATTTCCTGTAATCTTCGACATACTTGTTGTAGAGACCTATTATAAGATCGTAATAAACGTTTCAATTTACCCAAAAAATTTTCAAAAGGAAAGGCGGAAAAAATATCCACTGGACCAAACCTACGTACATCATCAACTAAATGGCATAACATATGTATATTATATACTAAAAACTCTTTACCATACAGCTCTTCACAATGACTAATGAAATTAACTAACAAGGTGTTTGGAAAATCATAACCAAATTTAGATAGAAGTGAATTAGAAACTAATATCGACATGGATACGTGAAATAAAAGGAAATTTTCATATATAGCTTTATCAATTGTCTGTCTAAGAATAAAAGGTCCCACATATAACAAAAAAGTTCTGAACTCCGTCGCCTTCCATCTCTGAAGCTCACCTAACCCCCTTGGTTTCCGATTAAACTCTCTAGGGATAAATGATTTTAATGAGACAAGAAGTTCGGTCAAGCTTTCAACTATACGACTAGAAAACCTAATTGGTAATTTACCAGATAACCAAAAATTTAATAATTTTCTCATCACTCCTAAACAGCATGCATGCATATAGTCAACAGGGAAACGTGACACCATTCCAATATTTAACCTAAGCAAAGGTGAAATTCCAGTGTGATGCTCTTCATCTTGCTGAGTAAGAAACATTTGGTCTGTTCTTTTTAAATATGTTGTGTTCTTTAAAATAATCCGTCCATTTACATACTGACCTGGTTCAAGACATTTATCACATGATGAATAGCCTCCGTGAGACTTAATTCTTTTAATAAATGCTTTAGCTGGTGCATCACATATAAAACTATGTACAGAAATTGTATACTCTTTGTTATTATAAGCAAATCCATTTGTGGACAGAAAACTAACTTCATCTATAAACTGTTCAAAAAACAATTCTAATGAAGCTGGTTTAGATTTACCACAGAAAATGGCTACTGCAAATACTGGACTAGTTTTACAATTTTTAACACATGCCAAAATAGGCCAGAACTGTACAGTTGAACTATGAAACAATGGAAGGCCATCAACATTAAAACTAATTTCTAAATTATTACAATCGAAGTTATTAATTGACAGAATTCTAAACAAATTGTTTTTCAAGCCCAAGTAACACAATTCACCATTCTCAATATTTATAATATTGAGGTGTTTAGGTGTTCCTACCAAAGTTCTTGCATCTAATGGCAAGTCCGAGTGATAAGGTTTTAATATTCTTAACAGGCCATTAACTGCACAATGTGACACTTTATTTTCAATAGCCCAACATTTTAATTTAGATGGAAGTGAAGGTTGCTCAAGTTCACATAAACTATAATCTGGTTCAATTTCTGGATTATCAGTACAATCTTCATTATAATCAATTTCATCCACATCTTGTGAAACATTTTGATTCATGAACACATTATCATGGTAATCTACAATTTCATTATTATTGTCAATCGGCAATGTAGATGAAACACTGCTAGGAAAGTCATTATCGTAAGGAATTTGAGAACATTCAGAAGAATTGGATTTCTTACCCACGCTACAGTGTATTTCATTTATGGTAGAGGCGATTCGTCGAAGACGTTGCCTCTCGCCAACAGAACTCTTTAACTTAAATTTAATTTTCTTGTCTGGCTCCATGTTTCTTCATACGTTCAGGTGCATGCTTCAACCAAATTTTGATAGATTCTTCAACATCCCTGTCTGTACTCTGAGGCGAAGACAATTTAACAGCATCTGCAAATAAAATACCTATTTTTCAGAATCTACTGAATAAATTTACTAGATTTATTAAAATTTAGTGAAATGAAATGTAATTCAATGCTTGGTGTAGTAGGGATGTTCATACCCATTTTGAATTAACTTTCAAAATATTTGAAGAGTATGCAGACATTTACTATGTTTTGACATAAATTTATAGTTCAAAGTTGACAATATCCACAAAAGATATATATATATATATATATATATATATATATATATATATATATATATATATATATATATATATATATATCTAAATAAATTTTAAAGTAATATTTTACTTCTAAGAGTAAGCTAGATAACATTACTCCATGATTTGTTTCTCCTGCCGTATCAAATAGAGCATGCTATAGTTTTCAACTACTACTAATGCCTAAACGTAAAACTATGCTTACCCACAATGATTTTTCTTAAATTCAGCTCTAAAAATGGCCGTTTGTTACTCCTTTTACCATAGTAACTAAATGTGCTGGCAACGACATCTTTCAACAAATATTTCAAGATTCTGTTTGTCCTGGAGACCGTATCCTTGCCTCCCAATGATGACAAATATGAAACCTGCGATGAGAATGAATTAGGTGAGAGTGTGATAACACATTGATAACAAATAATATTACCAAATCATTAGAGTGTCGTTCACTACGCAAATCTTCTTCTAATCTGTTAAGTGCAGTTATACTTTCCAGCGGCAATTCCACACTTAAATCTGGACGAATACCTGTAGGTTTTACTATCTTGTCATCTTGTTTCCGAATCCACTCTAGTATTTCTTTATTCTGTTCTTTAATGCCAGCAACTATCGAAATTAGTTTACCTGCAAAATATTTATAAATTTATTTGTATTTGAGTGTATTATATTAGCGAACAAAAAAATACCCACCTATCTTTTCTGAATCACAACTGAACACTGAAGTGTGATGTCTGCTCTGAGGTGTTGTGGTAATGATTTCCGTTTCATTAACCAAGGTTGGACTATCTTAAAATACAACCAATATTACTTATTTTAGCAAACACAACATTGTAGTAATAACTTACTCCTTGCTGAGGAGTCATTTATGCTCCGTTTTATACTGGGTGGCCTTGGCAGAATTGTTGCAGATGTAACTCCTTCTTCATCGTCAGATGATGTTGACAGGAACCTTTTATTTATTTTTCTCCTTCTTTTTGGACTAACCCCTTCATCAGACTCAAGATTTGAGGTAAGCTCAGCCTCTTTTCCTTTGGCCTTAACTTTGACTAAATCATCTGCAACAGAAATTCCAGAAATATGCTGCTTTTTAAATACTATTATCATACTTAAAATGGAGATTGTAAACAATTCATTTCACAATATGTTACTTAATTTAGCAATAGTTTTGCGAAAACAAATCTGCATTTTCAGAAAATAATTATAACCTCCAGAAACACTTACTTATGTAGTTTGAAAAATTAACTCACCACACGAATACAAAATTTTGTTGATTTTGTAAAGCTTCCATGTGTCAGTATTTATAGAAGCGCCATTTTTTAAGGCTTTATCAAACTGGTACTGTTCCTTATAAGGTGGCCAAAAGGCCTCCTTCTTCCTAGGTGTTAACCAAGAGTTGTGTAAGGGTGCCATACCTCCACCATCACATTGATCGAATTCAACAAGAACATAAGCCATTGTGTGATGCTAAAACTAGAATAGCTTTGTCAAAATAATGAAGTCAATTGTACTATTTGTACAATAGAATAGTTTTTTAACAGCTTAGGTATTTGAAGAGTTCAAGGGCAAAATAAGTTTCAGTGTTTTCTGCTACGTGCAACATGCTCAAGTTGAAAGAGAGAGGTATACTGAGACTCTATTACTATCAACACATATTAATTTTTAGAAATATAGCAAGAAATTTAACAATGGCCTTATAAGATACAGCTCAGTTTTCTGTTAAAGATTAATTGATAATATATCATCCATATGCTAATTTTTGTTTGGCCAGCCAATGCAGGATTCGCAAAAAATCTCATCTACACAAAACCGATCAATACAAATGCTATTCTAATTAGTTATTTTAAAATTATAGAATACATTACTACATACAAAAATGCGTCCTAATTAATAGCTAATCATCATGAATATTCAATTGATATGGTGTTGTGCATGCTGTTAACGTATCAAGCAGACAGGATAAATACTTACATATAAAAATACACTAGAGACAGCTACAAAATTTTGTGAAATAAAACACCGAGAGACCTGTCCGGTCCGTAGAGACAAAAATTAATCAAACACAACACAATTTGTGAGTTGCTCAGGTCAGGTTGCTCTGCTAAAATACCCATAAGGAAATTACCGCGCCAAAGCCGCCTAACGCCATATTCCCAAACGCAGAACGCCGACGCAACCATGTCAAAGTGAGTTTAGTCATATGCAGCTTTCTTTTTGGGAGTTTCAAGCCCCGGGGCAGCTAATTTTAGCTTTACCATTGGTTGAAAAATGACATGTGTCAAATTCCACCAATAGTAAAGCTAGAATTAAGAGCACCGGGGCTTGAAACACTCAAAAAGAAAGCAACAATAGACATACCACCTAAGGCTGTATTCAGACAGATCCGAAGTCCTATCGTACGACGATCAGATAGCTTTCTGATTGGTCTAAATTGGTCTGAATTTAAATTTAGACCAATCAGAAAGCTATCTGATCGTCGTACGATCGAATTTCGGATCTGTCTGAATTCAGCCTATTGGACTGGCCCTAAGAGAGAGAGAGAAGACTGCGGGATGAGCAAGATAGAAAGAATACTTCAAGTGTTACCTCTTTGCGCATTCCTTCATCAATGTATCATTCTGTCCTTCACGATATTTCTTCAAGGTGGATATCCTTTCTTTCTCTAATGCATTCCGCATCGTGTTATGTGAAAAACTGTCATGAAGGCCGATCCATGAGTTGAAATGTCTGTCAGTTATGAGTTTAGTGCATTCGACTGATTCGACCGTGCATTCGACCAACCTAATTCTTCTTTCTCACCTCTTTTATACTTTACACTGAGGATATGTTCCGTATAATATCGTTTCTGTTACCCAGAGCGGTTCTCTCTCTCTCTCTCTCTCTTGGATGGACTCGGCCAATATCACAGAGTGAGAGAAAGCACCGCTCTGGTGGACCGAAACGATATACGAGACATCCTGAGCCCAGTTTATTTGCTTACCACGTGACTTTATTAACAGCACTGATTGGCGCCTACCCATAACTGACGCTAATGTATAGATGTGACGTTGTATAAACGATGAGATTGTAAACTGGTGTAAATGTTGAAACTTTTTCTAGAGATCAATTCCCCTAACACCAAACTGATATTTTTGCACTCGACGCGCGTTTTGCTAACAAGGTTAGCATCTTCAGGAAAAGAAAATTGATCAATTTGATCTCTAGGAGAAATTTCAAGTAACCTGAGGGTAACAATAGCGGTAGATTCAAATTGTTGAAGCATAAGCGTTGTATGAAAATACAACGGCATAAACATAAAGTTTCAAAAATATCATATATTATCACAGAAACCACTATATAAAACTACATATGACTAAATACCTAATTTCGTGACCATGTCTCCATCTATTATAACCACTTTTTGTTAAATGTCGGTCACATTTTGTTACTGTTTTGTGGATATAGAGGGGATTCTAACCTAAAGCTGACGTCAATATGACGTTATAAGAGCACAACTAAATGACGTCAGGAAAATGACGTCATTATGACGTTTCAACGAGAAAGGCTGAATGACGTCATGAAAAACGACGTCATAAAGACGTACGTTTTTCGGCAAATGACGTCTACGACGAAACATGACTTTGAAAAGACGTCGTAATGACGTCGTGTGCTACTAGGGACAGAGGCTCATGGATTTTTTTGAAAAACACGAAATTCTGAATCCGAACCAATTTGGGTTCCGGAAAAATGCATCTACTCTTAAAGCCATAACAAAGGTTGTACAGAATATCGTGGATTGTCTCGAAAGAGGTGAACACTCGTCGGTGACCATGTGTGACCTTAGTAAAGCATTCAATAATAATAATAATAACTTCTCTTTATTATTTTCAGCTACGATAACGTATGGAATTAAAAAGAAACAGATTGGGGCACTGAGTGCGTATCGCATGATATACTTTTGGAGAAGCTCAAGTTTTATGGAATAAGAGGGGTACCAGTCAAGTTTTTCAAATCTTATTCATCCAATCGAACACAATCCGTGCTGGTAATTTTTCGGAGTTTCGAAGTATCTATCATGGTGTACCCCAGGGCTCTGTGCTGGGGCCAATATTATTTATAATTCACTTGAATGACATCTTTGAATATATATCGCCGGGTTTTTGTGTTTGTTACGCCGATGATACTTCCCTTATTCAATCCCATGAAAATATAACTCACCTCGACGAAGCCACGTCAAGTGTGGAGAGACAGGCCGAAATGTGGTTCACAACAAACAAATTGAACCTCAATAGAAGTAAAACTCAACGGATCGTATTCTCGTCCAATAGAAATATTTGCGAAAACCAGTCAGTAAAATTGCTTGCTAAATAATAGATTGAATTGGCAACCTCATATTGATAGTCTGTGCAAAAAATTAACCTCACAACTCTACCTGATCCGTCGCCTCAAAAGTGCTATAGACTCCCAAACTCTTCTATCCGTTTATTTTGCACTGTTTCATTCATATTTGATCTATGGAATCCTTCAATGGGGAAATTCACCATACGCAATGAGAGCTTCTCGAATTCAAAAACGTGCTGTGGGAATTATAGCTGGTGTACCATACAATTCTCCATGCAGAGAATTAATCGAACATTTTAAAATAATGTGTCTTCCTTCTATCTATATATACCAGTCTCTTAGTGATTCATGGAAGTAAAGCTGAATTAAGCTAGAACCTCAATTTCCACAACAACTATAGTACTATTCTTCACTTATGTGATTATGTGCCACAATTGAAGTGATGAAATTTAAGGTTGAAATTTTTTTTTTCTCTACTTCCATCCATAAATATGCTGATTTCTTCATAGTTCACTGAACAGATAAGTAGGAGATTCCAGTCAACTTAATGGATATTATTTCATATCCACACAAGATGGGACATGAATTGCACCAACCCCAGGGAACAAAATACTTGCTTACCAGGGACAACCTTGTAGAAACGTCACAGTCATACACAGACTCATATCTGAAATATTTTCTAGTTTATTGAGTCAAATTTGAACTGACACAATTGATGTTTTTTTTTCGTGGAATGGGCTCATTCAGCATTTTCTTTTTATTTCATAATTCAAAAGTACTGGACTCAAATAATCTAACTACCAAAAATTTTTCTTTTATTCACATGTTTACAGCCTTAAATTAATATTTAAAATCCGTGCGCGTATAAACGGGGCGTGGCTTATTGTGACGTCACTATACGTACGGCCGATGGGCAGATAAGAGGTATTCGTTTATTAGTAAACTCAGGTCAATTTTCTTTGAGTGTGACTGTATGTATCGTGAAGTAACTGTCGTTTGATTTATAATAAGCGATAAAAGGAGTTTTCGCAAAAGTTGTGTGGTACTAGAGTGTAGGAATACATCTATTAATGCACCGGATAAGCAGGACAATCATGGCATTTTGATTCCTGTATAAATTTTTTCTCCGTGTTTATTACATATGACACATCATTGTTTTTTCCTTTTATTTTATGCTCTGGTGTTATTTTTGCCCTCAACTCACAAAACGTCTGTTGTTGTTTCACTTGTACATAACCGATGGCATTGTCTTCATAATTTTGTCTAGCCGATCTGCGAAAAAAAAATGTTCCAGAAAGGTGTAACAGTTCATTTCTCAATGAATGAAAATATGGAATTTGGGAATACTTCAGTCGCTATGAGCACCTTTTTTTTTAATTTTTTGTGTAGAACTCACGTAATTCGGTTTCCTCTACAAAAAATCCTCAACACTTTTCAGCGGTCTCGTATATTCTCGAAGAAACATGTGCATTTTTTTGTGAATCTTCACAATTTTTCAAATCAAATTTCTGTTGTTTGAACACAAAAAATTTGTCATTCTCTTCATCAAAACAGCACACAAGTCCTAATTTACTTGTAACATTTTTAAGCAGACGAAACCATTATTGTTTCAAATAATTAACCTTTTTTCGAAAGTCAATATAAATATGTTCAGTTTTCAACAATAACACGGCGGTAACGGTAAAAAGGTGCTCATAGCAATCGAAGTATTACCATCAGTTTAACCACAACTATATTGTCTTTTCATGAGTTGTGTTTACTTACCGCTGTAATTTCACTCCTTTCATTTCACTGCTAATAAAGTCGTTATTTTTGTTGAAATAGTCCATTATCATAAATATATCCACTTCTGGTAGATTACCAGAATCAGCTTTCATAAATCCAGTTTTCAACGCGCGCTAACAGAATAAATACGACTAACATAAGCGATGCCGCGTCCTCTACCGTGTGCGTATAGTGACGTCGCGCTGTTCTCGATACTTTTACACCAGCGCAACTTCAACTTGAATTATTTCAGTACAGGATGAAGCTATTGGTCTGAAATTTCTGTGAGCGTATTAGGGGTCCAGACACTACAAGAAAATGCATTAAAATGTTATAATGTTGATTTCACTGAACGACCCTATTGAATAATAATAATGTTAACTGAAATTGTACGGTCCAAGTGGCTTATCTGGTTAGAGCTTTAGCCTTCGGAGACGATGGTTGTGGTTTTGAAACTCAGCAAAACCCACTTTTTTTCCTGGCTTTTTTGATTTGACATTACTCATTCGATTTGTATTGTTCATTATTGAATTCAATTGAATTTCTTTCCTTCGAGTTTTTCATAAATATCGAAAGAATACTTTATATCTGAAATTGAATTTCAATATGATACTCGAGAGAGAGTTCTGTACTATTTACCAGGTCGAAGAGAAAATAAACTATACAACTCAAATGGATATTGAACATATCGCCCTCGAACGTATGACCACTCGCCTATTGGGGAAACTTCGTCCTCGTGCAATATGGCCACCATATCCACTCTTGTTTAACATTCTACTATTGTCCAATCGGTGTTCTCCTTGCACATGTACAAATATTGGAGAACTGGCCCATAATTGATGAAAATCCATATATAAAAAAACTAGAGTTTCTCACCAACAACGGGTTTATAAAACCGCAAGACGCGTTTCGATATACTATAGCTTCCTCCAATAATAATATAGCATTTATGGCCCAACAGAAACCATTTACAGGACAATTATCAAAGGATAGCAAATGTAATATTAGAAGTATAGTGCCAGTGTTACAATTACAACCTACAGAATATGGCATGAATACAACATAAAAGTTGAAAAAAAAAAAAATAACGAGTATGAATAATTCCCAAATTGCTTATAGATGTGCTCTGATTTATTTCTCAATTCACTCTTACTGCATTTAAAAATATCACAAATATTTGATAATTTGTTATCGTTTGAACACATCACATTAATTGGAGCTGAAGACAAAATATTTGTTTGAACTTTTTCACTTAAAAGTGATATTTGATCCAGACTCTGATTTCGGCACATGAAAATCTATTTGTGATAATAGTACAGGGGAGTCCACCTCAACATTCAATAGCTTATGTAGAAATATTATAAATGCTTCATTTCTGCGTTTTTCTAATGATACGAAATGGAATTTACGTAGTATATTCATATGATCAGATCCTCTTGAAGGATAAACTCCATCAATCTTGAAGCATAGAAATTTTAAAAACTTTTTTTGGACTTTCTCGATGGTTATTGAGGATTGGCTATAAATGGGATTCCATATTACTGATCCATATTCAAGTTTAGACCTTACTAGACTGAAGAAAAGAGATAAGAGTGCAGTAATATCATTGAATCTTCTACAATTTCTAAAGATGAAACCATATGTACGATATGCTGTTTTAGTAATTTCGTTTATGTGAGAGTTAAATGTAAGCTGTTGGTCGAAGTGAACTCCTAAGTTTCTAATATTATCAACATGTTCAAGAACTGTATTGTTTATTGAGTATGGGTAAAAAACAGTATTGGATTTTCTAGTGGAAGTCAATACTTTACATTTAGATTTATTCAAGAATAGGTGATTTTTCAAACACCATTCGTGCAAAGAGTTGATTATTTGTTCCTGTAGTATATATAATACAATGATCCAAATTAGAAACAGAAACATATGATTTCAAATCATCTGCAAACATTAATTGATTGCAATCTAGTGTCTCGCAAAGATCATTAATAAATATCAAGAATAACAAAGGCCCCTAGTTGGAACCTTATGGCACTCCACTGGTTGCAATATAGTTTTGTGAAGAAAATCCATTGTATGTAACATTTTGGGTTCTATCATTCAAATATGATTTCAAAAGGTTTGGAAAAATATTACTGAAACCAAAACAAGTATTTTTTTTAGGAGTATTTTATGGTTTATTTTGTCAAAGGCATTAGAGACATCAGTATACACATCATCTACCTGTCCTCCTCGGTCTAATGATTCACATAAGTATTGACTGAAAATGGATAAATTACTAATTGTAGATCTTGAATTCATGAAACCATGTTGAGATTCAGAAATGACATGTTGAGTTGCCAGATAAATGCGATCACACAATATAATCTCCAAGACCTTTGCAAAGTTATTCAAATGAAACAACCTCATTATTCTTTATCGCGAGATTTCTATATTTAAATTTTTTATATCCAACATCGCATATTATCGTAAGGAAACACGATCCTCTTGTTATGATTTATGAAAGTTCGAAATGAATATGGACTTGAAAATGGAGGCGCCTACTATGACATAACGAGAAAACAAGTCCCTTCATATCGTACGTCCGTATAATCACTGTTTCAGTGTTATTTCAGTGAAATACCATTGTCGACATAGTTTTGCGAAGTAGAACACGTCTTCATAAACCGTTATGTTCATTTAGGATGAGAGCAGCGAAAGACACTTAGACCATTATATGCGAGTTGAAGTTGACAACTTCGAGATGGCACTGCTTTCTTTGTCTCATTGTGAGTCGTATAATGGAGTGATTTCTCTCCATATTAGTATTTCTGACGGGGAACTGAAGTTCGAAGTATGCTATGCTAAGATGTATCCATTATATCGCCAAACAAATGAATCAATTTTTTGTTATCTGTTGTTTTTCGAGATAAAGAGTGGAAAAAATTTATAGTATTTCTCTGTACTTTTTTGGATTTTCAACCATAATCTGAATTTTTTTAAAATTAATATCGGATCTGCCCCGAGGAATTGCTGCGTTGATTGAAAAACAGTTAAAAAAACAGTTGCTTCTGGATAAAATATGCCCAATTATTCAGCAACTTTTTGTAAAACTTAAATTTGCCTATCAAAAAAATGCAAGAGCTGATATATGAAAAAACAGAAATCGAATATTGTTTATGAAATCCCATGTTTAGATCGTAATCAAACGTATATTGGTCAAACAGTTAGGAATCTCAATAGTCGCATAATTTCACACAGAAGCGATTGTAGAAGAAACATCAATTCTTGTGCCTTATCGGAACATGTGAATCGTAATGATCATCGAATGGATCATAAGAATAGTGCAATCTTGGACACAGAGAAGAATCTTTCGAAAAGAAGTTTTCTAGAAATGGTTTATATTCATAAAGAACAACATTTTATGAATGAACAAAGCGACTCGAATAACCTCAGTCAGATATAAACTCATCTATTACTTTTCAGCGAAAAAATTTAACACCCGTTAATCAAAATTTTCCGCCTTGATTGAGTCAACTTGTCATTGTCACTTCATCTCATTAATGTATTTTCTGTTTGTTTTAATCCAATTTCATTTCAATCCCACGCTAGTAAGTACTCAAATTAGAAAATAACTTATATATACAATTATCCAACTTTTTTATAGTTGTCTCAAAGGAAGTAATGAACATTACTGGAAGCTCAACTAATAACAAAGCGTCTTCTTTGTAAATTTAGCCTTTTTTTTTACTGTAACCTCACTATATCAGGACCTATACTCGAACCAGTCAACTTGTCATTGTCACTTCATTTCATTAATGTATTTTCTGTTTGTTTTAATCCAATTTCATTTTAATCCCACGTTAGTAAGTACTCAAATTGAAAAATAAGTTATATATACAGTAATATACTTTTTTACAGTTGTCCCGAAGGAAGTAATAAACATTACTGAAGGTTCAACAAATAACAAAGAGTTTCCTTTTTAAATTTTGCCTTTTTTTTGACTGTAACCTCACTATATCAGGACCTATACTCGAAATCGTCATTCTATATAATATATATACTTTATATATATATATATATGCTCGCCAGCATAAATAGTGCATTAGTCATTATCCGACAAGAGTTGTGGATTCAGTGATCTTCATTTCAATATTTTGATGAATTCGTACTCGTAGTTTTAGAGAGAGAGAGATAGAGAGAGAGAGAGAGAGAGAGAGAGAGAGAGAGAGAGAAAGAAAGAGAGAGATAGGTAGTCTTGTTCGCTGACTGGTTAGGAATTCATTGCTGAATATTTGGGGAATACAGCAGGCCGATAAGAGTACACGTATTACACAGATTCCAAGCTTTCGATAATCTTCATTTTCATCATCAGGAATGCTACGATGGAGAGAATTCAGGTGATGCAACTGATCAGAGCTGAACAAAATTTTTTTCAACGTATAGTGTAAATTGAGGTTATGCGACTTTGAAGTTGAAATTGTAATACATGGGTGACTTGAGGTAAAACTTCATTTGATATCAAGAGATATCTGCTTAAATCTGATACATTGTTCGTACGGACACTATTTTCTACTGATTTGAATTATTTTCAAATTTAAGATTTTAACCAACACGTGTACCTTTGAGAGGAACCAGGCCGGACATACGAACGCGACAATTGACGAATGACAATTATGACATGAAACATGGAAAGACAGAACAAGGAATGAAATGTGTTTTTTATTTTCCTTTACTACATTGATGTTTGCATCACTGCAGCAGAACTCGAGAGTACGTTGGGATTGAGAAATCAATTGCTTGATATGGAAATGCTGATAAAAATACAATACGATGGGATAGAAATATGAGGAGATTATTTTACACTAAAATATGAATGCTCCTAAGTGAAAACAATATGAATCTTAGAAAATAATGAATTTAACTGAGTTGCATACTCTATCAGTGAACCTGATATTCGTGTTGGTCAACTGAAGGTTTTCCCCCCTGGTTTGTCAACAAAGATTAAACTAGAGTAAATATCACTTGATGATTGAAATCATAACGGAAAAATATATTCACATGGTGATATTTTAACTACTCATATTATTATTTCCTGTGTTATCGGCTCATTTCACTAGATTTTTATTTATCATATTATATTGTTTGGAAATATCATTTGAATCATTTGTCCTGAATCGCATTCAACCAAAACCCCGCGACTCATGTATGCAGGAAAAAAGTTTTTATAAATTTCTCTTCCTTCATATTGTTTGTTTCGAAAATACAAGTTTTCGAGGAATACAATTTTTATATTTTTCAAATCAATCATCCATTTCAAATGAGATTTCATCAGATCACATCAGACATTGGTTCAGATCTATCTATTATTCACGCTGATTTTTTCAACGATAAAAGAAAATTTTCAATATACTCCAGTCTAAATCCCTTCGAGGAAGCATTTGCTCGAAAAATCTGATTTATTTGACCTGTTACAGTAGTAGTAGTTCAAGAAATAACCCCTTGAATTTTTATAGCATGTTCCCTCACTAATTACAAGTCATTCCCCGACGAGTCAAATCATTCGTAATGGACGACTCGAAAACGTTCGTTTCCGAATAATATCCCAATAAATTCCCGCAGTCATCGAGTCCATAAAACGTAGACGGTATAACTCTTGACCTTTCTAATCTTTGACGCTTTTTCGCCAAAATAATTACTTCGATGGCTTTCCAGCGCAGCACCTCTGCAAGGAAATCAGTTACTTTATATTCAAAGGCTATCGAAGTTTTAAGCACTCCTCCAACTTCTTTACTGTACACGGCAACTCGACTCTTAATCAGAATATATATCAGAGAATAAATTTCCGAGGAATTTCAGATTCTTCTTTCTTGCTTGCATATTTTAATTGTCTTGATATTTGCTTCCTCTCTCTATTCATTGATGCATGATATTTGAATTTTTCCTGTGGAGACAATGGAACTGATTTCGGTTTTGATATTTTCCCTGAGTTTGTAGAAAACCGCACCTTTATCGATCATTTCTTTCAGCACAAAAAAAGTGTAGTGAAATGTGATAGGTGCCTCCTAATCCTTCGTACTACATGTATTTACTTGATTTTTTGGAGAGGGGTGTGTCCTATTTGATACCGTATTGTTTCTACTCTACCGTGATGCGAAAATAGTATCGATAAACTTTTTTCTCGCTTTTCATGAACTGGGAGGAGTGGAATTCAAAGACTTCATGTCATTTGCTACAGAGTAGATGAATGTACAGCTGTGCAAAGAAGCAAAAATACAGACAAGAGGACATTCAGTGTAGTATCTCCACTGTGGCATACGTTCGAATTTGGACGTGTTTCTCGTTCAAATTGACATAAATTCGCACATTAGGAATTACGATAAGTGATAATCTCTCATGGGAAAACCATGTGTGATCGATAGCTAAAAGTGCTTCTCAGACACTTGGATTTCTATTTCGTGCCAAGAAATACTTCACTTCTCGTCAGCTTCTGATGATCTACAAGGCTCAGATACGACCTGTCTTGGAATACAGTTCTCATCTATGGAGTTCGGTACCTAAACATTCTTTGCAGCTACCCGATTCTATTCAGAATTCGTCATGTTGGTGATTCTTCGCTCACAGACTCGCTCATTTCAGTGGAACATCATAGAAGGGTCGGAGACTTGTCTCTCTCCTATAGATATTTTCACGGTCGGTGCCCTTCTGAATTGTTATCAATCGTTCCACCCTTGGCAATATCTACACGGATGACGAGTACAGAATTATCACCCCTTTGTTGTGAATTTGGAGACCTGTCGAACCTCTCTCGCTCAAGGATCTTTTTTCAATAGAACAGCTGAGCTTTGGAACTCCTTCCCGAAAGAGGTTTTTCCTGAGGCTTTCTAACTTAAAACATTCAAGGTGAATGTTTATTCATATCTCCTCTCCCTTGATTCACGCGGTGTTCTTTGAACATTACAGGACTTCCTTTTCGTGTGAATCTCCATATAAAAAAAAACTGCAAAGTGGCTGACAGTACGCTAGTGGAAACAATAATAGATGAATATGAAGTGGACGATACAAAAATCATGCAGGGGGGCAGACTCTTATGAAAAGGAATTTTCGAAGACATTGAAAAAACAATTCAAACTACAAGTGAGAGATTGCGGCGTGTTCATGTTGATTTCTCATCCAGTATATGCAGCTTCACCAGATTCTTAGAGTTCGTAGTGTCCAGAAACTGATGAATCATTGAAAATTCATATAAAGAACAATCGAATCACCGCAAAGTTCGAGGCATAAATCCATTTGCAAATGTTGTATATTGAAAGGAAAGGTGGAATAAATTAGGTTGCCAACCCTGACTATGACCAATCCAAGAACATTACAATTTTGTATGAGGGCTATGATGAAATGTATATGAATCAACTTTCAGAGGAGAGTTTGAAGACTTGGGAACAATTTATATTTTCAAAACTTTATGAATCTGCGTCATGAATAAAACTGTGCGAAATCATTACATATTCGTATGTGTGGTAGTAATTGATTAGAGAATACTGGACTTTGATCACCAAACATGTTGCCTTTTGTGCTTTGTAGACTTCTTCTTGTTGTATATTCCGATGTAATAGTTGTCAACATGGGCTTCAGTTTTGACAATATTTTTCTGAAACAACTTTTTCCAGTCAGCCCTCGTCCTTCGGACTCGGGCACTTTCGCCAAAATATGAAAATAAACTTGCAATTTTTAGATATCACGCTTTCTTGCAAAATTATCGGTAATTTTTATGCACTCGTGCAATTATAACCGAAAATTTATTTGTTTGATCAGTATGGTTTCTGATGAATAGCAGACAAAATGAATGAGCTCCCTGAATTTTGTTAAGGGAAGTCTTATATCTAAATCTATCGTAATGAAAATGAAAAACACACAGTCCATCAGTTGTCACATGCAACATTCATGTTTAAAATCTCCTCTATGTTATAGAAGCATTGAGGATCGCTGGAGTTCTTTCCCAAAGGTATTCATTCAATGAGGTACAGTAGTTCTTTATTGTAACTGGTAATATATCAAACAAGTGTGTTCTTACAATTTTAGGTTTTTTATGAGAGATGTGGCTGCGAGCTAATGGAATATGCAACAAAAGAGTTTTTTGTTCAGTGTTGATATTCTAGAATCGTGTACCTTTGATAATGATGAATAGTTCTTGTATATATACAGAGATGAAACTCTTCCTAGAGATCAATTGCCCTAACACCAAACTGATATTTTTGCACTCGACGCGCGTTTCGCTAACAAGGTTAGCAACTGATTGATTTTTTTCTCCTGAAGATGCTAACCGTGTTAGAGTGCAAAAATGTTAGTTTGGTGCTAGGGTAATTGATCTCTAGCAATAGTTTCAACTTTCACACCAAAGGTTCCAAACTCATCGTTTATTATATACAGAGATTTCAAAGATATATAGGGAGAGCAGACTGAGTGAGTCAGCCAGCTTTAGAAAGGAAGGCTTACTTGGATCTGTATTACTGATTACTACCATACTGCGAATATTTTTTTTTGCGCAACAAACACATATTGTTCAATTGTTGACGATCCCCAGAATGGCACTCCATAGTAGAGTCCGGTTTCTACTCCTGCATAGTAAACCATTTTCAGTAGTCCAGAGTTAAGAGCCTGACTTAGATATTTCAGTTTGTAGGCAACAGTATGTAGTTTGGGAATCAGATTGTCACAGTGTTTTTTGAAGTTCAATTTTCATCCACATATGATATGCCGAAGAATTCAGCTTTTCTGCGCTGGGATAGGTTTGATGATATACCCATAAACTTAGAGGATCTATCTTTTTTTGGTATTTGTAATGGCTGTTTTATCAGTGTCGAAAGACAATAATATATGGAAAAACCATTGTAAACAAAGCAAGGCGGTTTAACTATTATCTTTTTCATTTTTTTTTCTTAGCACGTCACCATCATCTACATAATCGCATAATTGCCCATACTGCATTTTCATTTTTGTCTGTGTTCATCCGGAACAACACTGGAGCTAGAATCGTCTCCTGAGACAATCCGATCATCATGGACAATCGTTCGGAATTACTTTTGCGTTTTTTGACCCTTTATCGTACTTGATAGTGACACATACTGTTATCTTCCAGTTATGAAAGATTAAATCCAACTGCTCTCTCTACACATCCGCGAAAACAATTTCATGTAGTCTGTTTTGAGCATGACCTGAAAGTCAACACAATCGAAATGCTGAGTTCGCCATATATTTCAAGAGGGCCGTAGGCCGTAGTTTTCGACTTTCTTAGTGGACTAAAAATCTACTTGAGAGGCGGTGTTCAATTATTTTGGAAAAAAACGGAGTTCTGAATGACTGGTCAATTGCTTATAAAGTGTTTCTTGTTTTTTTATGAGTAGGAGAAACTTAATCGACTTTTGAGCGAACAGGAAAGTGAATTCCCAAGTATTTTGGTGAGAAGATTGGTGATCTGTTGCCCCCTTCATATCATTTACTGAGTGGGGCATTCTTGAAGAATTAGTCGAATTCATTGGAAATTTCGACTGGGTTAGTTGACAATTTTTCATTGGAAGTGATTAACTCAGGATTCAGATGAGTTGGGCGTTGAACCTTTCATTCTTGAGATAATTTTCCAAGATTACCTCACCACGTTGTCACTATCATTTATACCAGTTTGATGAAATTATTTCTTCCTTTGTCGCACCAGATTTCCAATACCTGCTTTTTAATATTTGTAGCTGAGCTGTAGACTGGATCGTTTCTTTGTAACCTATAATATTGTTTCAGTTCCATTTGATGAGTGACCCATTTATTGTAGTTTTCCTTGGTATATTTGTGCAATAATGGAAACCGATTATTGAAATGGTGAAAGAAAACATAATGGAAATTCTTACATGCTATACTCAGGTCATTAGTATCATATAAATGACCCTTCAATAAGGAAATCGTTTATAAACATATCATTAGCTTTACAGTTGAAAGAATAGTAGGAGAGTCCACGATGTTTAATCGGGATTTACTCGAGCGTCAAAGAGATCTTTTGGGTTGCGAAGCTCAGATGACAAAAGGAAAAAAATGTTATATAATGTATACCTTTTCATCGGTGGGGAAAGCGGCAATACATTTTCAAAAATGTAAAAAAAACTATCTCATGGACATACTCGAGCGCGTCTGATATTGATATCATCTATGTCCTACATATTTAAAAAAATGTACGTATGTTCATCTGAATGTTTCCATGATGGAAGTGGTCGTACGTAAGGGTTGAAGATGAAAAAAAAAATTCTCGAGCTCGTCAGATTTTTGAGGAGATGTTGAGTGAACCTGAAAAAAGCTCCTATTTAATAATCTGATGGTTTGGATGTGATGTAGACTCGCGGCCATCATCAGAATGTGAAAAAAAAATCGACATTTTGAAATACACAAGCGCGTCAGATTAAGATTCATCTTTACGCCCTAGACGTTGCAGTCTTATAATCCGACGATTATCTGAAGGGATTCGCCTATTGTGCCAATTTGAATTTTTTTTAATTTTTTTTTCAAATGAAACTCAATTAATTGAAAAGCTCAGGAAAAAGCATGCGAATCAAGAAGTGTATAATTTTTTCAGTTGAATACTTGTATTTATAAGAAAATAATTATAAGCAATTAAATTTTAAAAATTTTAAAACGTTGGATATTCGTTGTAAACAATATCATGCCACCAACGAGTGTGATCAACTGTCATGGCATCAGAAACCAGAGTGGGGACGGAGTGAGAGAGCAATAGATAAAGAAAGAGTGAGAGAGAAATAGAAACGTAGAGAGGCGAATATAGGCATCACGTAGCCACACACATTGAACCTTATCGATGAATTTTTATTATTTCGTCTTGTGGAAATCGTCAGATTATATATTTTTTGCAATTCTCGAATTATTCCCTTCATAATAAAAATACAAGGAGCCACGCTCGAGAATGTCGGGATGGCGTATTTTTACAACTTTGTAGCCCTCCTTCTTCTTTAGGTCACTCTCGAGTTGTCAGATTATTGGAATATACACGTTTCAGGATGTAACTAACTCATCCTACCTTCATCTAAGCGCTCGAGAATTTCCGATGATCATATCTTTAACTAATCTGATCCTTTATCCTTGAAGGGCGGCCATATATAAAGGGGTCATACATGGTGGAAGTACTTAACCGGGTACAAGCTATCCCCCTGTATATTAATCTGCCGCGCTTTAGTAAATCCCGAAATCCCCGCTTGGGCTCCCCTATTAGAACGATTACGATAAGATTTTACTGACTTGCCCATTGTTGAACCGAAGTTGATATATGATAGCACAATTCTGTGATCGCAAAAAGGAAAATCTATCACATAGGTTATTGCAAAAATTCAGACCTAAAAAATAACTATGAAGAAGATATTCATCCAACATAAAATAATCGCGTTCAAACAGTTCCTGATATTCGGTCGATCAAATAGCTATTGTAGAAACATCACACAATCACATTATTATTCCTTATTAAATCAAGAGTCCGTTTCGCCGCCTCCCCGAAAGCCGTGAAACGGGGGAATTACTTGGGAGGAAGTAACAAGGGCTAAATATGGAAATCCACGTTCGATCTCCATTCGACTAACAGGCTGGCCAACCCAGAATTCGGATACCGAAGTCGAAACGGCGATATAAAACAAATCAAAGAAACCGTTCGGCTCCTGGAAACCTTTTCATCGGGAGATAGCGCTTCAACGTGCTCGCATCAAATGCGATTGAGTGTCCATTCGAGACGGTAGAATTTCATCTCGGAAGATTCCACACCCTCCTTTTCACCTGGATTTGTAATTTTCCCGAGATCGTATGGCCTCCGCGACCATGCATGAATACTGAGGGCGTACAATGTATAAGAAATGCACGGGTTCGCCATTTCGTAGAATAAGCAGTTTGAGTCTTGTCATCGGGTTCATATGCAATTATATGCACAGGTTGCGAACGGCTAGCTTTTGTCAGGGAGGCATTCAGGGCGTGGATGGATACTACTTGAAAATTACCAGAAATTCAATATCTGAGAATGGATCTGGTTTTGAATGTTGTTAATGGGGCTCAATCTACAGAAAGAAAGATTATACAAACTTGTTCTCAAGCCCATCTGTAAAAAGATTTCATTGTGCTGAAAGAGAGGTTCTCGAAAATGAAAATAAACATGGAAATATTATTCAAATACTCAATAAAAATTTCAGTTTTTGATAAATTTCAATGTTCGATGAATTTTGGTCTTAAATATAGAATTGAATGATTGTCTGAAAAGCGAAATAGGAACTTCAGCGGAATGGAAACACGTATACCTAACAATAATGATAATAACAACCAAGGATCATTGCATTCAAACCTGTTACAGGTATTTCATATGGCTGAAGAATGATGGTCTCCCGCATTGTCACTCCAGTGCGAATTTCCCTTCTGTTCTTCAAAACTTCTCCTACAGATTTTTCAAAATTTTGAATGGCTTCAAAACGAAAACAGCTTCACGAAATGATGCCTAACACTCCAACATGAACAGTCATTTCCCATAAGGATCTCCACATAGGTCTCTACTATCCTTTATAACGGTCTTTATTTCCTTTCCTCCAGAAAGGTCTTTATAAAGGTCATCATTATCCTTCATATCATTTATATCCTTAAGAAGGTTTCAACTATCTTTCATTTCGTTCATAAGACCTTAATTTTAACTCATATCATCCAGAAAAGTCTTTACTTTCTGGCTGGGTCAATCAAAATGACTCAACAATTAACCCACACGAGTTCTTCCAAGCGTTACCAGGGCAGAAAATCTCCTGAAGACTATCACCCTCTACAATCCAAATTGGAATTCAAAATTTGAAAAAATAACGTTTTCCGTGTCATTTCACTGTAACCAATTTGAACACGCTTCATCAGTTTCCATTCCACAAAACAATAATCTGCACCGAAATCACAAGTAAAAGCAGAATCAAATATCTCTTCCATCTTCATAAAATCACAGAAAGCGCGGAATGTTTCCACATTTATTTTGTATTTTCTGACAAAAATGTATACTTAGGTTAATAGATCGAAATAATAGAGGAGAAGAACTTCTGGCAACTGATCAACTGGATGATATGACATAAAGTTGGTTTTACATTTACATAAGCATATTTGCTAAATGATAATATTGATACAACTGATCATTCGAATTGGAAGTAGAGATCTCCGTGAGCTTTGAAAATAAACATGGTTACGTATTGCATCAGATGGTATGTCCTTAGAAAATTCATTACTAACAGTGCATAATTGACCATTTTTTGAAAAAATGTATTTTTCCACTCCCACCTCTGAATATGCTCATTCCTTTTTTATTTTTAGTTTATCAAAACGGATAAGTGGGCGATTCCAGTCAACTGAATTTTTATGATTCCGTATAAGGTAGGATATGAATTCCACCAATCAGAGGGAAAAAAATACTTGGTTATCAGGGATAACCTTGTAAAAATATCACAATTCTGATCTGTCTACCTACAAACACGAAAGCCAATTTGTTTCGTTTGAGCATAAATAAATGTACTCATAATTGAAAATTTATCTAGATTATTGAGTCAAGTTTGAATTGTCACAATTGAAGTTTTTTTATGTGAAATTGGACTTACATCTACTCTCCACACCAATAATTAACAGAAATTGTAGTCCAAATGGTAAAGTTGGTTAAGGCGTACGCCTTCTGAGACAGTCCACTTCATAGTCGTTGGTTCGAATCTCACCAAAACCGATTTTTTTTTGTACTTTTTCGATTTTACATTACTTATTTGATTTGTATCGTTCAATATTGAATTCAATGAAGTTTATTTCGTTCGAGTTTTTCGTAAATATCAAAAAAATACACTATATCTCAAATTGATTATGAATATGATACTTGACAGAGAGTTCTGAGATATTCACCTGGTCGAAGAAAAAATTGACTGTATAACTCGACTGGATATTGGACACATCGCCCTTGGACGTTTGAGCAAATGCCTACGGCATCGTGCTCAAACTTCGTCCTCGTACGATATGGCCACCATATTCAATATTTTTGTGGAAACTTTTTTTTTATATGTAGATTCACACAAAAGGAAAACCCTGTGATATTCAAAGAACACCGCGTGAATCAAGGGACAGAAGATACGAATTAACATTCACTTTGAATTTCTGGAGTTTGCAAGCCTCAGGAAAAAACTTTTTTGGTAAGGAGTTCCAAAGCTCAGCTGTTCTATTGGGAAAAAATTCCTTAGCAAGAGATATTCGACAGGTTTCCAAATTTACAACAAAGGGGTGGGAATTCTGTACTCGTCGAGTCATTCGTGTTGATATTGCCAAGGGTGGAACGATTGATAACAATTCGGAAGAGCATCGACCATGAAAATATTTATAGAAGAGAGACAAGTTTTCAACCCTTCTACGATGTTCCAATGAAGTGAGCGAGTCTGTGATCGAAGAATCACCAACAAAATGAATTGCCTTTCTTTGTATAGAATCGAGAAGCCTCAATGGATGTTTTGATGCCGAACTCCACACGTGAGAACTGTATTCCATGATAGGTCGTCTTGTAGCCTTGTAGATCATTAGAAGCTGACGAGAAGTGAAGTATTTCTTCGCACAAAATATCACTGATTGTAATTCCTAGCATCGAGACACTTGATCTTGTAGGAATAGGTATTCCTGACATCTGATTATTAGACGATGATAGATCGGCTTTTCTTGAAAAGAGACATGCCTGGTTTCTCGTAGCATTTAAGTCCACCAAGTTCATGTTACTCCATTCTATTATGTTCACAAAGTCGTCGTTAATTTTATTGACGTGAATGTTCCTCTGAATTCTTGTTTCTTGAGGTGGTATGGGGACTCTGGAAGAGAAACTGGTATGAAGGGTATCGTCGTTCGCAAAACTATGATGTATTGAACAAGATGTTTTTTCAAGCAGATCATTGATATGAAGCAGAAACAATGTGGGCGCCAGAGCTGAACCCTGTGGAACACCTGCATTTATTGGGAGAATATCAGATATGATACTCCATCAACAACCACATATAGAGACCTATCAGACAAGAAACTCTTCAATAAGTCACACAACTGAGGAGGCAGACCATAAGACGGCAGTTTAGAAAGGGAGACCCCGATGCCAAACTCGATCAAACGCTTTTGAAACATCGAGTGCAACAGCTATCGTTTTCCCGAATTTCTTGATTGAATGCTGCCAAATATAAGAAACATAAGCCAATAGGTCACTGGTTGATCTTTGATGGCGAAATCCGCATTGTCGATCATTGATTATTCCTGCAATTGGTCCACAATTACAAGGTAAAGTTTTCTTCCCTTTTGTAGGAACTGGCTGAACTCTATTTTTTACTCCCACTATTCTGAACTGATCATTACGTATTTGACAGCTATAAGGTTATGGCTCATTCAGTATACACACGAGTATTCAAAATTAAAAGCGGCCGTTTCGTTTTTTTTTTTGTAAAATCATGGGATATGTTACATTTGATCTACTTAATTCGATCTCAAACCAAATACAGCGAATTATCGTTTCAAATTCTGATTGGAATTGGATTAAATATGATATTTTAGGAAATTTATTGTTTAGTAGTTTGTGGATTGGTACTGTTACTAGTTATATCCATCAAGCAATATATACTTTCTGTCATCCAGTGTCTCGTTGATAATTGAAAATGATGGATAACGAAAGAATGTTTGCTATACCAGCATAAATCACCGCACAAGCTTTTTGGTTGGAGTAGAAAAAGTTTAATACGCAACTCGAGGATAAGGCTAGTTACGTGCTCACAATTTTCGCTCATGCGTAATAGACTACTTATCTCCCTGTTACATAACATTCTATTATTTTTCTGTATGTTCGAAGAAAATAACGATAACACAATTGTAACTGCTACAAAAAAATATATCAGGACTCTTTAGTCTTACTCATTTCCAATATCGAATATATGGCCCTATTCCGTTTTACGTGATGAACTATGGGTCAAGAACACTGAGAGGTACGAACTATATTGTACTTTATGTGAAAAAATGATTTGCTCCTACAATACAACAAGACCTGCCCTCAGGTGATCCGTTTGTTCCATTCATCATCCCTCGTACCACTTCTGTTCTACTTTCCGCCAATTTGCATTTGTTGAAATTCTGAACAGAGCCGTTTGATGAAACACATTCTGTTCCACTGTTTTGCATGTTTTTGAAGCGATAGTTTATCGAGTTTCCGAAGGCAGTTTGGGTTTTTGCTCGGTCCCCAGAGTGAAATATAACTGGCCGTGTTGGAGAAAACAAAATTAAATCACATATACCTCTGGGAATAAGGGAGGTGTAATGACTCTGTAGACTATCGGATGGCTTTGGAGTACAATAACATCCATTTTCACGGAATCTCGAATTTAATGATCGAGAAGAAATATGACTCCAGTCTCTGGACAAAGGGGAGAAATATGTGTACAGCGGAGTGGTTTATCATCATTTTAGAAGAATGAAAAGTCATGGAGTAGAACTAAGCCCATAATGCTCTCGAGTTGAATAAAAAAACATGATTGCACTTCGAATGATTAACAAAATGGAACTGGAGGAAAAAGTTTCATTCAGTCTGATACGAATGGATCAGGGGGTGATTGGTTGTGTCATTAATATCAGACGAAATGAAAATCTGGTTTGAATGATGGCTTGCACTCAGTGTATGCTACACAATTATTAATTGGGGTATAAGGTACCTAATTATAAAGTTTTCGTGGTTTAAAGTTATTCACACACACACATATAACTGTTTTCACAACGAATATTCTGCTGAAAGTCCATATTCAACATTTCAGATTTATTAAATATGGAATTCAAATTGAAATTCTTTATTTCCGTAGACTTTTTTGAAAAGCATGGAAACAGTCAAGTTCATAATATAAGACTAAATACTAACAAAATTGAACAAATGGGACGACATATTGAAAAAAACACAAATTCATAGAATATGAAATAACAAATTGCAATACATAAAATTACTCACAGAACGAGCAATTTACATCAACTATGATTCAAGATCCGCCTGGAAATAATCACTGAGTGGATGAAAAAAAAAAAACATTTTCATAGAGAAGATTTTTAACTTCACCTTCAAAAGGAATAATGGAATACGATTATTTATAGTTGGAAAATACACCTCCAGAAATTGTTCAGAAAGCAACAGATGTTTGCAACAATTTGCTACCAAGCACACCAAGAGAAGAATATGAAATCGCTTACAGAAACTTTATGGACTGGAAAATGAAAGCCAAGGTAAATTTTTGTTCCGAAATTACCCTGTTAGTTCATTTAGAACAGTTGTCAAGGAGATTGAACTCATCAACATTATGGTCTCAGAAATCGATGCTGGGGAGTACCTTAATTATTAAAAACTGTGTTGATATATCAAAATAAGTAAAAATTCGAGGATTTTTGAAACACAAATCAGAAAAATATGCTCCAAAACATTCAAAAACGTTAAATTCTGAAAAAATTCAACAGTTTTCAAAACATGCACCTCATGAAAAGTATTTGCTGATAGAGGTATGAATTGAAAATTTTTAAATTGTTCTCGAAAAATGAATGTTTGGTTTCGGTTTCAGGCTGCTTCAGCAACTGGCTTTACAGGGGCATGTCGTTGTGATGAACTTCTGAAATTGAAAATTGATGACATGAAAGATTCGGCCCTTATTTCGTAATTTTTGCAATTACCGAACCTCGAATTATATACTTGCCACTGTTTACGAAGGTTATCTGCGACTATTTTAGTTAATGAAGGGGCAGATCTTTCAACTTAAAAATGTCATGGGGTTTGGAAATCCAGCAATGTTGCTGAATCTTATATCGACAAAGCTAACAAGTGAAAATTTCAAAAAGTATAGTAAAATCCATTCAGCCTCCAGCACCATTAGAACTTGAATATAACAATGCTGTGCAAGCTCAGTACGTTTCCCCATCGACTACAACTTCGACCGCAGCTAATATTTCAATTACCGAAAACATGTTGAAACAAAACAACCTACCAGGAATTATTTACAAAATTATTCAAATATAATTATTGGTAATTACCATTTTAAATGAAATGTAGAAATGAGTTTATGACATACGAGTCTTATTATATATGTATTTTAATTTTCAATACTTGAAAACAATGCAACTGTAGAAAAAGTTCAGTGCACAATGCGTGAGAAAATGACTTATTTCTCACTCGCTTGATTTGCGGCACTCGCCTTCGGCTCGGGCCAACAAACTTCTGCGCTCGTGAGAAATATGTCGTTTCTCTCACTTGAGAAGTGCATGAGCAACTAATTTTTTTTCCTCCTCCGAATCAAAAACTACAGAGCTGTTTGCAGAAATATCTCACTCATCGTGACAGTATTTCATTCAATCCCAGGACGTTTAATTTGCTGGTTTCAGGTGATTCCTAGGCGATGTTAGCAACATTTGATAGCTACTCGAAAACACTACTAGCTCACACTAATCAGAATCCTGAAGGGGAGACATAAACAAACAATTCTCCAACCGCATAACAAAAATAGTCACACCAGATCTGAGTTGACCGGATGCCATCTAAACGCTGTTAGTCCAAGATCGGAGAAACCAAAATATTGTGGAACACAAAAAGAACAGCACACAAATCAACAAATCGAAGATTGAAACAGGATCAAATGAGCAAATTCATCGACTATCGAACAATTTCTTGTCCTTGGGCTTATAACATTTCCTTCAATGGAAGTACGACCATGGAAAAAGACTGATTAAGGACGAAAAAACATAAAAATAAGTTTAACCAAACCAGGCATAGTAGACAAACCAAAACGTTAATTGAAATGTCTTGATTCTATTCAAAGAAAGGAAATCTGTCTTGGTAGTCTCTCTTCAAATATTTTCATAGTTGATGCTCTTCTGAATTGTCAGCTGAACTTTGGAACACTTTACCGAGGAAAGTTCTGCCCGAGGCTTACAAAATTCGAAAAATTCTAAAGCTAATGCTAATTCGTATGCCCTGTTCTTTGATTCACGCGGTTATCTTTGAATATTACAGGGCCCACCTTTCTTATGTATCTGTATATAAAAGAATGGAAATTGAAGGCACTTGTCGTAAATCTTCCACTTTTCGAAAATATGAGAGTTATAGAACAAAGTTTGTAAAATGAAATAGGAGAGTTGCATGAAATGACTATAACAACTTCTAAATCATGCAGAGAATAATTTGGAGAGTAGAGAAAAGTCGGGAATATACAAAATCAGCTGTTACTCTCTTAGATTGTAAGATATATGAATAATTAAGTAACCCTAGTCTTCAGATTTAGTCTAGATTTTCTTTCCCTGTCATCAAAACGCGCCTCTGGTGAGAGTTATATCAGTTTGGTGTTGAGAAAAAACGATATTGCTTCAAAAGACAATATGAAGAAGCTATCAAAATTTTGAATTACGACGAATTCAGTCAACCAAGGGTGAAAATTCAAAATATAGCAACCACTCGTTCAGAAAAAGAACCAACTCCGACTCAGCAAATGATATTTTCGGTTATAATTGCACAAGTGCATAAAAATTATTGCAATTAGATTGTATGGAGCACTCACCAAAATGCGAAATGTTTTTCTATTTTTGAAGTCTGACATTTATTTGTGTTGTTTACTGACGTCTAGCGATACGGTTTCAAATGTGTTGTTATGGTGACTTGATACAATGCAATTGCCGCTGTAAATTTTCGATAATTGCATTGCTCTTATGGGACATTTTATATATGAGGAAAATATTCAGTATAATTTTGTTCTGATTGGTTCTCATCGATCAGATAGATGACTTCAAATCAACTGATTCCATTGGATTTCTACTTGAGCAAAAAATTTTCGGTTATTATTGCACGAGTGCATAGAAATTACCGGAAATTTTGCAAGAAAGCGTGATATCTAAAAATTGTGAGTTTATTTTCATATTTTGGCGAAAGTGCCCGAGTCCGAGGGACGAGGGCTCTTTTACAAAAAAAGAAAATAACCGAATGCAATTCGATAAGATATCACGCTTGAATGCAAAATTATCTGGTCATTTTTATGCACGAATGTAATTCTTTGGAATATTTCACAAATAAAGATATTCTCAAGGAAAAGTTATTTTTTGTTAATTTATACTTTCCTCTATAGATTTTATGGAGCACTCACCAAAACGCGAAATGTTTTTCTATTTTTGAAGTCTATCTGACATTTATTTGTGTTGTTTACTGACGTCTAGCGATAAGGTTTCAAATGTGTTGTCATGGTGACTTGATACAATGCAATTACCGCTGTAAGTTTTCGATAATTGCATTGCTCTTATGGGACATTTTATATATTAGGGAAATATTCGCTAAAACAAATCATATCACAAATTATTTTCCTTTCCGTATAAAAAAAATTTGAATCACCTCAAAACCGTCAGTCATCTCCGACAGATGCTTACAGCTTCAAGCAGAAGAATTCAGTTTATCCTACAAGATACCATCACTTTATGCTGAGATCTGATGATTTTTCCTTCTCCTGATTCTACAACCGACGTCGAGGATGTACCTAGAAAAACAAGTGGGTCAGCATCTACGTCATTGGAGTCGGTTTCAACAAGCGCTGAATTTTATCAGTGACATCATTGTCACTTGACAGCCTTTTTCATGCTTTCGCTGCTGCAGATAATGAATTTCGGTGGAATTCCCTTCGAAAAAGGATGAAAAATAATGGGAATCGGCCAAACCGAGGACCACACAGACGTTTCCCACATGATTGTCGATGATTGCGAACACAGTGGCGTTCCGGATTTTTTTTTATATAGAGATTTACACGAAAGAGTAGGTAGCTCTGTAATGTTGGAAGAACACCACGTGAATCAATTTTATATTTCTGAATTTTTTAAACTTCAGAAAAAAAACTTGACAAGGAGTTCTAAAGGAAAGGAAAGCCCTGTAATGTTCAAAAAAACACTGCTTGAATCAAGGGATAGGAGATGCGAATTAACATTTACTTTGAGTTTATGAAGTTTGAAAGCCTCACGAAAAACCTCTTTCGGCAAGGAGTTCCAAAGCTCAGCTGCTCTACTGAAAAAAGATCCCTGAGCAAGAGAGGTTCGATAGGTCTCCAAGCTAACAATAGAAGGGTGGAGAATCTGACTCGTCGGATCATTCGTGTTGATACTGCCAAGGGTGAAACGATTGACGACAATTAGTCAGAAAAGTACTGACCGTAAAAAAATCTATAGAAGGGAGGCAAGTCTCCAGCTCTTCTCCCATATTCCAACAAATTGAGCCAATTCGTGAGCGAAGAACCAACAACAAGACGGATCGCTGCTTTATGTACCTGGTACATTGTATATTTTCTGACTTTTGGATGATATTTAATGTTCCTATATATCACTATCATGTGGATGAATGTCCATCGAAGTATAAATTAATTCAAATTAGATCAAAATCGACTTTTCCGAAATCTCTTGGTAGTAATAGTGAGAAATGTCTGAAATTTATTCATATGCCAAGTGTTGAGCTCAATAAGGAATAGCTCTCTCTGAGAGAAACTAGGTGATCTGGGTTTGAGAATGGAATGTCGGAAAGAAATATCGTATGATAAATAAATGAATAAATAAATAAATTATATATTTTATTCATCCTGTAGGCTAGTATAAACATAGATAGGACAAGTCAGATACACTTAAAACCGATACTATAAAAATCAGATTGCGTTCACAAAACAGAAAGACATAAATTCATCTAACGTATGAAAACATTGTTTAATCAATAGTTCTTTCAAACTGCGATGGAATATTGCTGTAGATTCGGCTTTTTTTTATTTCTTCAGGTGGCAGGTTATATAAGAGACAGTCAGCATAAATTGTCGATTTTAAATAGAATGTGTGTATTGGTTTGTTCATCTTTATGTTATCTTTGCATCTGGTATTGTAACAATGAGTGTCACTATTCAAAGGGTACTCATGCTCATTCTGGAATATGTATTTCAAGAGCTTCAGCATATAGATTGAGGTAACAGTTAGTATACCATTTTTTTTGAAAACTTCTCGACAGGAATCCCGAGGATGTATGTCAAAAATAATTCTCAAAATCCAATTTTGAGTTATGAAAACCCTATTAACAGCTGACGCCTGACATAACATAATCAAAGAAGAAGAAATGGACGTAGGAATAACGTTTTTGTTAAATTCAAATTTAAGGTTTGCAGATGTTCTGTTTCTGTCGTAGAACTCAACGATAATCGTTTTGTTGTGATTTACCATCAAGGTATTTTTGGAGCAATATGTTGCAAAGTTAAGTAGTACGAAGTCGGCTTTGATTCATATAATAATATGTTCAAGTCAAGATTCGTGTGCTTTGAATGTTACTTTTTTATGGAAGTTTGGGATATTTTTTAAGTTATCTTCACAAAAATGTACATATTCCAAAATAAATGAATGTGATAAAGTGTACATTATACAACCAGAACTTCATTGCAAAGCTCAATAATATTAATATTTTCCATAATATTGGAAATGACTTTGCAAATCAAATGAAGGGCACAGGGGAAAAACGACTTTAGTCCCATCAGACGGAATTTGAGAAAAATGAAATTCAAAGTTTCCCAACTAAAAACAATATGTCAGACTCATGAAAAAAATATGCAAAAATCAGCATTTGATCAGAAAATATGTTTTTATACATCGATTCTATTAATCGATGTATTTCTACGGTTACGTTTCGCAGAGCACCGGACAGGGCAGCGGGCAAAACTTTTTTATTTGAAGAGATATCGAAAAATTTCATTTGGATAAAATGATCAGCGTCGAAAAATAGGCCGATTGAGCCCAACTTGATTTTTTGTCTGTCCGTGTGTGTGTGTCTGTCCGGCGTTGGAATTCCTTTGGAGCAGGATAGCGGTCGAACGGAAAGAGATATCGATTCGAAACTCGGACCGTAATTAGACCCCGTAGGGATACAGAACCCTATTGCTTTTCGAAAAAATCGGAAAACCGGAAAGTCGTTTTTCAGACATTTTCCATTTTTTTTTTATTTTTGCCGTGGCTATCAGAGTTTCGATGGCAGAATTTTTTTGTCGCTATCTATAGAATTTTCTAACCCCCTGCTACAACTTTTGTTCGAAGAAAAATAATTTTAAAAAATTAGTTTAGATTCTATTGGTGTTTTTTGTGTAAAATGTCGGACACTCTGTAGACCATACCGTTGCTCGTAATCGAAAAACGAACAAACTGTCGTAAAGGTCTCGTGATACTCTACAACTTTCAAAGAATAACATTTTTCCTTGAACCAATTGGAAAATGTAAAAATCGGGAAATTTCTGAAATTCATGTTCGTCTGGAGGTTTTTCGTCATTAAATGTGTAAATATCTCGGAAACGGATGAGAAAATAAAAAATCACCAGGAGTAAAAAAATGATCATCTCAGTGTATACTATGAAAACCCCAAATACTTTTTTTTTTTTAAATCAACAGTACGGGAAATATAGACAAATTTACAATCGGATGATTGAAAATATGATTTTTTTTTAAGAAAACAAACGATATATCTCCGAAACCACTCATCAAATCAAAATTTGTCGCTTGCAGATCTCGTCAAATGCTATGGAAAACCTGAATCCATTTTCCTGTAATATTGATCGTTTAGTAAATATTGATGGAAATTCGTAAAATACAATCATTTCGAAAACGACTATCAAATACGAAACTCATGACGTACTAACGACGTACAATCAGAAAATGAATTGAATTTCGTCAACAGAAAATGCATGTAATGTTCAGTTAGCATCGTTAATAGCGATGAAATATTTAAGAGTCGTGTAATGAAGGAATTGAAGATTTTAAACAACCAATGGCATAGAATCGCTGTATTCACACTATTGGTTTCCAATAATAGTTTCGAGACGAATTTCAGAGAAGTTAGGTTGAATATCAATAATTGATTGGTGGTGAATAGAAATACTCACGGGAACCATTTGAAAACAAATGAAGAGTTGAAACGAGTGACTGCATAGTACGAGAAAAATTGAGGAAATTATTGAAAAGTGACGGCGTACAATCGATGTATTCAAACCATTGGTATCCAATGATAGTTCAAAAAAAAAGTTGAGATGATTTGTCAATGATACGAAGAAAGTTGAAAAAAAATTTAAAAGTGATGGCATATAATCGATGTATTCAAACCATTGGTTCCCAATGATAGTTTAAAAAAAGTTGAGTTGATTTCTCAATAGTACGAGGAAAATTGAGAAAAAATTGAAAAGTGACGGCATATACTCGATGTATTCCTAACATTGGTTTCCAATGATAGTTCAAAAAAAAGTTGAGTTGATTTCTCAATAGTACGAGAAATATTGAGAAAAAATTTGACAAGTGACGGCATATAATCGGTGTATCCATATGAAAAGAGTGATCTAGGCTCATCGAGATCCACCCTATAGCTTGTTAAAACTCGTACCAAGCAAAATAAGTTTTTGATGTGATTTTCCACAATCATTTCGAAAGATTCTCAGAAATATACGGACTGATGTCACTTTTCCCCGGCATTAGGCGTCAATCGGTGGATCATCAACGTATTTGTCCTCACTTTCTTCTGGTTGGTTGATGTATGTTAAACGTCTGTAGAAGTCCTTCGCGTCTGGTCTTACAAGGAATGATGTAAGTGCCTGTAAATCGTTCCACTTTGCCTTCTTGATGGGTATCTGGCCATGGTACAATTTGGTCGCTGCTCGAAGGTCCTCTCTCCTCTTCACTGGACGCAGAAAAGTCACTGTCCATTGCACTTTAATACTGCAGAATCACACACGTTTGAAAAACAGTAAAGTTTCAAGAGAAATTGTTACGGTACGATGTATGAACTAGAACAAAACACAAGAGGATTGATAAGAACATGTTGGGTGATGCACGCAGATCACTGTAGTTTACACAAACGAGAATGGTAAAAAAGGACTGAAGCCGTTCTTCCCATGACGCGCAAGGACTCACGTCGTTTTTCCCTAGCAGGGCGGATGTTCTTACGCTTATTTCTATGGACTCAAGTCTCTCTTGTCATTTTTCGATTCAGTCATCATATTGTAGTACTTCCCTAATGCTACTAGATGACGCCTCAAACTCATTTTGTTGACAAAATGGACTGAGATTTGTTAGTGCTGCATACACGTGACTGATGAATCAGGAATATAGTCGTATTTCGTGTAAATAAATAATTTATAAATTGCAAAGTGCTTTCGGCTTTTACGCCATCATCAGTGCGATACCTGCAAAGTAATATTCGTGAAATTTGTTCGATTCAAATTTCAATTTGAAATAAATCCAACTAGTATTACGTACTGCGAGGTGTCTCACTGATGATGACGTAAAAGCCGAAAGCTCTTTGCAATTTATAAATATAGATATTTGCACCAAGTGCGTTATATAGATCCTAATGCCCATTGGGAAACATTCATCCCTCGAGGCTTTAGGATCTAGTAACGCTCGTGTTGCATACAAGATTTTATTTTTCACGAAAAAATTATCTTAAACGACGATGTTCACTTCATAAATTTCTTCTCATAGTATTTATTGCGTTCTGGGGCCTGATTCTCAAGCGTCGACATTCAATGTCGCATGCGACAAAATCAGTGCGTCGCTTTGATTATTCTTGCATTGAAAAGAGATGTAGATATTTTGTCGCATGCGACAGAAGGTAATAGACATTTGATAATCAGCCCCCTGCTGGTCGGCAATTGAGCACAAGTGAGCTTCTATGCATTTGCCATGGAAACATTGAAGGAGTTGCTAAGGGTTGTTTATTTAATAATACGACGCTGCATATTTGTAAGAATTGACAAGCTTGTCAGTGGAGGAAACTGAAAACGGTAGTGTTCATGATAATTATGGCGATTCCACAGAATGTGACGCGTTTGGAAATTTACTGCCAGTGAAATCCAAATACTTATACGAGAAGGGGTATGACCATTTTTTGAAATGGAAAGAAGAAAACAGAGTGAATACCGTAAATGAAACTGTCTTAATGGTATACTTCTAAGAACTGGTGGGGTTTTCTCATGAAAAATATTGATATTTTTCATTTATTTTAATTATTTCAGTCTGAAAAATTTAGTGCAAATAGTCTATGGGCCAAATATCCACAGCTGAAATCAAAATTGATTGTTAAAGAAAACTTTATTATATCTGCCTTCAGTCAACTGATGGCTTTTCTGAAAGTTGAATAATAAGGATACATATACATTCCCAAAGAATCAAAGCTGTTGGAAGGTGGACAAGGTCCAACTGATACTTTTCTGCTACATAAAGTTTTTCTGGTAATGTTCGTACTTGGAGGCTCAAGACGTGATGAAATGGTCAAGATGACATTGAGGAAAAAGGAGCCGTTTTACTGATCACGGTACCAGAAACCAAGACCTGCACCTCAAAAAGATTCACCATTGTTGAAGAACCTTGAACTTAATTAAAAAATACATTGCACTATGACCGAAAGAATGTAAACAACGTAGGTTTTTTCAAGCTACAGAAATGATAAATGCATTGATTTACTTTTGGGTAAAAGTACTATAAAAATTGTTCCTTCTAGTTCCTAATAAGTTAATTTGGAAAACTCGAATGCTTACACCGGGCATTGTCTACGCCAAAAGTCGTCAACGCTTCTTTTTCATCGTGGTGCTTCCTTTGAAACACTAAAATTATATGGAAAATGGAAAAATTGTACGGTAGCGGAGAGCTATATTGAAGGAAGTATCTCCTCGAATAATGAAATTGCTACAATGATAGCCCATTCCGTTTAAAAAAAAAAGACGAAGAAGAAGTTCATCACCGGTCAACTCGCAGAACTTCAAACTTGGTACTAATTTTCCAGGAACATTTGAAAATTGTAATTTATGAGTAATTGATTTCTTGAACTACAGTAAAAAAATATTTAGCAGGCGTTATGATTCATAATGCCCTCCATAACACCCCAAACGTTATAGGTCTGTTAATAGCAACCGTGGTTAAGGTATTATAAAGCAGTAATGGACAAGTGAGAAATAAAATGATTTACACGAAATACGACTCTATTCCTGATTCACTCCTATCAGTGACTTCGGAATGGCTGGTTACATTCCAAGAATGAACTAATGATTGATATGAGATCGAAAGTATCTCCAAACAATTTGAAATAACGAAAGTCATACTTTGTTACCTATTTTTGTCTTTGATATCATGTCCCATTCAAATGTTGAAGAGGCGGAATTCTTTGAATCATATCTCTTCATGCCTATCAAGCTTTTCCATTCCTGAAACAAGATCAAGTCGAAACAATTCCATTCATTCACGTAAATATAAATCCACCCCTACTCTAGAGGAAATATTCTGATTGCTTCGCAAAAGCCATTCAATCGCCCCAATTAGACAAAATTATATCACTTCTAGTTTTAAATCGACAAACTTCAAGTAATAAAACTTTTTCCACATCGTTGCTATTTCCATTCCGCTCTGCATCAAAAGAGAAGTTTTCAGTCAATATTAGCGGTTCGAAATGAACAGTCGCAAATATCTTGATGCAAAATATTCCTAAATTACCGTTCTCAGTTGTAACTTTCACAACATATTGGTTATGTATCCGCCAATTTCATTTATAAAAAGTTTTACTTTACGGTTTCGGAAACTTCCTTTGTAATCATTCTATGATCATTCATCATTTTTGTCAGGTGATTGTATGGAATTTATATACAAAAGCGTTATGATCCTATGCAAGTCAGATGCCAGGTTGAATTTAATATGATTTAGAACGTGTACAATGGCTTCGGGAAAAGTTTATAATGAAACCAGGTATGCATATTCAACATGACCTGATTCAGAATGAATGAAGTTGAACCATACCAAGGTCATCGTATATTATAGGGTGAGCCCTTATGAAGTCGTCAACTGATTAATATGACACTCTTGTAGTATCATCACTTGGAGAAAATCATTCATTACAACTGACATGTCTCAGCTGTAATGTAAGCAGTATTTCCTGCAATCCTGACCAAAATGGTCTCTTCACAACTGTGTGCTCAACACTCGGTTCAACAGTAATATAACTAAAACATAAATGAATGAATAAATCTGAGAAACAATGAGAGGAAGAGAATTCTGATATCAATTACGTGAAATAGTATTCTTTCAAGTGTATTTCGATTAAGTTTTCTTGTTTGATGTCTTCATAAATTGTAAAAGAAACTTATGTATGTTTACACCACTGTGTGATATTGATTTTCGTTTTAGGAATATTATTTCATTCTTGCCGAAATGAATAAATTTGAATAGTTTTATTTTATGGAAAGAATCATCAGTGGTTTGTTGGGTTCATATAAGTGTGAAGTAAGTTCGAGATAATCCGATAACATTAGTACGTTTCATTGTTTTGTTTCCAGCTTCTCAATGGGTCTCACAGATACCAAATATTGTTATTTTAAATTTATCCATCAGTGATAAATTTCAAGCGGTATGAATGATACACCAATCATGAAAGAACGTTTTGGTCTCGATTTTTCGATGTGCTTTTCCCATGATTATTTCCTTCAATGCAAGATAGTGGTGTAACAGTTGAAACAAATAAAACACAGTATTTCAACGATATATGCGGATAACCAATTGTAAAGTTGAAGGCTAGACAACTTTTACACAGTTTAACAGCTATTAATCGCACTAGACCTGCTTAACCGGTTAAATTGATAAAGATAAACTTGGATTATGGCTCACTTTTCAAGTACTGTATTTTTCCAGTGTTCGAATCTGAACTTCAATCGACCGAAAAGCGTGCATTTCCATAATTTTCAAAAATTTTTCTTTCAAGCAAACGCTTTCTTGTATAATACTGTGTATATAATCTGATAAAATCCCTTGATCCCTTCGGTCTCGTCATTTCATCAAATTATTATACACTCAAGTCATTTGCCAGTCAAAATTTCGTGATTCTGTGATGCTGAGCATTGTTAAGTGAACTTAATATAAGTATTCGCACCCTGTATATGAAAGCTTCATATACAATGAATCAAACACCCAATGGAAGAAGTCTTTGTTTCAGTCTAGACGAGATATGAGATTTCCAATGTGTAAACTTTGTGATAGACAAAACATCGCCTTCGCGTGGGATCAGTCCGACGAATGGTTACATTCATCCAGCTTGCACGCTGTGCGATTTTTGCAAAATTTGCAAAACGAGAGTGGACAAGAAAAGGTCGCTCTGAGAGGGAGTTGAACGTAGGTCGCGCTAGAAAGAAGATCGAGAGATCTCCGCGAGCGGGGAATCGCGCGTTGAGCGCGGGAGGGATTCGTAATCCCTCCCTAAATCATGGGATCGCGTTTCATTACGAGAATCTAATAACGGTCGGAAAATTCGGGAAAATAAATAATGTCGAATTGATTCGTGTGCAAAGTGTCATATCTTGGAATACCAAAAAATTCAAGCAATGGATGGAAACAGCCATGCAAGATAGACAGAAGACTTGGTATGTCAATTTTGATGTATGTTAACGTAAATAACCATTTTATTCACTTTGGGAAGAGAAAGCCATCATTAATTTTATATCTGTTGTTTAAATCATAAGTTGAGAAATCTTTCTGCCTCTGACATCGAGTAGCTATTGGGATGGGCCGTAGGGCGGCCTATAATATACATTTAGCCAGTAGGGCAAATTTAGAGACATTTATTGATATAAGTACATCAGATTTTTGTGTTCTGAGTACACATTTTTAGTACGGTACATGTCATTTTTTTGTTATAAATTGTTTTCACTGCATATTTCTTTTGTTATATATTTTTTCCAATCTATTTTGTGAGTTTCTATTTTCATCTCGTTGCTAATATATTGCTTGACGTTATCAGAGGATTTCATTTCCTACAAGCCGCCCTATTTTGAGATTTCAGAGTATACGAGGAAGCAGAAATTAAACCCTAGGTTTCTCACTAAAGACCCTTTCTTCGTGCAAAGGGCCGAATTCATGTTCCTTTCGGAAATTGCCTTAGCATCCAAAATTTGACGTAGAGAAATCTACGTCTGGTGACAGTCGCTGTCATTAACAAAAATGATACCCTTTCACCAATTACCACACTAGTAACAGAGCGGTGGGTTTGTAAAGTTGTCTATTCTGTAAACATAAACTGATACAGATAGGTTGAAATAGAGGTAGAGTTTAGAAAGAAAGTATTAAGGGAGTATTATGGGTACATAGAAGAGCAATAAAAAATAAAACAACAATTACAAACCCTACCGGACGTTAAAATTCATGGATGTGCACAAATTTTAATCGATTGAACTTGGTGCACTCTGGATATAACCCTCGAATAATTTGACCATTGTCAAAATGCTTAGCAACAAGGGAGGCGATTTTTAGTTCATTAGATTCGATATCCTCAATAGTTTGGAAAACTGGGGATTACTTTTTTTCAGGAATAATAAGCCAGAATGATAAAATATGAGGACATAAATGGAAAGAGCAGAAAAACTTTGGCGGTCAGCCGATGGTCTAGTGATATACGGAGTTTTCGTAGAATTTTTCTGGCTGAATCGGTGAGATAGGCAATCGTTGGTTGCCTAGATGCCGATTCTAGTAGGTGGAATACATGACACTGACCGACCCGGTGGCACTGTGTTTTTTTTTGGAATTTTCTACAGTTGAAATAACAAATACGCTACCGTAAAAATCAGTATGTCACCTCAGAGCGCTTCGGCAACTTAACATATTATATAGCCATCTACTCGGGCCTTCGAAAAAACTCAATGAAGATATTGTATTCCGTCGCCAATTTCGTATCACATACTATTTTGATTGGTTGAAAAATACTAGATTTCACTCGCCGTTCCACTGATTCACTTTGAATGAAACATTATGACTTTGAGTCACTTCTATTTTCAGTAAACTAACTGAATTTGATCATTTCTTTCATTTCATTATACCATTGTACAATTACCCCTCAAGGATACACACTAACAATTTGATTTGAAAGGAGAATTCTATCCAAAAACACTTGCGGAACAAACCATTTGAAGGATTGAAAGGAACCATTTCAATCAACCTTTTACTGTTCATCACGATATCGTTTTTGATGAATGAAAACGATCCGACAGTAAAATTGTCACTTCGAACAGTGTGTTCTCATCTCTACGTTCAACATACATTAATATTCTAATGATGTCACCCCTTATGCTGGAATTCATCATCATCTCAAAGGATACACATATGCATATTCAAATTCTTCCGCTTGGAGATGTTTGCCGACTATCGCTCAGTCCTTTGAAGATTTGTCTGATCGGCTTAAGGAACACATTCACTAATTCAATATCTCCATTATCTTTCACACAGTCTGAATAATAGATTCCATTGGTGTGAAAGTTCGATAATACCACCATTTCTGGAACACTGCAAAAAATCAAGTATTTATATCGATCGCATCAGGATATATGATGACTGGACACTGTCAACTAAGGAAATACCTCCATATTATGAGGCTAGTGGACACACCTCTATGCAGGATGTGTGAACAGGAAGATTAAACTGTCAGGCATGTCTCATGTAAATGTCTGGAGCTATCGTCGATAAGAGAGTGTGTGTTCGGTGAGTCTTGGCCTACACCTGCCGATATTAAGGAGATGTCCCCTGGAGATCTGTCCTCCTTCCTGGATAAGGCAGGTTGGACCATGTCCTAGGAGGGCGAGTCCTTGGGAGGATGTACAATGGGCCATATTGTGGCCTAAGTGCTGTGGGTCTATACTCACCCTCCCTACTCTACAGATACAGAGATCGCATCAGGATATATTGTCAAAGTGGTTGCTTTTCTTTAAAGTCATAACTCATTCCACCTAAGATATATTATTAGTATTCATTATCTCATAATGTTTTCCATCAATATGGTCAACCGCGGATCTTTCTGCAAATGAACTCAAAAAACAAATTTGAAATCAAAAGAAATATTTTTTCTCCTATGGTTTTTACGGTGAATTCTGAACATTACATAATTGAATACTTATCACGATCCGTGTAAGTATTGTTCTTGAAGAAATTCAATGAAAACGAATGCATGAATCGATAGCTATTTTTATTTATGTTAGGGTGCTCAAAATCTAGAGTTGGGTACGGTACATTTCAACGTCAAGGACATACTTGTTTGGAAATTGTATTTTGGCACTAGTACTAACATATTAAATGTTCTGAGGCTTTTCACGCTCAAGTAGGTACACCAAAAAATATACACTTTTTTGAAAACCGATATCTGTTTCGGCAGCGGTTATAGAGACATAGTAGTCACAAAACGAAAAAAACACTTCGAATACAATAATTTATTGAATTAAACTGGCCGATACTTGATGAAAATCCATATTAATAAAAATATATTACAGTTTCCTGTATGATTTTCACTCACAATGGGTTTACAAAACCGCGACACGTGTTTCGCTTCTTCAAGCAAGATAAATAATTTTATTTATCTTGCTTGAAGAAGCTATTGTAATAGCGAAACACGGGTCACGGTTTTGTAAACCCATTGTGAGTGAAAATCATACAGGAAACATAACATAAATAAAATTATTTATCTTGCTTGAAGAAGCTATTGTAATAACGAAACACGTGTCGAAGATGGTCCAATACCTTAGAAAGCTCATAACTATCGGGATTGCAATCTGTCTCTTTCTCTCCCTCTCTCGCTCTTTCTCTTCGTGAATATCGAATCACCTAAACTACATTTCATCTCACAATGTGAGATAAAACCATTTGGAGGAGATTTCCAGTACCCTGTATAGGAAAGCTTGAACCATTATTATCGAATCTCGTGTATTATCCGGCCGCCATTTCCTTCCACTGATTAAATTTGGCAAACATGCATAATGATTCATGGATACTAACAGTGCACGGCAGTGACAGTTCATCTATGCTAATTCAGGACAGGACTCATAATGGATTACATAACAGGCGGTTAATAACATCGGCATGCCCATAAACGAGCAGTGGCGTCCCTTACTGGATAACACTTCCGAGGAACTCTCAAAGATACTCAGTGCACAAACTGACAGGGGAGACTATTACACTGCCTTCTCTGCCAGTCACCACATAAAATTTCATGAATTCTCTGATAATTTAAAAAAATATACTTATTTCTGTATATTCTCGAAGAATAAACTAGGGATGTTCTAGGAATATTTTAACCCACCGGGTATATTCTCATAACATGCAATTCAATAGGTATATCCAGAGATTCTTTTGGCATAATGAATTGAAGTTTGATAGTTTTCTGTCACGGATGTATCATTTATGTAGGTATTTTTTTATTCAGTTTACGAAAAGGCAAATAGAATTTATTTGTTCATTATTGAACTTGAGTAGATTCTATCACAACTATTTACTTTCAATGAAAAACCTGCTGAGGACCAATGGAGCATATATTCTGTATCTGAGTTGGTTGCCTAGTATTCATCTAGATTTTCTCTCTCTCTTCTTCTAGTATATTGACCTTTGCTTTATCCAAGCTGCATTTGGCCAATTCAGCTAGGTTGCATGAATGAAGTGTTTTGCACACGGCAACCAACATGTATAACTACAGCATATTTTGAAAGAGATACTTCAGTTGGTGGATTTCCTTCCAGCTGAAATAATAATAATAATCGTCTTCATTTAATAATGATAGGTAAGAAAAAAACAGCATACATTATCATTTCGGTCGTTATGGAGCGAGGTTTAGCTTAAGCTACTCTTACACCGAACTCCAAAACGATCCACATATGTACAAAAGAGTAGTGCAAGAATATAACATAATTATTTATTATTTCAATAATTAGAATGTCGCATTCGAAAATACCAAAAATCCTCTAAGGCAGAGACTAAGTGGAGAAGGACCTAGGTATCGCTGAAAAGTTTCTGTTTGAACCAAGATTTGACAGTATATTTACTATAGTTTTTGATTTCTATTGATAAAGAGTTAAACAGGTTTATTGAATTATATGAGAACCCTTTTTGGAAGAGAGCAGTGGAGTGCTGGGGCATAGTTATGTGGTATGGATTTCTGACGTTAACCGAATGAATCTGTGACCTAGGAACAAGTTTATTTTTGATGTTCTCGGGACCTTCCATCAAAACTTTGAATAGATATGTGGCCAGATGTAACGTTCTACGTTGGTCCATATTAAACCAATTGAGCTCTTTCAATTTATGGCTTACATGGTCAAACTTTCGTAGTCCAAAGATAAACCGAATACATACAGTAATTTTGTACCTTTTGTATTTTGTTTTTGAAATTGGTATCAAGGAAGGGACCATAGAGAAAATCACAATATGTGAACTGTGAAAGAACTAGGGTGTCAGCTAACTGTCTACGTATCTCATAGTTCAGGATATCTCTGTTCGAATATAATACTTTTAAAGTAGTCAACGTTTTCTTTAGTAAATTAGAAATGTGAGTTTCGAAACTCAGATCATCTTCTATAATTAAACCCAAATTTTTCGCTCAGCGTTCGATATTTATTTCCGATCCATTTATGAAAACATGAAAATTATTCCTGATGTAATTGTATTTGTTTCGAGGGAAGAAAATTAGTATTTTTGACTTATCTGAGTTGAGTTGTAAGTTGTGCAATGTACTTCCGGAAACTAAAGTATCGACATATCATAACAGCTCTCTGTGTGTCATCCGCGTACGCACAAACAGTGCAATTCCTTATAGATTTGAGTATGTCGGCGGTATACAATATAAAAAATAACGGGCCAAGGATACTCCCTTGAGGTACCCCAGTGGTAACGTAGCCAGACTGCTTGCCGTTAGACGAAATCTTTTGTTTCCGATTTGTGAAATATGATTGTATGAGCAGTAGAGCATCATTAAAAAATCCAAAGGATTTCAATTTGGCAAATAGTAGTTTGTTGTTGATCGTATTGAACGCCCTCGAAAAATCCAAGAGCACAAGAGCTGTACTTTCTCTTTTGTCTAGCCCTGTAACTATATCATCAATTACCCTCACAAGTGAGTCAGCAGGGCGAATACACTACCAAAAACTCTGTAAGGCAAGTATAAATATTATGAAAAATAAAAAAAATGTTTTTTCAGTCGACAACGAAAAAGGATTTTCAAATGCCAGCAACTGGGAAAGAAACAATTGCTAGCAGTCTGAAGTTGGTGCAATATCAGTTGTTGATTATAATAATTCCACCTTATAGCTGGAATGTAAAAAATGACATTCATATATTCGTGTCATTTTCCGCTGCCGAGAATGCATTTATAATTAAAAATGAAGGTAACATACGGAGTTTCTAAGCTACAACACTCTCAAAGGATAAGAGTAAGTATTGAGATTTATTTATACAAGTGTAGAAGGGCAGATTGTTAATCTACCCCTGAAAGTTGGTGCGTCTGAAAAACAGTTCTTTCTGAATAGAACAAGACCAATTAGTCAGAAACTTCTCGTATAACTCAAATTTCCTATAAAAACAACAGAACAACAAAAAGAAGAAAATTACAAGAACTAATATATATGTGAAAATACTTATCGTTAACGTTATGGAAAATGAATCCGCATCCGTTCTCAAAACTTATACGCAAATTTCTGTTCGAATGCAAACATCTGTTGTTGATAATTATCGCTATTGACATTTGTCAAATATTTCATATCTGACATAACATTTTGTCCTTACGGAGGGACAGCCATCCGCGATTCATATCAAACGAACTCATAGAAATGCAAGCTGCCACAGACAGCATGATAAAAGCAGATACCTTTAATTTTCGTTTCCTGCCATTTCCTTCTTTTGCCTTCATTTTAGTGTCGTTCCATTCTACTGTGTGATCTCCATCGGCAGTAAGAATGTGCTCTGATAATTAAAAACCACCTATCTGCCTGTTCCCGATGACGATCAAATTATAAGAAAGTTCTATGCAGTGCTAGCGGATCGGTTGGTGTATTCGATAAATAGGCCTGCCCTATTGGGATTGCAATCCAGGCAACCAACAATTGCCTATCGTAGAGTCAGGCAATCAAAAAAAATATGCCGTGACACGGGCGGGAACCGGCTGGGAGGTAAGCGAATTGGAATTGAATTTTGTCCAATAGCCGACCGATATACTTCATTGAATTCATGTTTATCCTTCTTTGTTAGGATATGAACTTATACTAGTACAGGTAGCCTATCTAACCCTTCTAAGACTGCAGAGAAAACTGCATTTTCACGGATGAAAGCATAAAAGAGATAATCAATATAAAGCCCGCATACCATTCCGCCAAAATGCAAATTCCATTATTTTCAGCCTCTAGTATCGACTTGTAGCTTCCATGAGACGTGAAATAGGTGTTCTTTTACGCCTTGCTTCGGTTTCCGTTGCGTGTTGTAGTTAAGCGAGTAGGAAACTGATTAAAATCACGGGACACATAGATTAATCTCGCAGGATTTAATAAAGTTCCGCTTGGCGTTTGACACCATCGATCGTTTTAATGAACGGACCAGGAGACAGAAGAGTGAAATTCGCCGGGATGGTAGATAAATTAGGGGGAGATTCAATGAAACTGGTTTCTTACAGTATATAAGAATCACTAGCCGACCCGTGCCCACTTTGTTCGACGTTAATTAATTTTTTGATGCAATTATATTCTGTACTTCTTAGTACTGAGTTTTATCAGGTTCATCACAAGCCTCTGCCTTCTGGTAGCACTCTAAGTGTTTGTTAGAAGTCGGATATGTTGAAAACATTTTTTTTATCCAGTTAGTCGATGAGTTTCAATAAAATACGAACATTTCTTCCATCTATTTTGTTGAAGAATGTTCATGCAGAATTCGAAGTAGATTCGACCTAGGAAACATATTGTTCCAAACAAACTTTGCCCCAGTTTTTCATTCCTTTGGAAAATCTTTTCTCATCGTATGCCAACGTCATACAGAGAACACACCCTCCAAGTTTCAGGTCTCTACGATCAGCAGTTGAGGCTGTGTGTTGATTCACCTGCAAAATAAATTTCTACCCACTACTGTTTGAACGTCATTTTTTTTGTGGTGGATAAATATTTGTTCCGTAGTTTTCTGGGTATGTAACCTACCATAATCTGAAAAAAAAAGAATTAATATTGGAATCTATACAAGTGTAGAAGGGCAGATTCTCAACGTACTCAGAAAAGTTGAATAGTTCTCGTTGGATAGAACAAGTCCAATTAGTGAGCAACTTCTCGTATAACTCAAATTTTGCCTATCGAAAAAAAATAAGAGAATATATATATATATATATATATATATATATATATATATATTCATATATATACATACTCTGAGAGTGCTTGTCATTATTTCTGCAAATGCAGTTGTAAGTAGACGTGGCGAACTGTCACCACTGACGGAAAACTATGACAGCATTTTCTTAGAGTGTTACACCCTAGGTGGTTCCACTCACGTTTCGTAAACTAAATCCGTTTTCGTTCTCAGAACTTATACGCAAATTCTTGTTCAAAAACAAAATCTCAAGTAGGCAATCTTCGTAATTGACATTTGTCAAATATTTCAAATGTTTTCGCTGTAGATTGAAAAGCTGCCCTTCTACACTTCTAAAGATTTCAATATTAATTCTTATTTTTTCAGATTGTGGTAGGTTACAAACCCAGAACACTACGGAACAAATTTCTACCACTTTTTAACCCACTTTATGCGATGAATTTCAATAAAATACGGAACAAATCCCCCATCAATTAACGAATGTTCATTCAAAATTTGAATGAGATTGCATGGGCATCACGTTGCCGCATACAAACATTGACCCCATTTTTCACTCCCTTAGGGGTAGAATTTCGAAAAACCCTTTTTATCGGATGCCTACAAAGAACACACTGTCCAAATTTCAGGTCTCTACGACCTATGGTTTAGAGAGGGCGTTGATCCGTCAGTCAGTTATCCAAGACAAATGAAAATCTATGTATAGATGAACAAATATGAAAGCCAATTATGTGGTACGACAGACTTTTTTATACAACTGATAGAGACCAACATTTTTGGTGAACATTATGTTCGTCTATACCGAACCTTTTAGTCAGCGCACACCGATAAAGCATCACATCTCGCCTACTTTTCCCCTACTTGATAAAAATATATTACGAGTATCATTCCTCTCTGAACTCTTTGTTCGATAATCTTTAACGAGCTCAACATTCATGGACTCGGGACCGCCGGCTTTTTGTCCCCTCCGAAGGACGGCATATCCTCAATATATCTTCTGCTCATTGATATATCGCCTGCGAGTTATGATATGCTATTTTGCTGCAGCTGTATGGGCTTTCGACACGGTATTTCCCTGCATGGTCATCCATCCAAGTACTAACCGCGCTCGGCGTTGCTTAACTTCAGGCTGATAATAGTTGTTACAGTTAGCTGCGAGAGATGCTAGCAAGGTTGGGTCGAGTAAAAAGAATATTGAAAGTATTTTTTTACCTGCGTCTATGAGCCTTCATTCATTAGATACCGCATAAATATACTAGTAGAGATTCTGTGATATTCTGAGGAAGTTAACCAGAATCTTTGTAATAATGATGATTGGATACTTCCTCTACCGGGATATTATACACCACCAATACTGAATCCGTGGAATTTCAAGAAACGTCTTCGAAAGTTTCCCATAGTTTCAATGTGTACTTTGTATAGCGAGTAGAAAATCAAAGGAACATTTGCCAACTACAAGCAAACGAGAGCAAAATGAAGTGAAGATGAGGCACGACTATTAATGAAAGATATACAATCGCACAAGTTTAAACAAGGTGATCCGCGGGCTACTGGAGCAGCTTCAATTTTATAATTGACACAAGGGAGTTAACTAACGATCTGAATCTATAGGTATTCAACAGAGTATTCTCTTGACTCAATGAATAGTAAAAGACTATCCCCTTTGAACACCGACGGTGAGCAAGCAAGCGAACTTTGCATTTCTTGTTCATGCAAAAATCATTGTCTCTTAATCAGATTTTCATAGTATTCAGTTGAGACTGTAGGTGAAAACAACTTGCTTGGCTGAAAATATTTGTCTCCATCATCTGCGAAAACTAAATTGCCATATGAGAGGTCTGAGGTGAGACAATTTATGAAGATTAAAAGATGCATAGGCCCTGTGTTGGATCCTTGGTGGACTCTGGAGAATGATATTCATTATGAAAAAAAGTAAATAACATTAGTTCCTCGACTTGAACAGGGTGGATGAGAAATCGTTGTAGTCAATATCAATATTTTCAGCAGGATTGAATGGTAAATTTTATCAAAGGTCTTCGCAACATGTGTATGTCACGTCGACCTGTCCTTTAAGAACGATGAATATTGTGTCAATACAAAACGGTTTGAAATGGTAGAGCTTCTTTACAAGAATTCATGTCGATCTGGTGATATACAAGGGTCATCTTGAATTGATTATGCACATAAATCTGGAAGTACTCCGTAAAATTCCTTAAAAAAGAGATTATCAACACCCATATTCACCCCGAGGAAGTTTCACGAAACAGATTGATGAAATTGGTCAATTTAAGCTTATATGCTTCTTCACCGATGCGTTGTTCTCCTAGGTCAATGTTCATGAGATTTGTCAACTCTTATTCCATAACACGATGGTAAACATATTATTAAAACGAACGCTTTCAACTACCCACTCAATCATCATGTTGTTCCACGAACCCACAAATCAATTGTTCTTACAATATTCGTGTCGCTCTGCATATAAAAAAAACTATACTATACAATACAGTTTCGTAGAAATTGTGTGACAACCATGCTTCATCTTTTCAAAATTTGAAAAAATTCATTATAAATCAATCAGGACAAAACATCTGATAAAAATTGAAAAAATACAAAATGTTTGTATCCTTAGCCTCCATTTCATTTTGATAATGTCCTTGATTGTTCATATTGATGTATTTCATTTTTTTTGTTTTTCGATAATCAACTCCGATATCGATTATATAACTGAAGAAGAAACTGTAAGTTGTTTCTCTTCATGATAATGCAACATCCATCTCACTTTCTTTCATATATATTTCAATCGCTATTTTCTAAATCGATATATTACGTGTATTCGTATAAGAAACTGTAACTCGAAACAAGGAAAAAGCACTTACTGAACATAACTACTATTCAATCAAAAATATACATTGTCGAAAATATAATCTTATTGACAAAGCATCAATAGCAAATATGTATAGGTATATAAATATACGGTCACAAGCGTAAAACTTTCAGTTTTGAGTTTCGGTAACAAAACTTGGTATATTATGCATGATAACATGACTAAAAGATAATAAAATACACGAACTTGAACAAAATGAGTAAATAGGTACATAATAGGAAGTTATATAGACATATATAGAATACAACACCTTAAGAATCAAATTACATAAAATTCAAATACACGAAATCGCATTGTCAGTAATCATAAAAAATTAAAACAATATATATATATATATATATATATATATATATGCTTCTTGTAAATTCTTTAGGATTATTTGTTAATCTGTGATCCACAAAATGATAAATGAATAGAAAATAATAATAAAAAAATGTCAAAAAAGTGATAAAATTTCTCATAATATAGTAAGTCGGACCAGCTGCGTTTGTTTTTTAAGTGAAGTTATTTGTTTCTGAATAGTGATAGGGTTTATGTAATAAATCATTACTCATATTTCGAGCATAATTATCGCAATAGTGAAATTGAAGGGAGCTCAGGTAACAAACTCAGCAGTAGCCAATAATAATAATAAGTCTGTATGATTCACACGATAACCACATCATAACAGATGATGTGAGACTAACTCAGCTTTTCCAGTGGGGATTTCAGAGTCATACAAATGAATTCGAACCCACCAAAACTCATTGTTTCTATTCCATAACAATATCCGTATTGAAAAAAAGATGAGTTTGAACGTCGATTACGAAACAATCTGCGAATGAGCGTTTCAGGATATTAAACACAATATTTTCCCAAAATGTCATAGCCCATTCGGTCATTCCGATTGTTATCTCATGAAATGGAAACCGAATCACAGGATAGCCTTTGGGGAGCTTCTGGTTATAGCATCGCTTGGGGCAAATAAAAACAACACTTTTTATGGATGCGATGAAAACATAAATACATGGAATCATTTCCTGGCGATTTTTTCACTCGATAGCGGCTATAATGGATGTTTGCGTTTGAAGTCGGATCGGTGGAGATAATGATGATAGTGTTTATTCACACTGTGTAGTAGAGGATAATAAATATATTATTGATATGGCTAATGGAGACGACAAGGCTAGGTATCTATCGGTTTAGAACACTTATTCTGCTCTTTCAAACAGAAGAAGCTAATTCAGGACGTTCAAGCATTCTTTCAGGAATTAGTACAGTACATAATGCATAATTAGGCAGGAGTTATTTCATTTCATAGATAGTTGCAGTCTGACGTACCTAACCTAAAAACACAAAATACTTACAAAAATGGCGAACGGAATTGCCGCCATTTTGTGAAAAACCGTTTGGGCCTGTATCTCCGTAACCGTGCACTTTAGGCCCACAATTATGGGAACCTTTTTTATAGATAATTGCATTTCCTATCTTTTTTTTCCAATAATTTTTTTCGTGCCACTTACCGTTCACAACTTATATTATTATTACTTTTTGTTTATTCACTTTTTACCGATATCTCTGTAAATAATCGTTTAAACAATAAATTGTTTATAACAAACCTTTTAAATCGATTAATTGTCTACCACTTTCATTGAGAACTTTTTTCTCTAAAGTTGATATTTTTGAAGTTACAAAGCGTTAATTTCAATCGTCTTGTATCTGGGAGATCAATTAGAGTGCATTTCATGCAAATGCAGAACTGGCTGTGGCAGAGCCTGTGGGTGCCGAAAAGCAGGATTGGACTGTACGGTAATCTGTGAGAACTGCACAGAGGAAACGTGAACTAATCAGCTGAAAGTAATCGTCAACAACACAGAACTGTGCGACATCGATGAAAATATTGGTGATGATTCTGACGACAAATTAATAGAGGCGTTACAATCTTTATATGCCACTGACGAAGATAATGAAGAGGAAGAGGAGAATGTAACCAACATCGAAACTTCACCACCCTCGAAACGCCAAAGAGTCAGAGAAGACATATGATTCATTTTGGTGTACATTTGTAAAAATAAATTTCACATATATTCTTCAATAAATATTCCATTTTTTCATTTGCGTGTTTAATTATGGCAGTAGTTTTTAAATTAATTATAGTAATATTCAATTGTATAAAATAAAATACAAAGAAAAATTTTTAATGGGTATTCGCTATTTCTTGCAGGTGGGAACTTGAATTATTAATTATTTATCGAATCAATAAAATTCTAAAATTCATATTTTTTTATTATGTATGGGATTCGCTACATCATTACGCTATGCATACTTCGTTCTTAATAACCTTGTACTCGGTAGTACAACATTGAACGCATTGTAACTTCAAAATATCAACTTAAGAGAAAAAAGTTTTGAATAAAAGTTGTAGAAAATTAATCGATTTGAAAGTTTTATTATAAACAATTCATTGTTTGAACAATTATTTAAAGAGATATCGGTAAAAAAGTTAATAAACAAAAAGTAATAATAATATAAGTCGTGAACGGTAAGTGCTACAAAAAAAAATTATTGGATGAAAAAGATAGGAAATTCAATTATCTATTAAAAAGGTCCCGATAATTGTGGGCCTAAAGTGACCGGTTACGGAGATACAGGCCCAAACGATTTTTCACAGAATGGCGGCACTTCCGTTCGCCATTTTTGTATTTTGTGTTTTTAGGTTAAGTACGTCAGACTGCAACTATCCATGCAATAAAATAACTTCTGCCCAATTTTGCAAAACAAAATCCTCTATTACCTGTATTAAATATGAAATGAATTTTGTGGAAACCGATAGTCGTGATAGGAATCGTTACAATAAATATCTGAGTGGTAATGGTTCTTCTATAGTATGAACTATTCAACAAAAAGAATTCAGTTGGGGAATCAGACTTATAAGTGATGAAATACGTGAATGAAGAACATACATAGTTTTCGAAGACTTTTCAGCACCAAAAACAAACATTGCACCTGCTGTATTTTCTTCATAACCATTGATCATAAATTCTCACAATCTCAAGGGATTTTTCTGGAATGACTCTATATTCCGTACAATCCACATGAATTGTAATAATTATTGTAATACTGTATAAATGGTCAAGAGATTAAAAGTTAGCTGTATCTCTTGTTATGATGACGAGCACTTCATCGATCCTTGTTTATATTGGGCTGATGGTATAATGATATAACAATACTACCTGAATCCCTTCATCACCAATCATCAAATTCAGTCCATTTCCCATTACGTTTGAGTATATGCCAATGAACTCCAATGTAATGGGAAATGGATATTGATAATGGATTCATCTGTTGACGTATGATCATACCTTGTTGCAACACATATAACATCGAATGCATTCATTTCGATCCATGATTTGGTACTCCCGCCTCGATCGTTCATAATGATGCCTTAATCGAAACAATTTACGAGGCGAATGAAAATAGATTTGATCACCCTCTGATCATACTTCGACAAAGGCCATAAAAAGTATATTCAGATACAAAATAATTACTTCTCTGGCATATTTCGGGCATAGGTGTTGAGTAACACCGTTCGTTACCACTGCATCAGTCTTTTCCTGAGAGTGTAAAACATCCGGGATAATGTGAATTCCAAATGAAGCGTATCTGGAGAAGGAATTTTTAAAATATTAACAAATAAATCTTTTCTTGACCCCTCAACCTTCAGCTCACAAAACTGACACTATTCGATCTTAGTTACAGATTTTCCTGATATTTTGCTGATGATGAAGGAATAATCATTCAAAAATGTTCTGTTGATGTACCACTACATGCTGTAATGTGATGTATGTGCTCCGATGACACACACACATATAATGAAGATTATACTTAGTCGAGTTCGACTGTAAGTTTCTCACCAACCCAGTTCCATCTCACCTCCACTGTAAGTCATGGATCGCCTCCGTTTGATATTCAAAAGGTTAGAGTTGATACTAATTGTTTATATCTTCTCATTTGATTAATAACTGAGAACATTTCGATAACCGTGATAATTTAGAGCATGAAAATTGAAAGAGGTGCTTTTTTTATTTATTTCAACTGACAGCTTCCAAACAGAATGGGGTTCTGGTATAAGGAAGTTAAAATACTAACAATGATAGTTATATGACCTAATAATACATTAACAATTGTTGCTTGTACTTTGATGAATATCATTATTCTAGTAGTTTGTTTCTCCACTTTTTCGAAGAAATTTGTATGGATCTGAAAGATTTAATTTCTTCTGGTAATTCATTGAATACTTCTATTGAGCTTGAAATTGGATTGTTTCTACCCTTATTGGTGTGAATAATGTAATTATTGAAAGTTCTAGTATTATAATTGTGTACAGTAGAATTTTTAAAGAACAAAATATTACTTTTCTGAAGTTTTTTCGTAGATTTTTATATATATTTGTCTTTTTCGAGTTTTATCAAACAGTTCAACGTCATATCATTAGTCATTTTGTATAATTCCGACGATGAAGTGTCCCATGGTTTTTTATAAATTACTTTGATTGCTTTGTTCATTTAAACGATAAACTATATTTCTTTGTTTTAGATTGAAAGAAGCCCAAATTGTGATTAGGTACCTTATACATGAAAGAATATATGAATAATATAATAGAATTTGTACATATTCATTCAAGTGAGGCATTCTTTTTGATTGCTCCTAGAAACGGAACAACCGTTTTTTAATTTCATTTATATGTTTTTCAAAATTCAATTTATTATCGATGATCAGACCTGAATATTTATGATTTTGAACTTCTTTAATTAGCTTATTTTTTATTTTCATATCAAGTTTAACATCATTCATATTTTTCTGTTTGAAAATTATATAAACTGTTTTTTCTGAACTAACTGTAAGATTGATGTTTTTTATCCATTTTTCTATCAATTCCATGTCATGTGTTACTTCCTGTTTTAAGTTGGTGATATTTTTTCCAGAGTGAAACATAGCAATATCGTCTGCAAAAGAAAAGTGCTTTCCATATAAATTGAGTTTCTTTATACTGTCTACAAATAATAAAAAGAGAATTGGAGCCAAAACAGAGTCCTGTGGAACTCCAATTGTAGATAATTTTTCATCACTTGTGCAATTATTGATTTTAAGATACTGTACACGATTTTCAAAATAATTTCGAAATAAATTATGTGCATGACCTCTTATACCAAATTTGTACAGGATATCTAATAAAATGTCATGGTTAACTGTGTCGAACGCTTTTTTCCAATCCAGAAATATTATTATCACATAGTTTCCATCTAGACTTTCATAGATGTGATTCATGAGGTCGGTCACTGCAGATTGTGTGTTTGAATTTTCTTGAAAAACATATTGAAAGTTATCAGAATCATCATTATCACTTATGAAATTTTTAATTTGAATTTTCAGAACTTTTTCGAAGATTTTGGCAAGTATATTCAAGAGAAATCCGTCTGTCTTAGCCACGCCTATGCTTTGCATTCAGCAAGCACATGCAGTGCAGATTCCTCTTCTTTCTGACAGAACCTGAATTGAGTTTTTGCCACCTGACTTTGAAAAATTGCAGCTATGGTTGAGCAGGTTTTTAGCGTTCCTTCATGAATATTTTCGCACGGCTCATTCCTGGAATTTGCCTTGAATCGAGCAGTCGATGGATATCTTCACATATGCTTTTGTTGATCTGCAAATGGCTGCTGGACCAAACATGGCCTAGATGCGGATTTGTGGCAGGGTTCGTACATTCAATCTGTGTTTTTCAGTGCTGTGTCAATCGGAGCAGAATTATTCTGGCCTGGTCGGTGCGATAGGCAATTCTTGCTTGACTAGATGCCAATCCTGGTAGGTGAAATATCTGAATCGAATACACCAACCGAGTCGTCAGCGCTGTGGGTATTCCTATAGTTAGCAGCAGATGCGCTATAGTGAAAATAAGTCAGACTTCCCAGATTGCTTCGGCACTCAAGATGATGAGCCGATCCTTGCCCGTACAAGGCTCTGCTTCATAGGCGTTCTCTCGTTAGACTGTTCAGCCAATGGAAAATATAAAAAAATAAATAGGGTAATCTTATTGCGACCACCACTCGTGAGAAGACTTGGTATGAGAATGATGTATTGATTTATATCTCACATACTCAGTGTATTGATTAGACAAGATACTCACATGGATGCTTTTTCAAACATAAACTGATTAAATGAGTCAGCACCATTCGTGGAGTGAATATCGAATAAATCTGATTCAAACCAATATGATTCTTCAACTGCACAGCACTGATGATTTATATCTGAAGAAGGTGAATGCAAATAATGTGGTTACCATTATTTCAACTCATTCAAAGATAAATCAAACTGAGTGATACTTTCATTTCTCAGTGACCGCAATTATTGTGTTTTTTTTATTCACAATTTATGTTCATCACCGGCGTTGTTATGCAAACATTTCTACAAGAGAAAATATAACGATGTAACTCCAAAAACAAAACATTTTTCGAAAAATCGTATTCACCAATATTCAACATAACGATAATCTCATAAATGAATGGTCATCGTAGATGATGCGATGCTGATAAGAGGGGAAAAATAACAGGGATGAGGAAAAGTACTAAACATTTTGTAATATAGTGATAGTGTAATAGGAAGGAATGAAAATCAGGAAGTCCGGGTATTGGGAGAAATAAAAAAGAAACCCAAAAAACTCTTCATGATCCCAGCAAAATATAGAAGAAAGGAAACACTTCCACATGTCATTGAGTTATTTCAGATATTCCTAAAGTCCTTACAGCGTGATATATTCATTAAATTATATCTCAGGTCCAAATTCCACTCTAGAACTCTTCATATAGACTGGTTCGTTTACATCTCCCATATTTGCTGAAACAACATTCATTAGAGATACTTAATGTATGTTGATGACCTGTCTTGGAATATGGTCCTCATGTATGGAGTTCGACACCAAAACATCCATTGAGCCTTCTTGATCCTATTCAAAGAAAGGAAATCCGTCTTGTTGGTGATTCTTCGCTCACAGACTCGCTCACTTTATAGGAATATCGTAGAAGGGTCGGAGACTTGTCTCTATTCTATAGATATTTTCAAGGATGGTGCTCTTCTGAATTGTTATCAATCGTTCCACCCTTGGCAATACCTACACGGATGACTCGACGAGTACAGAATTCCCACCCATTTGTTGTGAATTTGGAGATCTATCGAACCTCTCTTGCTCAGGGATCTTTTATCAATAGAACAGCTGAGCTTTGGAACTCCTTGCCTAGAGAGATTTTATCTGGGGCTTACAAACTTCAAAAATTCAAAGTGAATGTTAATTCGTATCTCCTGTCCCTTGATTCACGCAGTGTTCTTTGAACATTACAGAGCTTTATTTTCGTGTGAATATACAAATAAAAAAAACTACCCGAAGAGGATTGCGAACACCAGCGTTGAAACGTCTTTTCAAGAGAATTAATAATGTAGAAAAATTTCTGGTTGAAGAATAGTCCTATCAAATTCATCTATTTCTATATATTCATGTTTGTCGAAATAACAAATGGAACCAACATTACAGTGACAACTGCCCATGGGCTGTTTTCACAGGTAATTATCTCTTATTATAATGTTGAAACAAAGTCTTTGATATTCCATCGATTTAATTCATAATCAATATTTCAGTGTCCTACCAGAAACAGATATTCCCACCGAATATCCCTCAAAGATTGATGAATGATTTTTTTATGTATGCAGATTTACATGAAACGGAAGCCCTGTAATGTTCAACGAACATCAAGGGACAGGAGATACGAACTAACATTCACTTTGTAAGCCTCAGGAAAAAATTTCAGCAGTTCTATTGAGAAAAATCCCTGAACAAGAGAGGTTCGACAGGTCTACAAGCTCATAACAAACTGAAGGGAATTCTGTACTCGTCGGGTCATCCGTGTAGATACTGCCAAGGGTAGAACGATTGATGACAATTCAGAGGAGCACCAACTGTGAAAATATTTATAGAAGAGAGACAAGCCTCTGACCTTTCTACGATGCTTCAACGAAGTGAGCGAGTTTGTGAGCGAAGAACAAGACGTATTGCCTTTCTCTGAATAGAATCAAGAAGCTTTAATGAATGTTTTGGTGCCGAGCTACATACATTAGACTTATATTCCAAGACAGGTCGTATCTGAGACTTGAAGATCATCAGGAGCTAACGAGAAGTGAAGTATTTTTTTGCACGAAACAGAAATCCAAGTTTCTAGGGAGCACTTTTAGCGATCGATTTCACATGGTTTTTCCATGAGAGATTATTACCTATCGTGATTCCTAGCATCGAGATATTTGACTTTGTAGGAATAGCTACTCCTGACATCTGTATACTAGATAATGATAGATCCCTTTTATGTTGAGAAGAGACATGTCTGGATTTTTTCAGTATTAAATTCCACCAAGTTTGCGTCGGGCCGTTGCTAAATAACGTGTTTTCATGAACTGTGAACAAATTATTCCGCTGATTATCATATTCCGCTGATTATATTGTTCTCAAAATATTACAGCTGACCATGAAAGTCCTAACCAATACAAAGAACATTGTCAACCACAATCAAGCAAACTATGGTTCAACAAAACCAGGACACGTGTTTCGTTTTACAATAGCGTGAACCTATTTTCAGTGAGACTCCTACATACTTTTTGTTGAATTGTTTTCTTCTTCATCAGTAACAATTTATGATTGAACTTTTGGTATTTTGAACTCCAACCCTTCCATATTCTACTCCCTTTTCCGTCGATAGGTATATTCTTTCGTATGGCGCTCGTTTTAGATTACAGAAAACCTCATTATAAATGATTTTCAGAGAATTCAAAACATGTCACAGCTTCCGTTAACATTATTCATATACAGGACTAAATTTTTCGTTATAAAAGTGAATGATATTTCGGATTATCACAATTTATCACACAGCACGTAACATCATCTCCATAATGCACAAAAATCAATTTGCTCGTTGTAATCATTCAAAGCTAATGATGATGTTCATACAGAATTTCATCGACAAACCGTGGGAGAAAGCGATCCAATCTGGAACGCCTAGTTGTTCAACACTGGATCGTTCATTTTAAAATTTGGGAAACACGGCAGCGACCCCCCGTGAATATTAATCATACGCCGCTGAAGCGAAATTATCAGACATGTCCTTTATCCTAGGTAGTGGAAAGAGCCCTCTCATCTATCGAGGCTGGAAGATAATCTTTTAAAACGTCTCCGCTTGCCTAAGTTATGATCGTGGATATTAATAGTTGGGCGACGTTTTAGATGTTTCCCTTTGGAGTTTATTTCTGCCTGGAGATTCTTCGAGCCGAGTTCATGTATACTTCGAACATATTGCTGAGAGAGTTAAAATGCCATTTCGTAGATAGATGGATAGCTGGGAAGTAATTTATCGGCAACAGCTCCCCATCCAATATTGGTGAATAGTGGGATATAATAAATATGACACGAACAAGGATATGACTGGAAAGTCGATGGTTTAGCTCGTCCTCACTTCACGCGAAGAGAAAATTCGTTGAGAGAGAGAAACACGAAAGAAAAATGGATTTGTAATCCTCGAAAAATGATGATGATTAATGACTGAAAAATATACTACCCACTCGAAGGAGAAGGCTTGTCACTTCAACGAGGTCGCTCTACCCACTGGGCAGAGGGCTGTAGACGAAGCAAATCGTCCTCGGTTTAGATAAACGGAGGGCTGTCGAGTGGCCTATTGATGGTTTCTGAAGTCGTATACACGGAGACCGTCCGCTGTCTGGGCTAATGACAGACCTTCTGACGCATGAGGCTGTATTTTTCTCGTTTGTTTTTTTCTTTCACTTGTCAAAATGTGACGTTTTGTCATTTCAATCAATAGTAGCGGGTTATTCCAGCCAATCATTTGGTTTTATACTGGTAAAACTGCCTGGTCGTTGATTAAACGTTGTTTACCTTTGAACTGTCAAAACCATAAGGTCACTTTTATTGAACTGGCTTATATACAAGGTTAAACTATGAATTATCATAAATGGAAAGGTACCTAATTATTAATAGTCATTGAATTTTCACTTTGTCAGCATAATAATAACATAAACGTCACATTTCAATATATACTCAAGTTTCCCAGACGTAAATTAGGCTTTCTAGATACTTACCAAATGACGAAATGAACCAATACGGCGGCATCCCGTCCCCCAGAAACTTTCTTTTGTTTTTTCAAAAACAAACATGGTTAAACTGGTAATTGCCCCCCAGATATCACGTGATCTGGAATGCCTAATAGCTCATGAACATAGCCAAATTTATGGCAAATTGTAAACGACGACTTGCGTCTGTGGGTCAAGTAAACCGTGGTCAGTTGCTAAGCATTAGCCAATAAAATCGTTTGTACCCTCACAACTGAACCCTATTCACTTGTACCACAGTTAACCTTTCGTGTTACAATCCGCCCTCAGACCGATTCAGATATTTAAGGTTCCTTGAACTCAAATGAAGATGGCGTTCGATTAATTTTTTGTTAAATTCAATTTATTTTTTCATGCGTTAATGAAATACTAATGAATTAAATTGTTCTTCCTCTGCTTAGTTCAATAAATTATCTCTTCAAATACAACTTGTTCTTCAAATTTGTATAAATGAATTTTCATTTTCAAAGCACTCAAACTTTTTTATTTTGAGGCACGAACATTCAAACAAACCGAATTAGATAAAGTCACTCATCCTACGGACTCGTGATTTTATCAATCGGTTTGTTTCTATACGTTTCAGAATAAAAAAGTTTTCGGGGAAAATCAAAATTTATCAATAATATTTGAAGGACTCGTGGTATTACCTTTGATAAAACGCATATTATGTAATTGACAAAACCAGCGGATTATTCAATTATCTTCCTACGTACATCCAGATAGAATGGCAGGAGAAAAAACAAAGGGTATGAGCAATGAGCTTCACAGGCCATGGAGTTTTCTCCGATAACTTTGAAGAAAGGTCAAAGAGGACGGGTTTCATGGTGAGCGAACAAAAAGGGGGTAGTGTCTGTTGCTTTTCTTGATGAACAATCTTGTAGATATAACCTCTAGTTAGTAACCTCGTCCTGTTCATGCCTTGATACGAATCAGCAGGTTACTATGGCGCAGGTTCTCTTAAAGTATAGAGGGAACAAATCAGAAAGCGAAGCGTTATACCGACGCGACGGGGCGATTTTTGGAACCTGCTGTTTAAGCTTCCAAAATATCCACGACTGAGTGTAACAACAACTGCTTCGAAAATGTATAGCTTCCAGTTTTCGAAGCTACCCTGGTAAATAATTTTTCCGCAATCTGACTCTCTTCAACAATGTGATATGGCACAGATTATTCAACACTAGATGAGGTAACGGATCAGAGAGTGAAAAATTTCAGACTGGATCATTTTTGAAACCTGAAGATGCTGTTGAAGCTTTCAAAATATTCACATTCAAGTGGAATAAATTCAGACAACAATCAATTTGATTTTTTATTGTTGCTAGATTTCGAATTTGTCATGTTATATAAGCACTGTTTTGAAGTGATTATTTTGTGGTGGATAGATACTTTCTATGTTGTCTTTTTGGGTGCTCAACTTACCACAATCTGAAAAAATCAGAATAAATATTGGAACCTATTCAAGGGTAGAAAGGCAGATTATTTATATACCCCGAAAAGTTGCTGCATTGAATAAAAATAGTTCTTTTTGAATGAAATACTTCCTATCAATCAGCAACTTCTCGTAAACTCCAATTCGACAACAACAAAAAGTACAAGAACTAAAATTTATAAAAATACCTATCGTTCTGAACGTTTCAAAAACCAAATCTGCTCCCATTTTCAATTTGTTCACCAATATTCATCTTCTAGGTTCGTTTTCAAAAAACTGTCAAAATGATATGTCAAATATCAGAAAGGAGGGTATGCTCTAGACAGGAAAATTTGAGCCTTTCCTGAAAACATTTTTAAACGCTCATAAATGAGTCATATAGTAGTACTTCTCTTTTTTTTCAATCTGGAATAATTTATCTTGTGTATAGAAAAAAATAATAACTTCATATCAATCAATATTTTTCGATTCGTTCTCTTGATTGAATTATTCGGCATATTTTTGATTTTAACGCTTTTTATATCTATATGGTTGTTACTTTTACATGGTCCCCATTAAAGTGTTTCGGTTGCAATGGGTATATCAATAAAAAAGGACCTCAAAAGCGGCTAATAATGAAACATACCGGCAGTATCTACTAAATTTTCGAGCTCAGAGAGATGTTGACTGGGTAGAGTCTGGAGAAAACTGTAGTACAACAGTAGATATAAAACATATCCTCGACCACTGCTCAATATTCCTTAATGTATATTGCATTTCAGTTTTTTTATTTTTTCACTTCAATTTGTGTAGCTACATACGTCTTACTACCATTAAGACAAGTTATTGTCTAGTTCCGAAATGTAGCTTTCAATTGTGTGCTAGTTTGTTGGGATTTTCTTAGGAGGGACAAAAGAATAGAATAAAGTTCAGGTTGTCTCATTGAAAATTTTTAATCTGATATCAAGTGACCTAAAATTACAGTTCTGTACTACTACTCAGTTCCGAAGTATTGCTTGCTTTAATCGTCGTGGAACAATCTGTTCTTATTTTTAATTGATATATTGCAAAATTTTATTAATTATTTATCTATTTAATTAGGCCAAGAAGGCATGCGTGGATAAAAAACTAATAAAATATATGAGTAACTAATAAATAGAATTAAAAAAATGTAACATCTGATGGTTGCATTCGGGGTGTCGAACCATACAGAACTTTTTATAAATAAAACATTTTCGTAAAAATGAGTACGTCAACAACTTAAGTAGATACACAGTGTAATTCTTGTAATTGATTTTGTAAGAAAAGTGCTCATAGATTTCCAAACAATATTTAATGTCAAAGCATTGTATAATCTACATTTACTAGCTATTTAATAAATGGACGTGAGTATTTCTGTTCTAATTGATAAATCAATGCAATTCTTGTTGTTTTTCATCACTATGCTATAAAAATACCGTATTTTTTGAAAAACTTAAACTTATTGTGCTCTTCTTTATTGACCACTTATCAATCACCCACACCATCATCGATATCAAAAACTTAAAAAGCAAGAGTGGAGTTACTGGTGACAGTGAAAAATCGCAACAGTTATCATTTCTGTTAGCTGATTATACTAACACCGATCTTCAATTATACCTACACAAATATCGTTTGATTGCGCCCGCTATATATCAGTGCTATCAACACCACAAGAACTTTCGATATGTTCCAAACCTCCCCACCGATTAATTAATCTGTGACCTCGCCTAGTTTGAAACGCTTGTATTACACCAGAGATTTCATCGATTCTGCAACAAACAGAATCTGATATCTCTAAAACAGAAGTTTCTCTATATGGTCTCTACCTATGTATTACATTGCAACTAAAGACCTCAGAATACGCACACAAGCGGCGTTGCCAAAATGTCTATTATAGTAATGTATGTAATTTTGCCGAAGAAGAGCATATTTGAAGATGTTTCGGAATGGTTTAGAAGCTGAAATTTTGGAAAAATTTACACTTTTTTTGACCTAAAGTTGTGCAAAATGTTATGACCGGGAGTAGATGATCCAGAAAAGCATAACGTCCTTTCCCAAGTAGCACATCACATTGGCTGACCCCGAGTTCAAATTGGTCCAATATAGATGGATTGTAAGTGAGAAAGTGATGTTGAACTAATATTAATCAATATTGAGAAAAGATATCTCATTATGTATATTGGCTTAATATTGACAATAAATTTCAACTACATTTTGTAAAGTTCAATATTGATAATATATGGGTTTGATAACTCATTACTAATATCAGAATTACCATATCAGGTGATAATGAATAATATCAGTTTAACAATATAGATATTTCAATATTGTCTGCATATTTTGTATATACTCAATTTTCAACATCGAAATCTAATGTATATTCGACATTGTTTGGGAGCGTAGATTAAAATATTGTATTATCACATTAGGTGGCATGATACTGCAATATATATATATATAAAACTCGGGAATTATATTTGGGACAGCAGCAAAAGCGAAAGTATTTCCAATATTTCGACAATCGATTGTTGTCATCATCAGGGAGCTACAAAATAATGTTAATGAATGAAAATATGACATAGAATTTTTATCCTTACTTACATTGTTAGTGAGGATGGTCGCATGAGATGGTTAAAGAAGTCAGATGACACATAGTAAAATTGTTATAAAACATTGATACGTATCAGTACAACACATAAACACATTAAAAACTATAATCTTCTTATTTTAATGAAAAGGTGCAGTGACAAACACCATGTGGAAATGATGAAAAGGAATGAAAATTTTGTGGTTATAAAGGCGCTAAAAGTCATTTGTCAAAAATGTCAAATGTCACTGAAAATTTATTGCTGAGACACAATTTGGCCTTAGCCGCTGAGACCTCATTGCCATTACAGGTGCTGCAAAAGAGGAGGTGGGAAAATGTAATATAGTATCAAAAGATTTGAAAATTTTGAAATTAGTTATGTGAAAAAGTATAAATTTAATATTTTGATTAAGTAACGTCACTTGAATTGCCTTCGAGAACTCTCGAATTGCCATCAATCAATAATAAATATGAATAAATTTCACTCAAATGATTGAGATCGGTTCTTTTATTTAAAAAATTTGAAGATTGAGAAATGAATGCCATTTCTAAGAACATTCTCCTCGAAACATTCCTTTCAATTGATAAAATTTTTGTGGAACTGAAATTCATTAAATGTCCTTCCTTGGAAGTGTGTTCACTCAGAGCACATCTTTCAGGATGGAGTCTGCAATCGCTTCTATGTGAAGAAATGCGATCTTTCAACAGTCTTCCAGTCTGTCCGATATACTCAGAGTCACAGTCATTGCAAGGAATACAGTAAACAACATTTGATTGGGATAATTTTGGAACTCTGTCTTTAACACTAGAAGAGAGGGAATTAATTGTAAGAACCGTTTTATTGGCTATTTTAATATTTTCTATGTTACTAAAAATTCTGGCAAGTCCAGGTGTGATCTCAGAAATGAATGGTAGACTAATGTATGAAAAATTACTGTGGGTTTGATTAGGATTTTGATTAGTTGATGTAAGTTTTAAATTTGAATTATTATTCTGATTTTGAGAAAAAGTTAATGGTGACGTGCCAAATAAGATCTTATTCAAAAGTGAAGAAGGATAAGAATTATTAAGGAATAATTGTTTCAAAATATGGAGATTCTTCTGGTGAAAACCCTGGTACGAAATGCGAAGAATTCGATCTTTCATCTGCTTGACCACGTTTACCTTCATCGACTCTTTATGGTATGACCAATAGTTTAAATACCTACCAGAACTGATAGGTTTTCGGTACCAGTCTACCAGTATAACATTGGTGGAAGTACGCATCAATCTAGTATCCAGAAATGGAACACTACAATCTGCATCCTCCTTTTCAATGGTGAATTGGATAAACTGATCATAGCTGTTAAAAATATCTACTATCTCGTCAACTCCATACCTAGGCAATGCCAAGATGATATCATCAATATATTTTTTAATGAAAGATATATGAAAAGGAACAACATTTAAGACCGTATCAAGCAAGTCATCCATCATATAATTTGCTAAAATGGGGCTAATTTTAGCACCCATAGGTGTACCAAAAGTTTGTTTATAAATATTATTATTGAAAGAGAAATACGTATTGATGAAAAGAAAGGTTAGTAAATTTATGAAGTCATTTTCATGAATGCTGCAATATGTACTAATATTATGCCAATTTTTTTTAATTACTCTTATGCAATACTCTAAATAAACATTGCTAAAGAGGGAGACAACATCTAGACTTGCAAGAACAAAGTCTTCAGGAAGTTGAAATCTGTTAAATTTACTTGAAACTTCAAAAGAATCTTTAATATAATATGGATTATCAGAATCATATGCCCTTGTCAGAATGTCAGTCAAAAAAGATGCCAAAAATTCAGTGGGATTGTTAATGGAAGCAATAATAGGACGAACTGATAATGTAGGTTTGTGAATTTTAGGTAAAGCATAAAATTTTGAAATGACACCTGTGTAATTGGTTAACTTCTTTTTTGTGACTTCATCAATTTGGTTTGTGGTGAAAAGATTTTTTTATAAGTAAATTGCATTTGTTTTGAACTTGAAGAGTAGGATCTTTATTAACTGGTGTATAGGAATTACAATTATTAATTAGTTCAGAGGATAATTGAAAATACTGATCTTTATTCATGACCACTGTAACATTTCCTTTGTCAGACCTTGTGACAACCAAGCTAGGATTCTGTTTAAGAAATTTTTTTGTTTTATTATATAAATTATGGTTAAATGATGAGGAATGTCTGGAAGAATGTACATAGTTAGTAACTATGTTAGTAGAACGGGCTATTGTGGAATTTCTTTCTTGATCATTAGTGATCTTTGAAGTTACGCAATCAATGTCTGCTAAAATATTTTTAATAGAAAGATCTTGTTTTAAGATCGGTTGAACACTAAATTTTGGGCCTAAGGCTAAGAAATTTGAAATATCTTGAGGAATTGAAATGTCAGATAAGTTTTTTATCCAACAGGGTTGTGTATTAAGTTTATGAGAAGATTCTAATTGAATTAAGTTATTAATTTTAATAGTATTTTTTCTTCTTGTTGAATGAAAAATTTTGTTAAATTTCACTTGTTGGGAACTCGAAAACTCTGTGAAAAGCAACTCACTTGTACCGTTAATGATCTCTCGTTTGAGCATCTGCAACTGTTTTTCCAACTTAGGAATCAATTTATGAATAATGTCAATTTCATAATTAAGAAGTTTTGTTCCTAACCTTAAACATAGGTTTCTTGACTGATTAGTGTAGTTGATATCTTGTCGGAGAAGAAGGTCATCAATAGGAGCTGTAGAATGCCGGATATGGTTAGGTAATATCCCTAATTTTCTGCATCTGAGAAGAAAAGTTTTACGGTTGTATTCTCTGGCCATTTTCATTTTTATCCTTGACCAATGCTTCATCGTTCTTACTATGTTGACTCCATATGTAGCTTGAATATCTTGATAGTAACCCATTTTCCTGTCTAAAGAAGAGAGGAGAGGAAGTCTTTGCTGACAAGTTAAGAACAAAACTCGGAAATTACATTTGGGACAGCAGCAAAAGCGAAAGTGCACTCTTATAACAATATATTTCCAATATTTCGACAATCGATTGTTGTCATCATCAGGGAGCTAAAAAATAATGTTAATGAATGAAAATATGACATAGAATTTTTATCCTTACTTACATTGTTAGTGAGGATGGTCGCATGAGATGGTTAAAGAAGTCAGATGACACATAGTAAAATTGTTATAAAACATTGATACGTATCAGTACAACACATAAACACATTAAAAACTATAATCTTCTTATTTTAATGAAAAGGTGCAGTGACAAACACCATGTGGAAATGATGAAAAGGAATGAAAATTTTGTGGTTATAAAGGCGCTAAAAGTCATTTGTCAAAAATGTCAAATGTCACTGAAAATTTATTGCTGAGACACAATTTGGCCTTAGCCGCTGAGACCTCATTGCCATTACAGGTGCTGCAAAAGAGGAGGTGGGAAAATGTAATATAGCATTGAAAGATTTGAAAATTTTGAAATTAGTTATGTGAAAAAGTATAAATTTAATATTTTGATTAAGTAACGTCACTTGAATTGCCTTCGAGAACTCTCGAATTGCCATCAATCAATAATAAATATGAATAAATTTCACTCAAATGATTGAGATCGGTTCTTTTATTTAAACAATTTGAAGATTGAGAAATGAATGCCATTTTTAAGAACATTCTCCTCGAAACATTCCTTTCAATTGATAAAATTTTTGTGGAACTGAAATTCATTAAATGTCCTTCCTTGGAAGTGTGTTCACTCAGAGCACATCTTTCAGGATGGAGTCTGCAATCGCTTCTATGTGAAGAAATGCGATCTTTCAACAGTCTTCCAGTCTGTCCGATATACTCAGAGTCACAGTCATTGCAAGGAATACAGTAAACAACATTTGATTGGGATAATTTTGGAACTCTGTCTTTAACATTAGAAAAGAGGGAATTAATTGTAAGAACCGTTTTATTGGCTATTTTAATATTTTCTATGTTACTAAAAATTCTGGCAAGTCCAGGTGTGATCAATGTAAGTAAGGATAAAAATTCTATGTCATATTTTCATTCATTAACATTATTTTGTAGCTCCCTGTATATATATATATATATATATATATATATATATATATATATAAAAGATGCAAATGTGCTACAGGGTCGAACTTGAGAAATTTGAATTTTGCATAATGTAGGAGATATACAAGTAGTTTATTTGAATGTTACAATTCTATTCTATATTTATATCAGTGTCGCTATCGCTATCCTCATCTAAATTAATTATAATTGGCGCAATTGATTTTACAGAAAGTTACGAGTTTTCAACATTTATAACATGACTAACAGAACTTTTCCAACTCTCGGTAGGAATGTCATTCATACAGTTCCTAATTAATTCTACCACACTACCACTTAAAGTCGGAGAAGTATTTTTTCCGCGCACGCTCGATTTAAGTTGGTGCCACATAAGCTCTATGGGATTGAACACGCAGTAGTATATATATATATATATATATATATATATATATATATATATATATATATATATTTGATCGGCTAGGCTTCCGCGGTCAGAAATGTGCTGGCTGGAACTTCCGGTTGATCCGCGTCTGGAAAGATTTACTTGTCTACGTTTCGACTCCCATTTCGGAGCCATTTTCAAGACTTAGTGACCTTGCGTCTAGGTCTGAGTTGTCTCACTAGCTGGCTATCATCACTGGAGATCGAGGATAGAAGGTTGGTGGGATTTAAGGGTTCATTAGTAGTTATGGCAGGATCAGGTATCGGACGGTCGGTGGGAGGTTCGAACGGATTGGTTCCCAAGTCGGAGTGAATAGAAGTATGTCGGACCAAAAGTGGTTTCCAGGTATTGGGGAGTCTTTGAGAATCGTCGCGTTTATTGAGACAGTTGGGACGTTTTTCGATTTCAATGGCTTCACGGGTAATTCTGGTTTGGAGGGTTTTGGCTGTGGCAACGGTTTTGGTGTTTTTGAAATCTATTTTGTGGCCTGTTTCTAAATGATGTTGGAATAATGCTGAGTTTGTGTCAGAATTACGGACTGCTAGTTCGTGTTCATATGCTCTACAGGACACTCGTCGGTTGGTCTGGCCGATGTATGTTCTGGGACAGTTAGAGCATGGTATTTCATATATTCCTTGGGTTTCATTAGGGATTGTGTCTTTGGGTGTTCGAAGGTAGGTGGATATTTGGTTGTTAGCTGTGAAAATGGTTTTGATGTCATGTCGTGTCAGAATTCGACTTATTTTATCAGTAACACCATGAATATATGGAAGGAAAGCTTTTTGTCGTTCATATATTCATGGTGTTACTGATAAAATAAGTCGAATTCTGACACGACATGACATCAAAACCATTTTCACAGCTAACAACCAAATATCCACCTACCTTCGAACACCCAAAGACACAATCCCCAATGAAACCCAAGGAATATATGAAATACCATGCTCTAACTGTCCCAGAACATACATCGGCCAGACCAACCGACGAGTGTCCTGTAGAGCATATGAACACGAACTAGCAGTCCGTAATTCTGACACAAACTCAGCATTATTCCAACATCATTTAGAAACAGGCCACAAAATAGATTTCAAAAACACCAAAACCGTTGCCACAGCCAAAACCCTCCAAACCAGAATTACCCGTGAAGCCATTGAAATCGAAAAACGTCCCAACTGTCTCAATAAACGCGACGATTCTCAAAGACTCCCCAATACCTGGAAACCACTTTTGGTCCGACATACTTCTATTCACTCCGACTTGGGAACCAATCCGTTCGAACCTCCCACCGACCGTCCGATACCTGATCCTGCCATAACTACTAATGAACCCTTAAATCCCACCAACCTTCTATCCTCGATCTCCAGTGATGATAGCCAGCTAGTGAGACAACTCAGACCTAGACGCAAGGTCACTAAGTCTTGAAAATGGCTCCGAAATGGGAGTCGAAACGTAGACAAGTAAATCTTTCCAGACGCGGATCAACCGGAAGTTCCAGCCAGCATATATATATATATATATATATATATATATATATATATATATATATATATATATATATATATATATATATATATATATATATATATATATATATATATATATATATATATATATATATATATATATATATATATATATATATATATGCGAATTCTGATATTGCTTGAATATTGTTTTAACAGTAAAATGAAAATATTCAAATAGTCATTATAGAATCACAACCTGAAAAGGGGTATCGGGATTTTGAAAGTGATCACTTAATGAATTCAAACATATATCAATATCGGTAACGCAATATTCATCACGAATTATTCCTAACAAAATTTGTAAAAATTGAAATATTGTCATGTGGTGGATTTCAATACCAGGAAATTACGTCCAGAACATTTGGCACAGCAAGTTTGATATTCCAAATCGCCATAACATAAGACTGATCCTTCAGTGTATTTTCGAATATATTTCATTGTTACTTGAGGCATTTTCTGGCACTCTTGTATTCAAAATGTATTCGTTTATCCATCTCTCTCCCACTATCTGGCTGGCCGTAAGTGAGAGAGAAGGAGACAGAGGAATACGTTTTGAATACATGAGCGCCAGAAAACGCCTCTGAGTTTCTAACATTTTAATGTTGTCTCGAACATAACTAACTTGAAGTCACCACATCTATACCACCCAACTCGTTAAAAACAAGTCTCTCCGTGCCGTAGAGTGTATAGTGGTCGACAATATTATTTCTATTCTGAAGGTCGTGAGTTCAAGCCCCGCAGCAGCCAGAGTTCATTCCAGGTTAGTATTCGGTTAGTCAATGTGGTTGAGTGAAATTTTCAAGTTGAATATTCGATGAAAGAGATATGAATAATCCCAAATTTTATAAATCGAATATTTCTTTTTCGTCGATATATCATTAACAATATTGTACTAATACAGTTGAAACGATATATCCTTACATTGCTTTCGAATGTTGATCTAATATCGCCGAAAGTTCTTTTTTTTTGTGGCCAATATGATATCTGCAATATAAGGTTAATATCCCCGTAATATTGAACCAATATTGGTCCAATATGTTTGTGCTACTTGGGTTGCCATTTTAAACTTGTATTGATTCGTTCACGTCATGGTGCGATAGAAATCAACTCATTTTAAATACAACGAAGTCAGTTTCAATGAAATTCTATAATAGGAAGGACAATATCCCAGGTGAAATAAAAACTATTGATGAAATAGTTTTGTCGCAAGATGTAAAATTCTTGGGAACATTTCTAGATGAGAGGTTACACTGGGATTTACACATCAGTCACGTATGCAAGAAACTAAATTCAGCATTCTATGCAATAAAGCAGATGAAAACATGTGTAGCCAAGGAGAGTTTATTGGACATTCAATTATGCAATGGTATATTCACACATTTCTTTCAACATAATTTCTGGGGATGTGGTAAAGATTTTGGTAGAGTGTTTATAGCGCAGAAACGTATCGTGAGAATAATATTTGATATGGACTATCGTGATAGTTGTGAACCGATATTTATTAGAGAGAAATTGTTAACTGCTCCATCCATCTATATTTTGAAATGTTTGAAATACATTAGATGCAACTTGGAATCCTTCGATACCAATAATGCTTCTTCGCATGCTTATAACACTCGACATGGTGGTCACCTGAAAGTAACAAAACACAAAACCACGAAATTCCAAAATTCTCCTCTCTACAAGGCATCGAGTTTCTACAACAAACTGCCAACGACAATTAAAAATTATGAATGCTACAGAAAATTTTTTAACAAAATAAAATGTTTGCTGACTGAGAAAAGTTACTATTCCTATCAAGAATATTTGGATGATCCATTATTGTGAATTAATTTACTTTTAATATGTTACTTGTAGTGTGCTGTCATCTTACGTGCTTTGTAATAAAACTTCAATTCAATGATTTCATTTATATGTGGTAGTGGTTCATTTGTACTCAGGTTATGATTTTATTTATACTGTTTATCGTTTCACTTTTAATTATGTTTCTTATCTGTGCTGCCGTCATATATTTTTTCATTTTATTTATACATAAGATCGTTATCTATTTTATTGATACTCAATGATCCACAATAAGGTTATATTGTATCATGTGATTTATGTATTGTATGACTTACCATATGTACACACTGTACCTAAATGGCTAATAAATTGATTTGATTTTGATTTGATTATATTCCAAAATCAATCCTTATTTTTTCAGATTGTGGAAGGTTAAGAACACAAAAAAGCTACTCATCTTACTCTTCTGTCATCTATTTCCTTGAAATAATTGTAACCGTAAAAAAATGGTAGCATAATTGAAATCCCATTCGTTCCCCGTATACCTCGCTCGCGTAATAACCGAAATCAGTAATTAAAGCTAACCGAAAGATGTCGCATTTCGTCTAACTTATAAACTTCCAAAAACAGTTCCTAACTACCGAAACTACTTCATAACTTGTGATAATTAGCAATCGTTACACCAGAACCTTTATCATATCGCTCGTTAATCGTGGAAATATTCTTCCGAGTTCTGAACTGTTATCGCTACTCCGCCATCTCACCGGTGATATAATTTCCTGTTCGGCATCGACCGAGATATTCAAATTGTAATTTACGGCTAAACATTATTTCAAATTTATATAAGCTGTACGGAATGAGCTCCAGACTTTGGTTGATTCGGGGTAAAGACGATTCTGGGAGTTTGGTTCGGTTTGTGGGTCGTAAGTTTCAATGAAGGAAGGAAAGAATTGTGTACGTCTCTTTCGAAGTTTCCAGGAACCGGAAAAAAATGCCGTTCCGGGAAATGTTTTCGGTTGTAATTTATGAACGTATAATGTGAAAAATAGAATTCGTACAGACGTGAGAAATGTCCTGGAGTTTTCTCAGAGGACATGATCTTTCCAACCGAAGTTTGTCAATGGAAGCCACGGTTAATAATAATAATAATAAAAGTTCCATTTAGAAATACTCAAAACATAAAGACACACGACAAAATCATGATCATAAAGTTCGTTATGTGCGATATTTTGACCATGGTTGCAGGTAAATGGAAAACTATTTGGAATATCTCTATATTTCATGGATGCTTTTTGTAATGAATTCGAAGAGTTGTCCCAGAGATTGAGTTAGTTTCTCTCTCCTGAATATTCCAGGACGAAGTAGGAACTTGGTAGATATAACAGTATAGTTACTTGACTGGTTTATTGGGTTGAAAATTAGCTGTTCCATTTCGCTCTACCAATTGTCACTTATTTTCCTGTTGCTCTCCAGAGTAACACAAACATATCAGACCAATATTGGTTCAATATTGCGGAAATCTTAACCTTATATTGTAAATATCATATTGGCCATAAATGAAATGTGAACATGAGCTGATATTAGATCAATATTCAAAAACATTTCAAGGATTGATCGTTTTGAATATATTGGTATAATATTGTATATAAGCAATTAGTAATATATCGACAAAAAGATATATTCGGTTGATGTCACTTAATAATTTTTAGTTTTAATATTCGAAATTATTCATTTATTTCTTACCAAATTGTCAACCTGAGGAATTCACTCATTCACATGTACTAACCAAAAATGAATCTGGAAAAACTCTGGCTGCTGCAGGGCTTGAATTTAACTTTCACTATTACAATATCATTGTCGACCCCTATATACCCTACAGCACGGAGAGACTTGTTCTAAAAAGGAGTTGGGTGGTATAGATGTAGTGACTTCAAGCTATGTTCAAGACAACATCAAAATGTCAGAAAGTTTAGTTAAGTATAATAAAAATATATTGAAATTGACATGGAACTTGCTGTGCAAAAAGTTAATGACTTAATTTTCTGACATTGTAATCCACCGCATATCGTAATCTCAATTCAATATTTTAGAAATAATTCATAAAACATTGCATTACCAATATTGATATATGTTTAAATACACTAAGTGATCACTTCCAGACTCCCGATACCCTTCTAATGTTGTTATTCGAAAATGACGATTTGAATATTTCCATTTCAATGTGAAAACAATATTCAAGCAATATAAGAATTCGCATCTCTATATTGCATTATTATGCCAATATGCCACCTCATTTGACAATTATATATTGTGATCTACGCTCATAAACAATGTCAAATATATATTGGAATCCCGATGTCGACAATTGGGTATGTACAAAAAATGCAGACAATATCGAAATCTCTATGAAGATAAACTGATATTATTCATTATCAACTGTTATGATAATTCTGATATTGGTGATAAATTATCGAACCCATATATTGTCGATATGCAGTTGAAATTTATTGTCAATATTGAACCAATATTCATATTGAAATATTCTTTTTTCAATATTGATTCATGTTAGTTCAACATCAATTTTCCACTTACGATATATCTTCATTGAATCAATCTGAATTCGGGTTCAGCCAATATAATGTGCTACTTGGAAATCGTGAACAAAACGAATTCTTCACAGGACGTTTTCAATTGAAATTGTTAGTATTTTCTCATGTTTAGGTATACTGAAGCTCAACAAAATTGTGATTGAATTCAATTTCAGTGAACCATCGTCATTAGCTTCAACTCATTATCGAAAAAGTTTATTGTAATTCATGATTTGTATTCGATGATTGGTGTTTTCATGGCCGTATACCTGGAGGACTCGCTGTCAACTGATATTCTTTGTATAGTATGTTTTGTATTTTGTTAAATAGACTGTCATTATGGTGTGACGATTATAAAATATTACTCGAAATTCAATCTGGCTTCAGGGCTGGCAGGGGGTTCATTGACAATGTATTTATTCTCAACTCTATCCTTCAGATTCATCTCCGTTTGAGAGGTAGAAAGTTATACGTCGCTTCCGTCGATTTCAAAAGAGCGTTCGACTCTTTAAATCATGAACTCCTCTGGCACAAGCTTCATAGGTTAGGAATCAGCTCTAAACTAATTCGCATCGTGAAGAATCTTTATGATCATGCCGTCATGTTCGTCAAAGTACAGAACGATTTCACTAGAAAATACGATATCACAGAGGGCGTTCTACAGGGTGAGTCATTGAGTCCTATATTATTCTCGTTATACCTTGTCGACATTGAAGAATATTTATTGAACAAAAATCATAATGGTGTCAATATCGATAACTCCAACAGTGTGATGATGCTGTTATATGCGGACGAATTGTTGATCCTTAGCGACTCCCCTATTGATTTATCTCGGAAGCTCAAAACACTAGAAGAATACTCAACAGAGAACAAACTGTCAATAAACACACAAAAAACAAGAATTATGGTCTTCTGTAGAGGCGGATATAAAGAAAACTACAACCTCAAATTGAATCTCTTCAACGAACCTCTGGAAGTCGTGAAAAAATTTACCTATCTGGGTATCGAGTTCTCTTCATCCGCACTTTTTCTAGAAATGAGCAAAACAGCTACAATGAAATCCAGAATGATGTTATACGAATCAATTGTGCTTTCTTCCTTATCATATGGTATCGGAGTTTGGGGCCTGCGATACGCGGATATTCTGGAACGCTCTCAAGTAGGATTTTTCAAACGTTTGCTGTCTCTACCAAGGAATACTCCAGACTATATCGTCCGTCTGGAGACCTCCTCTACAAAATTGAGTTATACTATCTTGAAGGCCGCTCTATCATGGTTCAATGACCTAAAAGTAATGGAAATATCTCGCCTACCAAAAATATGTGTTTCACGTCTATCTGAACTGAATATATCGGCGAACACCAGATACAACTGGGTGGGGCAAATAAAGGACTGCTTTTCGGCAGCTGGCGAAATCCAACTTTGGCAAAATTTTTTGCTCTCCACATCTAAAAGAGATACTCTTCTTGTTTTAGAGGCGTACCGTAGTAAGTTATTGAGAAACGACTTAGATAGGCCTGCAGATTCCTCCTACCCACTCATATATCAAGACCTCTCTCTGCGAATTGATACTCAAACTTATTTGAAAGCCTCTTTGCCCATGTATATTGTAAAATTTATTTCTCAATTACGGACCTGAAGTAAAAAAACTCTGAGAATGACGCTCGGTGGCCTAGTCTATACAATTGATACCGAGGTAACCTGCTCAATCTGTAATCTTAATGAAACTGAATCCCTAGAACATGTCCTGCTGGTGTGCCCAATATATAGGGGAATACGGGGGAATGATCTATTTAGGCAATTGAATAGCATTCTTGATATAACTCGTTTATTGAACTATGGAACAATTACAGAGCAAAGAAATCTAATTCTTTCTGTGATAAATATTCTTAAACTAAGATCTTTCATCTTGAATGAATGACACCCTTTTCTTTCTTCGAGATACATAAATATACAAATAATGTGTTCGGAAATTCTAGTGTTTTCTAGTAGCCCCTCGCGAATATCTGTTATTTCGAATGTGCTCGCCATTCGCCTTTTAACAAAACTATGTTCTGGTTTATCTTCTATCGCTTTTTCTATGTTTGGACCTGTTACGCTTATCTGTAATCCTATACGTCGTATATTTGTACCCCCTCCAATCCTTGCAATAAGAATTGTAATTTCTTTTTATGCAATAAATGTTCTATATATCTATCTATCTATCTATCTATAGTAGAGGAAAAGAGACTATTCACATAAAAGAGCGATTTTAAAGGACGGAGTGATGATTTTATAGTTGAACCACCTCATCCTTCATATTCACAACCTTTATTATCCACTAAGTTGTGGAAGGAATTGATGACTGAAGAATTCTATCCCATTTGTTCCGTAGTTTCCTTGGTTTGTAACTTACCACAATCTGAAGAATAAGAATTGATATTGAACTCTATATCTAGGGCAAAATTTGATTATACGAGAAGTTGCCGACTAATTGGACTTGTTCTATCCAAAAAGAACTGTAATAGAAGCAGCAACTTTTTGGGGTAGATTGAGAATCTGCCCTTCTACACTTGTTTAGATTGCAATTTCAATTCTTATTAGATAGATAGATATTTATTGTTTCTAAGAATACAATATTCTTGTAACAAGTGTTTGGTTCATATGCTAAAGAACGGCTTGAAAAGAACAACAAAAAAAAAGATATAACCTATTCGTTAATGATAAAAGAACGGAGCTTCAAAATGTTCATAACGCAATTAGATATAGCGGTGATGATTTCAGGCGTAGCTATTCCTAGCAGGTGAGCCAACTCGTGTATGGTATTTGCCTCTAACCTCATCGTAGATGGGACATTTAAATATCAAGTGGTCTATAGTCTCAGCCTCTAATAAATTACATATCGAGCATATTTCCTGTGTGTTGATAACGTAGGAGCAGTTCCCAAAGAAAAATTTTACAGACATTTTTCCACAACAGCGCAATTGAGCAAATATTCTTGTAATGGCCATCGGCGTACTGAGCTTTAAATAAAATAGTCCATTAGTATTGGTAAACGCGTTGTAGAATAGTGAGAAAGTGGACTGTTCTAATCGAAGAATATCCTCTCTTTGCAAATATGTTTGGTACGAATCCAAGAATTGTTTTTGTTTGCTTCTTCCAGAGATAAGAGAAGGGTTATCACATAGATCATATCTTTCCACCCTCTCGAAATATTCTCTAATTTGGCGTATCCAATTGTACTTAGTTGGAAGATTCGTGATGGACTGCAACCTTTCGTAGCAAATTTTTGGGAGGCGAGTACCGGGCATATTATGAAGTTTCGTTATCCAAGATAAGACATTTTTAATAACGATAAAACTTAGTTTAATGGTGTTAGTTTCAAGCCTCACGATAAAATCCGGTGTGTTTTTTGAAAGGCACAGAAGGCGTTTAAAGAACATTACTTGTATTCTTTCGATTACCTCAGTATATCTGAGACCCCAAACTGCCACACAGTATGAGAGGGATGAAATTATTACGGAATTATACAATTGAATTCTAGCGTCCCAGGAACGCAGTTTAGCGCTAGCCATAAGACTTGTTACTGCCCCTAAGGCTTGTTTAGTTTTACTAACGGTGATCCTCGCCATTTCTGAGAAAAGTGCAGATGAAGAAAAAACCACTCCAAGATATGTGAAACTATTCACTACCTCCAAGGTTTGGGCATTATAAAAGAAATTATATTTTTTATGTGCAGAATAACCCCCTTTGGAGCATATTAGTATTTTACTTTTTGCTGTATTAACTGTTAAGCAGTTTTCACGACAGTAATCTGCTAACACATTTAAACTTTTTTGCAAACCGCTTTGTGTATCGCTAATAATGACTAGGTCATCTGCATATAACAGCAGAAGTAGTTCTTCTATCCCGTTGATGTTTACTCCTCTGCAACCTTTTTCCTGAAAGTATGTCAAAATATCTGAAATGAAAATGGAAAACAACGTTGGGCTCAGCGATTCACCTTGTAATACGCCGGTTGTAATTTCAAACTCTTTTGTGTACTGGTTATCACATTTAATCCTCATATTGGCTTTGTCATATATGTTTTTCAGAATTCTCATATATTTAGAGCTAACCCCCAAGTGATATAATTTGTGTCATAGTAGATTATGTTCTATAGAGTCAAACGCCCCCTTAAAGTCTACAAATGCTAGAAATACCTTCCTACCTTTTAATCTTAAATTGATTTGAATGACCGAGCTCAACACGAAAGTATTGTATTATTATTATGGTAGGTTACAAACCCAGAAAACTACGGAACAAATATTGATCCACCACAAAAAAATGACGTTCAAACAGTATTCTATCCCACTTTCATTAAAATTCTCTATGCTGAATTTACGGGCATTATCGGTCTAGATGGCCGCTAGTTGCGCTCCTAGAGAGTCATGAAAGTCATAACGTTTCTCATATCACAGATATTAACAAACGTCTATAATGACGTAGACGATAACTGTGATGTTGTCAAGTAGCAGTATCGAGTCGAAAGTCGCAAAGCTCCAAGTTGGTTCATGAGATGAGAATATTGATGTAGGAGACGTTTTTTTTTTAAACTTCATTAATCATCCACCTAATCATAATATGTCTGTCAATAAACAATATCTATGTAATATGTTCCTCTCCTCAACATAAGGATCTAGATACCATATCATCTAACTTATCTTCATTTCAATATATTCCTTTCTTTGCTGGTCCCTTAGCTATCTCTGTTACGTCCTTGCAGCCGTCATGGACTTATGAAAAATATCGCTTCTCAGTAGTAATACTTCATTTCAACTTTGTTGCACAACAAACAGGAAATGCTTTCTTGGCAGTCTGTTGTTGGCAATGCAGATAAGGCAGTGCTGGTAAAAATATCGCGTGAGACTTTGAATATTTCAGTTTCATCCGGTCTCTCAAACAAATAAGACGTTTAATTCAAAATGACTTCGAGAAAAGAAGTTCTATATTAGATTCCTTGGGTAATAGGAGTTTCATTAGATCTCTTTCTGAAGTATTATTCTTCGAACAATTGAAGTCAAAATCAAACATTTACAAAAGTTTTCGAGCAACTGGAAATCATGAAGCTCTTTAACTCAAGTTAATGAACATAACTTTCTGCAACAGTTTTAACTCGATTTTGAACACACCTTGTTATTTTCATATATTCGAGTGTTTTCAATTAATGCAATTATTTTTTATTTTTTAAGGAGTGCTGAAAATTGATTGTGAATTGAGAAGCTTGAACAATTTGATCTCCAGTTTGCTGAGTTTTTCAAGTTTTCTAACTACATATTACTGCATTGTTACGACTTGTATTGTGAAAGAGTTACTCGGTATTGATGTGGTGACTTTGCAGAGATATGTTCAGATCAACATCACATTATTGGTGGAAAATCATTATACTCTTTGTATGAAATTAAAAACTCTGCCATCTATTCGAAGAAATACTGAAGGATTACTGTTTTATGTGAAAGTAGATTCGTATATGAAACTAAAGGCGGAATCAAGCAATCCAAATTAACTTATAAATAACTTAACTCTTCTTAAGCGGAATATGAAACATGGAAATGTATGAATTGAGTTGAAAACTTTTCTGAATGACTTCATTCAATCCCGACGACTCATGATTCTGAGTCGATAATTTGATTTATTCATGAGTTGAGTTGGCAAGCTTTGATCCGCCTTCACTCTGCCAAAAATTCTCAACTTTTGGCATTGAAATATACAGAATTTCATTTTTTAGGGTCTGATATCTATATTTTTTCCGTAATAATTATTCATATATGATTTTGCGTTACTAATATTGATATATTCCTTTGAAACCGATATGTTGGAACTGAAGAATTACAATACCACTCAAAGGTTCCAATAAAAAACGATTTGAATACTCCGTTTTCAGTGTTAATGTAATATCCAAGAAGTAACAGGATTGAAGTGGGCTATCAACATATATCATCAATATCACACCTTACATTTATGGGGTTGGAATTTATTGTCAATAATGAACCAATACTTGAAATGAAATATTATTCTTTCAATATTAATCTGTTCAACATCAATTGTTCCTATTACTATATACGGTGCTTTTTTTGATGTCACCCCTTTTCATTTTTTGAACGGGTCAACTCAGAAAATTGGAACTTGGGATAATGAAATTGATGCATAAATACTATATTTCAGAGTAGAATTGACGGACGAAAAATTCAAGATGGCAACTAGGCCCCAGATATGAAGTCAATATCTTCACCTACTAAAAAATGGCGGAACATTTAATAATCACCTAAATACAAACACATCAATATCGATATTTTTAGAAATATTTTTCTCTGCAATATGGCAATCCCAACAACCCGATGAGGTTTGATAGGGTATTTTTGTTAAAATAAAGAAAAATGTCAGTGCTACAAAGAATATCATTGATCAGTTCGAATATTCTTATTCACTCTCCGATTTTACAAATAGATAGGTACCACGTGAACTATCTCCAAAATGGTCACTTGGACATTAACATGGAAACTGCATTTGAATATGCCTGAAACTTCTGTTGATCCTCTAAACACCGAAATCGTCTGAAGTGAATCCTTATGAATTAGGCTGGATTGAGACAGATCCGAAATCTAATCGTACGACGCGACGATCCGATAGCTTTCTGATTGGTCTAAATTCAAATTCAGACCAATCAGAAAGCTATCGGATCGTCGTACGATAGGATTTCGGATCTGTCTGAATCCAGCCTCAGATGTGGGTATTATTATTCCAACAAGATGAAGTTCTACCATATTACTACAGACAAGTGAGAAACTATTTGGATAATACTATTCATGGTCTTTGGATTGGCCATCGAAGTCCTACGGAATGGCCAGCCCGCTTGCCAAATTTGACACCTTTAGAATTTTCCTATGATGCTCTTTGAAACAGAAGGTGTAAGAAACTGTACCTGCTTCGAATGAATGTATGACAAAGAATAATAAATATTTGTAGAAATAGCGGCATTGCTGTGTTCGAAAATATTCTACGTGAAATATCGAATAGCCTGTTCTTATGTCAAGACTTTTGAGGCAACCATTCAGAGCATCTTCTGAACTGAACTCAGCTCATTTCCTCAAATTTTGAATTAGAAGTTGATGTTTTCAGGCAATTATCAAATGTTCAGCCATTCTGTAGTTGGTGAAGATATTGACTTCATATTCTAGGGTTGTAAAGTATTCTTCAGGAGCTTCAAAATGATGTACCACAAGACCCCTTTCCACCTAATTTTTTTCAAGATGGCGCCCAGTCGCCATTTTGGAATATTCATCAGTCGTTTCCACCTCGAAAGATAGTATTTATGCATCAATTTAATCATTCTAAGTTTCAATTTATTGAGTTAACCCGTTCAAAAAATGAAAGGGAGGAAAGTTGAAGAAAAGCACTTTATGTGTCCCTATTGAACCAATATGAAAACAGTGTCGGCCAAAATGATGTGCTACGTGGGTTTTTTGATTATTTTATGCGTCAATTCACATTCCCCCTGATCTGGAAGGATTTTAATAACTAAAATTTAATCAACTTCATAATTTATCAAGATCGATTTGCAATTCTCGACTTAAAACTGTTGCACAAATCCATCTTTGAATTAATTAGTTCAGAATTCGTAGTGATCACCCATCATTTCTGACGCACACCTTCTATAAATCGAACGTTCACATACGAAGAACGGAACCCAATCACTCGATCTATTAATTTCCGTAGAAATCAAGGAACAGCCTATTCCAAAATCGATCAACTTGTCCCGTACAGTGATTTATGTACTCGTGAAGCGCTTTCGTCTCATTTAGTTACATCACCGCGACCTTTTCCCCGACTAGTCAGGGGCGATGGAATCGCTTCTACGGGGTGATTCTGGACCAAACGGATTTTTTATTGTCGGTGCAAATATTTAGTTTTTTTTTTTTCACTTCGGTCGCCAGATATAGTTTGTCAGTACATCGGTCATTCTGAGCTTCCGAATAAACAGGTCTTCGCCTTCCTATGCACGATGAGAAAGTTTTTATTTGCTCAATGTGTAACTTGCATTTTATGAGCTGAGCTAGGCAATGGAATTTGATGATGGAAATAAACTGTGACACGAATACAATGGCAAAAGAGTGGAACATACTAGAGACTCATGATCTTGAATTAACTCTGAGGAAAATAATGCTTTTCGAAAATGATATTGCAAAGAGAATGAATGATCTTATAGTTCATTCCAATCCAAGGTTCAGTAGATGAAAACAAAATCACGTGTACGTTATCTTTTTACCAGGGCGGCAATGAGGACAAAATATTTTTGTAATATAGTTCCAATATATTTGAATAAGGAATTAAAGAAAAATGAAGTAGCAAAAACATTGTTGACTGATATACCTACTAGTTTTGATCAATAATGTTTACTAGTTGTTCAAATCTTTTCCCTCTGTATATCCTCCTCACCTTTTTCGTACTATTAGGAGCTATGTATACTTTTCATTTGTATTGATTGTATAATGTATTTGTGAACCGTAAAGTGGGTTTCCCGTTTATTATTGAAGAAAAAATAAAATAAAAAGAGTATTCGATTAAAACACAATAATCGAACTACAATGTATGGATTCTGAAAGATGCAATTGAAAAAACATAGTTATTCGCACTGAGTCTGAGTACGTTAGTAGCAGTTCATGGTAGTTTGACCAACAGCATTGCAGATTCCAGCAGGCCACGAGGTGATCACGCTCTAATCATTGTTACATGCGTTGAATCTTGGATTGGAATTCATTTTAGGAACATCGTCAGTTGATAGAGGACCTGAACTAAATTCATACCTGCTGAAACCCCTTGAAGGCTAGATTTATTTCAACAAAATAGTTTTCTGTCATGAGCTGTATTTCATTCTAATAATGGATGAGGACTATGTGTTTACCTAAAAATGCGAGAAGTTATCGTTTCTACCAAGAATAACCCATTGATTTTCCACCCTTGGCCTAGTGAATCAAAGCAACTATGAAAATCTTCCCCAGAATCCAATTTTCAACCCATATTTTGTGTTCGAAGTACTTTTCCCCCCAGAAATAACGGTTCTACGTACTCAAAGAAGACTAATGTATAAATAAACACATATCGCACTTCCTATTCCCATGGAAAGTGACCTCACTCACTCGTGCTGAAAGCTAGTTTCCGTACAAGTGTGGAAAGTACTTTCCGCACGGCTGTCAATAAGCCGTCAAACCCGTGAATCCTGTAAGATTTACAGATCCAATTAATAATTGCTTCTATACGAAAATCTTCACATTGAAGCAACGATTCCAAATTATGAAAATCTCTCCCAGAATTCAATTTTAAACCCATATTTTGTGTTCGATGTACATTTTCCCTTCAGAAATCACGGTTCCACGTACTCAAAGAAAACGTATATATATATAAATAAATCTTTGGCTCAGAATTTCAGGTGTGATAGAAAATGATGTATTCGTTTGGAATGGGCCATATGGCGTAAGTCGTCTCAGAATACGGGACGCCATATATTTCGAAGTAAACTACTTTTCACACACAAATTGGGAATTTTAAATGGTTGGTATGCATCGATCGATCTAAGAATAGAAAATCTCCCCTCGTCGATAATACAGAATTCTGACAAAATGGCGAGTGGGCTCCATCTGGAAAAAAAATCAATGGAAAGGGGGTCTTTCGAAGCTCCTGAAAATACTTTACAAACCTAGAATATGAAGTCATTATCTTCGCCTACTACAAAATGGTAGAACATTTCATAATTCGAATTTCAAATTGTATACATAAATGAAAATTTCATAGAGTAATATCATTGCGGATAAACATGGATATGTCACTGAAGTGTGCATAACAACTCTAGGTTGTTATACCACTTGTGTGTGACTCCTCATGCTATCGTTGAATGAGCATAAGTATGAATAATATTTATCTATATACATAGTTGGTATCGGTGGTAGAAAACTTAAATTTATAGTGAAAAACCTAAATTATGTAGTAAAACGTACAACGCACTCATTAGTACACATGTGGTAAATATATACAGATATTGGAGGTTGACTGTTAACAAAATGAATGAATTGAACACAAACATATAAAACAACACATTAAAACCAGATCAAACACATAGGTTTTGAAAAACTTGGGGGTGACATTATATAGTATTCAAGGTTCATAAAAACAACTCGATTCAATTCTGAAGTGAACATTGATGAATATCAGAATCATGCCTGCTTTACGAAATCTCCAAAAAAAGATCTATTTTCATTCAATATCCATACTTTCACTTTTTTCTTGAAACTATTTTTATTTCCAATATTCTTTATATTCATCGGTAGAATGTCATAAAGACGAGGTCCAAGATAATGTGCGTTACGTTGACCTATAAATTTTCCGCATCGAGGATGGAATACACTTTTTTGTTTGTTTCTAGTATCATGGCAATGGTTGATGGACTGTAAAGTGATGGAACCTTTTTTAATATTTTTCAAAATATTCAAGCAATACAGTTGTCTCACGTCAAGTATACCAGATTCTTTATATAAATCATCACTAGGGTAAGTAGGTTTTTTTCGATACATTATTTTGAGTAAATATTTTTGTATAATATTCAAATTTTCTAGATGAGTATCAGTCACCCCTCCCCATCCAATTATTCCGTATTGCAGCTGAGACTCGACTAGTGCATGGTATAATGTTCTTAAATTCCCAATATCAAGAAAATCTCTCAGGTATTTGAATTTATGTAATAATCCTCTTACTTTTCCTACAACATTCTCAATTTGCAGATCCCACCTCAAATGGCGATCCATTATGATCCCAATTGGCTGAATATATCGAAGTTTAACTCATACCTTGAAGAAATAAGCTGAGTTCGGTTCAGAAGATGCTCGAAATGGTTGCCTTAAATGTCTTAACATAAGAGCAGCCTATCCGATATTTCACGTCGAACATTTTTGAACGTCGATATTTCTACAAATATTCATTATTCTCTGCCGTATATTCAATATTGAAGCAGGCTCAGTTATGTTCACCTTTCGCCTCGAATAGCCATTCCATAGGACCTTGATGGACAATCCAAAGATTATGGAAAGTATTATCTAAATAGTTTCCCACTTGTCTGGAGTTATGTGGTGGTGCTCCATTCTGTTGGAATAATAATATCCATATTGAATTCATTAGGATTCACTTCAACGAGTTCGGTGATTAGAGGATCAAGAGTAGTTTCCAGCATATTAAAATACAGTTCCCCTATTAATGTTCAAGTCACCATTTTGGAGATATTACACTATAAGGTAGACACGATTAAATTTCCACAAAATTTATTGTCTTCGCGACATGTTTCGATACACTGTATCTTTATCAAGCGAATGTATTTAAACACTAAATTATTCTATGTTAAAAGCTCCTTAAATACATCAGGGCCTACTCTAATTATCTCTGATTCCTAGAATAATACAACTGACACTTATGATGATTCCTAAACTTATTAACTGATGCTGATAACTGATACTGATTCCTAGAATTACAACTGATGATGATTATGATATCGGACCATAGTTACTACTTATTAATTGAATAAGTTCAACAAAGGGGAACTATTGAGATCCAATTGATCATTTAGCAAACAATTCGAATTTTTTGATTTATTGATTTCCAAAAATTCTAAATGATCAACTTTATGCCCTTATTTTCAACATGCAGAATTTCAAAATTTTTATCGAAGTCTTGGCCTTCCTCCAAAATGTGATTGGCATATGATGAATGAGTAGTTTTCTTTTTATAATCCATACGATGTTCACGTATGCGGCTTTTGCATGGTCTACCTGTCTGGCCAATATATACTTTGGAGCAAGATCCACAATTCAATTTATAAACTCCCGATTTTTCATCTTTTATTGTTTTATCTTTGTTATTCTTGATAAGCCTTCCCAACGTGTTATCTGTTCTATATGCTACTTTTAAATTTTGTTTATGCAAAAATGAAGCTACTTTTTCCGTAGAAGGTCCTGAATAAGTTAAGATTCTATAATTATTGTCATGGGTCCTCAAAGTGGGGTACACTTCTTGGATAGCTTTTCTATGTAGTTTTTTAGCAAGAATATTTTCTATTAATTTGACTTGATATCCATTGTTAACTGCTATTTGTTTTATGATATTGAATTCTTTGTTGAAATTTTCCAAAGAAAGAGGAATGTTTACTAATCTGTGTATCATACTATGGTAGTAAACATTCCTCTTTCTGTGGAAAATTTCAACAAAGAATTAAATATCATAAAACAAATAGCAGTTAACAATGGATATCAAGTCAAATTAATAGAAAATATTCTTGCTAAAAAACTACATAGAAAAGCTATCCAAGAAGTGTACCCCACTTTGAGGACCCATGACAATAATTATAGAATCTTAACTTATTCAGGACCTGCTACGGAAAAAGTAGCTTCATTTTTGCATAAACAAAATTTAAAAGTAGCATATAGAACAGATAACACGTTGGGAAGGCTTATCAAAAATAACAAAGATAAAACAATAAAAGATGAAAAATCGGGAGTTTATAAATTGAATTGTGGATCTTGCTCCAAAGTATATATTGGCCAGACAGGTAGACCATTCAAAAGCCGTATACGTGAACATCGTATGAATTATGAAAAGAAAACTACTCATTCATCATATGCCAATCACATTTTGGAGGAAGGCCATGACTTCGATAAAAATTTCGAAATTCTGCATGTTGAAAATAAGGGCATTAAACTTAATCATTTAGAATTTTTGGAAATCAATAAATTAAAAAATTCGAATTGTTTGCTAAATGATCAATTGGATCTTAATAGTTCCCCTTTGTTGAACTTATTCAATTAATAAGTAGTAACTATGGTCCGATGTCATAATCATCATCAGTTGTAATTCTAGGAATCAGTATCAGTTATCAGCATCAGTTAATAAGTTTAGGAATCATCATAAGTGTCAGTTGTATTATTCTAGGAATCAGAGATAATTAGAGTAGGCCCTGATGTATTTAAGGAGCTTTTAACAAAGAATAATTAAATACATTCGCTTGATAAAGATACAGTGTATCGAAACATGTCGCGAAGACAATAAATTTTGTGGAAATTTAATCGTGTCTACCTTATAGTGTAATAACTATGGATTTCCATCAAGTAGAGGCCACCTCAATCAAAAATTTTGGAGATAGTTTACGTGGCACCTATCTTCTTGTGAAATGCAAAACTAAAAGAGAATATTTGAACTGAACAATGATAATCTTTGTCGTACTGATATTTTTGTCTTTTTCAATGTACCAGAAATAACCTTTCAAACCTTATCAGGTTGTTGGGAATGCCATATTGCAGAGAAAACGAATATTTCTAGAAATATCGATATAAATGTGTTTGTATTCAGGTTATTATTAAATGTTCCGCCATGTTGTAGTAGGTGAAGATATTGACTTTATATTCTAGGGTTGTAAAGTGTTCGTCGGGAGCTTCGAAAGTATGTATCATAAAACACTCATTCCCATAGAATGCACTGTATACAAGTGTGCTGTTCCCTAGCTAAACTTGTTTCTCAGTCATCGGAGATGAATAAGCCTCTGAAGAAGCTGGCCACTCGCGCTAGCGAAACGTCAGGAAGAAATTCCAAAGAACGACGGCCTTCAAGCCCGAAGAGAAGTAGTTATACTAATAACCTCGGCCGCGAAAGTCTTAACCATTTTGTCCTGTTTCTGTGATCTAAGATGCTAGACTTGTTAGCAAAACGCGCGGGGTGTTAGGGTTCTTTATCTCTATAAGAAGATTCGAACCAAGGCTTCATTCTTCTTCTCACCAACTATTCGCAAACTCTGGAATGTGATGGTATAGATGATATTTGGCAACCACTGCTTCTTATTCGAGACAGAAACAAAATGGTTCGAAACTAGAGGTGAGTACAAATGAACCACTGAATTTTCTTTCATTTCTCATATTCTCCAACTGAATTGTGCTTTATGGACAAAATGGTTAAGGCTTTCGCGGCCGAGGTTTTTAGAATCACTACTTTTCTTCAGTTTTGAATGCCGTCGTTCTTTGGAATTTCTTCCTGACGTTTCGCTAGCGCGAGTGGTTAGCTTCTTCAGAGGCTCACTCATCGTGACTATTATTTCGATCTCGGAATAATAGTCAAGATGTATGAGCCTCTGAAGAAGCTAGCCACTCGCGCTAGCAAAACGTCAGGAAGGAATTACAAAGAACGACGGCCTTCAAACCCGAAGAAAAGTAGTGATACTTGTCCTACATTGATGGAAAACATAGTAGAAACGAATGATTATAACTATTATCCACATTTCCAGTGACAGTCTGATAAACAGGACCATAAAAATACTGAGACTGAAGTGGGTATATCACGTCAACTACCAGATTTGCAGTAGCAGTAACAACAATAACGGAAACATCAAAGAATGGACATTTTCAGTGAAAATCGTAAAAGCACGGGCGCATTATGCCTCTCAGAACCAACACTTTACGACGCTTTTGATATTTATGAATACGAAAAATTCTACGTGTACTAAATGCATGATAGTCTGCGGAAATTTATGGCTGCGCATATACCGTCCAGTGGATATCTAGGAGGCTTAGACTTGGGGGTTTGTTTTACGAATATTCGCTCCGAAGGCGTACAACAATTTCACCCACGCTGATAAAAACTTATTGCCCATTATTCCTCTGAACGGGGCTGTAAAGGATATTGCTTCAGTTGATGATCAGTCTTATATACGGAAGCGTTTCAGTCAAAATTGGACCAATGTGGAAATGCGTAAGCCTATCACTACTACTTTTTCAAACATCTTCCATTGAAAGAAACGATGGTATGATTCATATGAAAATATGATATAGTTCCTTCGCTCAAATTCTGAGTCGCGTATACAGGGTGTCGCAGAATTTTCTTGACTAGCGTTATCTTGGTGATTGAAAGAGATTGAATAATCAAAAAGTGGCATTATGTCGAACATTGAATAGGCTTTCACAGAAATTTCCTTTCTCTGTTGTTCCCTAAAAAATTCACCCAACCTCAATTTTTTCAAATGGAACTCCCAATTATTTTGGCTGAAATAGAATTAATGTATCATTGTTTATCTGGCGGCAAACTAATTCCGGAAAGTCATAACTAGCTCGCTGTTTCTTCACAAACTTTCTTCATTATTGCGTTTTTCGTTCGCATTGAACAAATGTTTTCAGAAAAATATTTCACGTTGTGATCCTTCAGAATGTACCCCTTGCCCTTTCTCTCATGTCACGCCTATTATTCTGAAAAAAATTGGTCCCCAATTTAATATCATATCGATAATTTTTTTGCATGATGTGATAACAATTAATACATGAAAAAATATTTATTGGGGCTCTTCTAAACACCATAAAGAAAGATGTGATAATGAAGAAGGGTGAATTTTTCGAAAAGTAATGTTTTTTTCTGCTTACAAATGCTGAAAACAAGTGAATACGGGCATGCGTGGTGTTCCGATAGGAAGAACGACAACTTTTGTGCGTTATGAACAACAGGATGGTGAGTTTTTAGCACAAAATGCACCTGTATTTCCGAAAATAGACCGATCACAGAAAATTTAATGAGGATTTCTCGTAGAGGAGACCGCACTACATGAGATCTACAAACATTTTTTTTAATCGAGATGCCCAGTGTTACCGATGTTTTCCCTATAAATTGATGGATTGTTGTATTGAGACATATCTGTCTACAAGCCTTCAAACTCGTGAATCCTGTAAGATTCGTAAGATTCACAGACTAAATTGCTTCTATACAAAATCATTACATTGAAGCAACGATTCTGGCCGACGTCATCAGATCTATATTTATCAATGGTCAATTGCAAGTACCCCTCTAGGGACTGTCAGCTGTCAGGTTGCTGTTAAGGTGAATTCGTATTGTGGTGTATATCACATATACCTGATATGATATTTACGTATTGTTTAATAAAATAGGTGATGGTAGAAAAAAAAAGTGTACATTCCTATATCATGGAGATAAAATGAGAAGTGGATAATATGAGTTACAGCATTCCTCAATATACAATTTTGTGATTTCATATAACTTACCCGGAATCTTGAGAGGAGAGAGTGCATTATAAGGTAAATGATTCTTCATTCACATTGTTACTGGATGATTTGCTACGTTTGAAAGTAGCCCTCGAATCAATTATATCTTGATATTTTTCCAATCGCACAATGGCCATTTTAATAAAGATCAATTGAGAGAATACAAGATTTGCATGTCTTTTGCATAAACGATGAGTTTTGGAACCTTTGGTGTAAAAGTTGAAACTTTTCCTAGAGATCAATTACCCTATCACCAAACTGATACTTTTGCACTCAACCACATATGAACCTCAATTCACTAGAGGACTCCAACAGATATTTGACAAAGTGAATATGAAAGTTGCATATAAAACTTCTTACAAATTACAGCAGCTTCTTGGTAACCCAAAAGATAAACTAGAAAACTCAGAGAAGTCGGGAATTTACGAAATCAGTTGTCAAGACTGCAACGACAAGTACATCGGCCAGAGCCGACGAGCTATTAGAATCCGTTTCAAAGAGCATTTTGCACATATAAAATACGGAAGGGTGGAAAAATCCAGTGTTGCCCAACACGCTCTACACAATGACCACAAAATTGGTGAAAGCAATCTGAAACTGATCAAGCATGTGCATGATACAAGACTACTCGATGCATGTGAGAGTCTCGAAATAGCAAAATGTAAAAACAGCATGAATGGTGAGAAGGGACCTATCCCCTTCAGCCCGCTTTTCAATTTATTGTTGAGAAACTAATCAGAAATCAATACTAACAGATGACAGAACTTGCAGGTAGTCAGTTCATTACCGAGAAATTAATTGGAATTATTAACATTAACAAACGAAGTCCATATCGGACCGGCAAACTTTAGGTATATAAATAACTAACCCTAGCTCTAGATTTAGTATCAATTTTCTTCTCCTGAAGATGCTAACCTTGTTAGCGAAACGCGCGTCGAGTGCAAAAGTATCAATTTGGTGTTAGGGTAATTGATCTCTAGGAAAAGTTTCAATGTCTTTTGCATTTTAACCTTTTACGAAAATGGCTCAACGATTGCCTAAGTCTATATTCTATCCTCTAGTTTTATCGAGAAATGATATACATACAAAAATACGATAGACATTCCACTTAGGTTCGACTTCGTTCAACCAAACAAGAGGATATGGGGGGTATCCTCTTATGACCACGTCTTGCCGCTATCAGAGTTGTCTAATGAAAATTCATCATAACGAAGTACTTGAAACTATGGTGTGAAGTTTGTCAACCCTGCTCCACTTCATGAGCACTCGAACCATATTCGAAGTGTTGGAGAGACTGTCGGAAGTTATTACAAAATATCAGGAGTTCGGTCTGGATAACAGCACAAGTAAACCACGTACCACTTCGGAGGAAGTACTCCACGGTCACCATTATCACATTGATGATGAGAACATTATAAGAGTAATTGAAGGGTTCATTTCCCTTTGTACAAAGATCAGGCAAACTAATAGTAGGATAATGATGATGAAAACATTCATTGACAGGATGAACATCTGTGTTGTATATTCCCTTCAAACCTTCGAAGGTTAAAGCTTCAGGAAAATCCTTCCACTGTAATGGGTTGAGATTGGAGGTTTTGTGACGTCGAGTTAACAATAATGAAACTGTCACTGGGACAAGTGATTTTGAGTCTTAACTTTTACATTATAATACTGGGTACTGTAGGGTCAGTTTTTTTCTATATACAGATTCACACGAAAGGAAAACCTTGTAATGTTCGAAGAACACCGTGTGAATCAAGGTACAGGAATCTAAATTAACTTTGGATTTATGAATTCCGTAAGCCTCAGGAAGATCCTCCCTCGGCAAGGAGTTTCAAAGTTCAGCTGTTCTGTTGAAAGAAGTTCCGTGAACAAGAGAGGTTCGACATGTCTTCAAGCTCACAACAAAGGGTGTAACGACGACGACAATTCAGAAAGGCACTGTCTTTGAAAATATCTATGGGAGAGAGATAAGTCTTCAACCCTTCTACGATGCTGCAACCAAATTGAGCGAATCCGTGGGCGAAGAGTCACCAACAAGACGGATTACATCTCTCTGAACAGAATCAAGAAGCTTCAATGGATGTTTTGGTGCAGAGCTTCCTGCATGAGAACTATATTCCAAGACAGGTCGTATCTGTGCCTTGTAGATCATTAGAAGCTGATGAGAAGTCAAGCGTTTCTTTCACAAAATAGAAATCCATGCTTCTGAGAAGCATCTTTAGCGATCGATATCACATGGTTTCCCAATGAGAGATTGTCATTGTTCGTAATTCCCAGCATCAAGATACTTGACTTTGTAGGAATAGTTAGTTACTCCTGACATCTGAATAAGAAAAAGATCGGATTTCTAGGAGAAGAGACATACCTTGGTTTTCCCACCATTAAATTCCACCAAGACGATGATACCCCATTCTATTATTTTCATTCATATTCATAATTCTATTGAAGCAGATGCCTCTATGAATTTTGATTCTTGTACTGCTATGGGGACTCTTGAAGAGAAACTAGTATGAAGGGTACTTTCGTCCGCAAAACTATGCAACAAGATGTTGTCTCCAGCAATAATTCAATAGCAACTTATTAGCAGAGATTTGTGTGAGATGACAATTCCAATTCTACACTCAGAACATCCACACATATTTCTTTCTTTCTTCTGTTTTCTTTTGGTTCTCAACCTACCACAATCTGCGGTCGAATATATATCCATGAAACGTCCAGAGCTCTAGAAGAGCCAAAGAGTGAACACAAGATGTACATCAAGAATAGACAAGTTGGTGTTTCTCAATTATCAGAACAGAGTCTTACTGCCGATGGATATCACACAGTAGAATCGAGTGTCACTCAAATGATAGCAAACAAGAGCATTAGCAGAAGACCAAAACTGAATCAATCTGCTTTTATCATACTGTCTGCGGATGCTTGCATCTCTAACAGTTTGATTGATTTGGATCACGCCTGGCTGCCACTCTTGGAAGATATATATTATTTCCATCTCAAATTTCTAACATTAACAAAAAACGAACCTAAAAACGAAACTAGGAGAGAATATTTGTGAAAGAGTTTTGAAGACGGAGGCGGATTTGGTTTTCGAAACGTCAACGATAAATATTTTGAAATCAGTTCTTATATTTTTTTGATAGACAAATTTGAGTTATACGAGAAGGTGCTGACTGATAAAATGTGTTTCACGTTATTATTTTGTGGTGGATCAATATTTGTTCCGTAGTTTTTTGGGTTTGTAACCTACGACAATCTGAAAAAAATTTAATTAATATTGGAATCTATACAAGTGTAGAAGGTCAGATTTTTGATCTACCCCGAAAAGTTATTGCGTCTACTGAAAAACAGTTCTTTTCTGACCTTAGTGTTTTTCGAGAGTATTTCTTCCATTTTCAGGTACCAATTTATATTTCTTCACATTTTCAATGCTCTTTGAGCATTTTCGACAATGGCCTTCGAATAGCTAAACCACAGTAAAGTTACTGTGGCTAAACCTCTTATGATTATCTGAAACATAGCTACCATGAAAATGTGTAGATTATATGTATTTTGATAATCTGAAAAAAAATGATAGCAATAATGACATCCGAAACGAACACTATAATTGAAATGAAAATTGAAACAAAGTAATTCAGATGTATATACACAAAAAAAATGAGGGCTCAATAAATGTTCGAATTGGTGTCCTTCCATTTATATACAGTTTTTAACTCGTCTTTCATATTTATAACCCTCGATACACGCCTTTGCTGTATTGTTTCGAAAGCATTCAAAATTCTGTTTCTTGAGTCTGCCATATTTAATATCTCTGTGTCGAAGATATAAAGATCTGGTGATCTTGCAATCCATCTTATTGGTCCCTCATTTGCTATCCATCTGTCAACAGGTCGAATGGAAGCAATACCCACGTTTCTATATGCACCATGTGAGATTCTTGGAGATAAAAAGATCTCAACACCCCGTTTTCGCTTTTTATTATTATACGTAGCTATAAGTTGTTGATGTCTATGGTTACCATGTTTAATACCGATGAAATCTCAGTAGACTAACACAACAATTTTCAATAAAATTTTGACATTTGTCATATTCGTTTTATATCTTTGAGTTGATGGGGGTGAAAAGGATGTTTATTTTTCTGCTTATCAGAACACTTATTTTATTTTTGTTATAGATATGTTTCAAACGATCAAAAAGGGTTTTGCTAATCGAGGTTTGTTGTAGAAAACGCTCAGGGCCATGGAAATGTGAAAAAATATGAAGAGGTACCTGAAAATGAAAAAAAACTGTCGAAAAACTCCACGGTACATAGGGAGACGTGAAAGTTGCGTTTTTATTTAACTCAGTCAACCAATTTCCAGGGACGTAATTTGAAAGGAAATCATTTACCCAATTATAATGAAATATTATCGAAATATCCGGAAATATGACATTTAATTGAATGTCTCAGTATGAAGTGACTACCAAAAACTACAACAAAAAATACAGGTCCGTATTTAAAATTTCAAAGATGGGGGTGGCTTAAGTCGGATGATACCCTGTATAAAAGATTCATATTCTGATAGCCCGCATCGAGTGCCAAAAAAAATGTGGACAGATTTTCGATATGTTTGCGAATAAAGAAGATACAGAAAAAAATATAATTTGACATTTTTTGGTTTTTCCTGTATGTCTCAAGAACCAAAAGGTCTACATTCGATTTTTTCACATCATTGAATAGGTTTCTAAAATACGCAAGTAACTAAATCTCTTTCCGGTCTCAAAACTTGGAGGCAAATTCCTCTTCAAATACAAATATCTCTTGTAGGCAATTTTCACATAGATTTCAATATTAATTCTCATTTTTCCAGATTGTGGTAGGTTACAAACCAAGGAAACTACAGAACGAACTAGAAGATATGATTCATTCATCACAAAATAATGACATTCAAACATTTTTTCCTTTTCTGATTCAACCAGCACACATCCATGGGCGCCGTTACATAAAATGTTGTGGTTTATGAAGAAATCGGTAATACTTTGGTCGCTATATGAGCACCTTTGTTCTGAATTGTTTTATGTGGAACTCACTTATTTCGGTCTCTTCTACAAAAAATCCAAATGAAATTTTCGGCGGTCTCGTATATCTTCGAAGATACAGGTCCATTTTGTTGTAAAACTTCAAAATTTTCCACATCAAATTTCAGTTGTTCGAACACACTAAATTCGTCCTTCTGATCGAACACCACTCACTCTCTTATCCACTCGTTATCAACAGAAAAAACCATTAGTTTGTCAAAAAATGCATTTATTTTCAAACCATAACCGATTTGTTGTGATGTCATAGTGCAATGACAGTCGAAAGTTATGTATTTGCAGTGTTGCCGCTCTCATTGTTAATGGTCAGAATCGAATGTATTCATGTTGACTTCTGGAGAAAGTTGGATTTTTTGAAAAAATAATGATTTTTTCCGCTTAAAAATGTTGGAATCGAGTGAATAAGACAGTGAGTGGTGTTTGATCAGAAGAAGGACGAATTCTGTGTGTTCAAACAATAGAAATTTGATATGAAGAATTGAATTTGATAAGAAGAATTGTGAAGTTTTACAACGACAAATCCCCGACAAATTTACGAGACCGACGATAATCTCATTTGGGTTTTTTGTAGGGGAGACCGATTTACGTAAGTTCCCCAAAAAAACAATTAAAAAAAAGGTGCTCATAGCGACCGAAGTATAACCAAAAAATCAAAATTAAGTCGATATCATGTCTTATGCGCCGTATGGACTGAAAAATCTAGGGAGGGGCGCCTGCCCCCTCTTGCCCTTGAGAAACGGCACCCTTGCACACATCATTCATCAAATTTATATTTTAATAAATGAAAAATGAAAAGATGTCTGCAGAGATGAGCGGCCGGGTCTTACTGAAAGCGAGTTAAAAGTAAACTAATATATTCCAACAAGGCGAATGAGTGATTTCGGAACCGCGATGATGGCGGAAAATTAATAAATTTAGTGACGAACCGAAAGTTAGATGTTCACCGGGCCCACAGCAGAGACGAGCGGGAAAATAATACATATTTCAGAGGAAAATTCGTTAAAAATTCTCATCTGGCCTCGGGCTAGATTTTCGCTCACGGTTTAACAAGTATGAAATCATTATGAGGCATATGAACCTAATCTTCCCGAACAACTTTTCGTAAATTACGTACTGAATTAGCCGGCGGAGTTCGCAGAGCTTTAATTCGCGGAGAGTGGAAATGTAGACAAGATTGCATTCGCTAGAAATATAAATTTCTCTGTGGATTCGGTGAGCACTATCAGACATGTAACGACGAAAATTGTGAAGAAATTGATGTTTTTCATTCAGAAATTGACCAATGAACCAAATATTTCAATGGACCTGAAGACTAATGAGGCTTGTGAGTCTGATAGAATCCCAGCAATTGTTCTGAAAGCATGTGCCCCCGAATTGACACGAGTACTTTGCGAATTACTCAACCTTTCATATAACTTGGGGGTTTTTCCTAAGTCGTGGAGGTTTAGCCAGTTCCTAAAAAAGGGAAAGAAAGCTTCACCTTGTGATTACAGACCAATAGCATTTCGCCATCAACGAGTATCGTCTGATAATCTCCCAATGAATGCAGGTGTTCCTCAGGGTTATTTTCCTGAGTCCCCATACCATCTCGGGAAACAAACATTCAAAGAAACATTCACCTCAATAAAATTAACGATGACTTGGTGAAAATGATAGAATCGGGTAGAATGAAGTTGGTGGAATTCAATGCTAGGAAGACCAAGGCAAGTATTTCCTCAAGGAAAGCCGATCTATCATCGTCTAGTATTCAGATGTCAGGAGTAACTATTCCTACGAAGTATCTCGATGCAAGGAATTACAATCAGTGATAACCTCTCATGGGAAAACCTTGTGAGATCGATCGCTAAAGGTACTTCCAAGAAACTTGGATTCCTATTTCGTGCGACAAAATAGTTCACTTCTCATCAGTTTCTAGTGATTAACGAGGATCAGATACGACCTGTCTTGGAATATGAAATTCTGCACCAAAACATTCATTCAGGCTTCTCGATTCTATTCAGAAAAAGGCAATCCGTCTTGTTGGTAATTCTTTGCTCACAGACTCCCTCACTTCATTGAAACATCGTAGAAGGGTCAGAGACTTGTCCCTCTTCTATAGATATTTTCACGGTCAGTGCTCTTCTGAATTGTTATCAATTGTTTCACCGTTGGCAATAACTACACGGATGACTCGACGAGTACAGAATTCCCACCCCTTTGTTGTGAATTTAGAGACCTGTCGAACCTCTATTGCTCAGGGATCTTTTTTCAATAGAAAAGCTGAGCTTTGGAATTCCTTGCGGAAATAGGTCTCTCCTGAGGCTTACAAACTTCAAAAATTCAAAGTGAATGTTGAATCGTATCTCCTGTCCCTTGATTCACGCGGTGTTCTTCGAACATCTGCACATAAAAAAATCTGCCATCAGACACACATACGTAGGAAATATTATTGGAATCTTTCTTATAGTTTTTTCTTTATTCTTAACCTACCACAACCTGGAAAATAAGAATTAATATTGGAATCTATACAAGTGTAGAAGAGCAGATTTTCAATCTACCCCGATAATTTACTGCGATAATTCAAAAACAGCTTCTTCTGAATGGAAAACGTTCATTCATAGTCAGCAACTTTTTGTATATCTCAAATTTCCCTATCAAAGAAATACGAGAACTGATAGTTATCAAAATACATATCGTTGACGTTTCGGAAACGTCACTTTGGAACTCCTTGCCGAGGGATGTTTCTCCTGGGGCTTACGAACTTCAAAAATCCAAAGTTGATTTCAATTCGTATCTCCTTTACCTCGATTCACACCGTGTTCTGCGAACATTACAAGAATTCCCTTTTGTTTGAATATGTATATAAAAAACTGACCCTACAGTACCCAGTATTATAATGTGAAGGTTAAGACTCAAAATCACTAGTCACACATGTGACAGTTTCGTTATTGTTGACTCGACATCACAAAACCTCTAATCTCCAAACAAATAATTATTACAATGAAAGGATTCTCCTGAAGCTTCAACCTTCGAAGGTTTGAAGGGAATATAGAACACAGGTAATCCTGTCAACGAATGCTTTCATCATCATTATCCTTACTATCAGTTTGCCGGATCTTTGTACAAAAGGTAACGAACCCTTCGATTACTCTTATAATACTCTCAACACCGATGTGATAATGGTGACCGTCGAGGACTTTCCTCGAAGTGGTAAGTGGTTTGCTTGTGCTGTTATCCAGACCAAACTCCTGATATTTTGTAATAACTTCCGACAGTCTCTTCAATACTTTGAATATGGTTCAAGTGTTCATGAAGTGGAGCAGGGTTGACAAACTTCACACCATAGTTTCAAGTACTTTGTTATGATGAATTTCCATCAGACAACACTGATAGCGGCAAGAGGATACCCTCCACTTCCTCTTGTTTGGTTGGACAAAGTCGAACATAAGTGGAATATCGGACACAAAATCCGTCTCGGACACTCAAGAAATATTCTCTCCTAGTTTCGTTTTTAGGTTCGTTTATTGTTAATGTCAGAAATTTGAGTATTAACTTACGGCTTTCAAGAGCAGCCAGGCGCAATCTATATCGACCGTGGTGTATGAGATTCAAGTATCCGCAGATACAGCATGATGAAAGCAGATTCCTTCAACTTTCGACTTCTGCTATTGCTATCCCTTGCTATGATTTGAATGTCATGCCATTCAATTGTATGATCTCCATCGGCAGTGAGAATGTGTTCTGATTATTTCGAGCCACCAATCTGTCTGTTTTTGATTCACATCTTGTGTTCACTCTCTCGCAATTCTAGTGGGATATATTTTTGACCGCCCGAAAAAGGGATTTGATAAATACAATTCTTTGTGTTTTTTCTGTAATGTTAGTTGGTTTAGTGTGTGTCAGTATTGAACTTAAAGTATTTGTTGTTTCGAATGTTGTTCTAACATCATACTTGTTGTCAATCAGTTTCAACTTTTCAGATGGTTACAGTATGTGTAGTTTGTGCAGGTTGTATGTCTTTACTATAGGGTGTGCTACGATTTCCAGTTTCAGACAATGTATTTTCTTAATATTCCTTGAATATCCATAATGAATTGAAAACCCTTTTTTTGTTTTATCGAAAAGATATTTAACTGTCCTTATTTGACACTTGTATTGTGATTTGAATTATAGCGAAGATATCTGTCGGTATGTGTTTTCTTTCGATATACCCTTTTGTCTACATGAAGTTTCGATTTAACTACCATTACCTAAAGGAAATAAGTGTTTTTCGAAAAGGTAGAAATGTCTTTCAATTTCCATATTATATGTTCTCAGGGCAAATAACTGTAATATTATAAAGAAGTAGAATTGACTACGTATGGCTGTTGGTATGGCTCTTCTGAAAAGGAAAGTTGAACTGGGAAGATTCAACACTTGGTATGGCTATCGATGGTCCCGTCAGTGTCATTTCAACAGTAATTACAAAAAATTATAATTCATAACAAATTTTCAGAACGGTTCGAAAAAAGAGGCAGACTATCTTCCCAAACGTCGCCAATGGGAAGCTTTGGCAATTCTCAGGATATTTTTTCAAATTTATCTCCAAATTCATAAGAAATACGATACGTAATTGACATAATAGTCAGTCAATTTTACTTCTTTATAATATTGCAAATATACCATTTTGCCCTGAAATAGATATTATGAGAATTTAACATTTTTTTTCTATAATTTCCAGTGGAGATAAAACCCATAAAATGGATTTCGAAACATACGTAGAAAATAACGATTTATTAAATACTATTTATCTGTGTACGGTATATTAGTATATTACGTAACGAGGAGGATAGGTAGCCTATTTGCGAGTGCAAGTAAATAGCCTTATCCTCGAGTCGCTTACTATACTTTTTCCACCTCCACCATGCTTGTGCGTCCATTTCTGCTGGTGTAGCGTTGTCCCTCATTCTCAATGATCAACGAGACACTGGAAGACAGCAAGCCGGTAAAATAATTGCTTGCTTCATGGATATAACTAAGTACAGTACCAATTCACAAACTGTTGAACAATAAATTTCTTAAGAATATCATTTTAATTCAATTTTGCGAGGCATTAGAAACAAAATTCCGCAGAATTTGGATTTTGGCCCATTGAATGTAGTCATGAGATCAAATTTATCGAGTCAAATGTTACATGTTCCATCGTTTCGAAAAAACAATTACGGAAGAGGCCACCATCAATTTAGAATACACTTGTAGTCTCAATGAGCCATTACCTAACATTTGTCGATTCAGTAATATCTATAAAAAGTTAGGAGACAGAGATTGTTTTGCATGAGAGGAGAAAGCTGGAAACTTTAACAGTAGTCGCTTACGTAAAGACACCACTCGAATTTTATACGGATATTAAGTACCGTGGAGTTATCTTCGAAAGTTAGATGATATGAAACTTTCACCTTCTGAATAGTGTCAGAAATATCCAATTGTTAGGAATAATTTTTGCTAGATCTTGTATTCCGATACATTATTCTCAAATCGTCTTTATTTTTCAGTAGTCGAATTCAGCAAAAGACAGGTAATCAATACTGTCACCATGAAGTTGATTATCTACAATCTTTTTTGGAAAAATTTCTTTTTTGGTAAAGATTCATATTGGGTCTGATTCAATTGCCTGCCATTTATCAAAAGCGTGTGCGTTATCATAATGAAGACAGTCAAAAATCGGGGCTCAGAAGCTAAATGATCTACACTGCAATTTGTCTGTTTATGTATAATTCATACACTTTAATTCACTATACAATTCTTCCCATCATGTTTGCCTCCACACCAATTACCAGTTCATTCATTTCTACAATTGTGATATTATATATATAATAGTATATTTTATATTTTATCGCTATATTTCACTTCTATTTCACATTTTGATTTCTCCAAATTCCCCTTTTTCTTACATGAAATTTCTATTCCATCATTTTTTTCCGACTCGAGATCAGAAACACTGATTCCGAACTTTTCAACATCAATACCATTTTTTGCTAGGTTTTAGTTAAAATGAAAGCTTGATGAGATTTTTATGTTTCACCAAAAGAGATTCCCCATTGGTTTCTGCTTCGATTTCTGTTGGTTTGAATGCTGCTACTAAAGAATATGATAAATCATTTCTACATCTTTTTACTTCATCTATTCTACTGTCGACTTTGTCAAGGGCTTCCATGATCGTATTCTTCGCAACTATATTGTAATTAGATCATATATTCATATCGCAGCCTTACATTTTCTCTCGCCAATTAGTTAATATATATTTTTTTCTTTCAGTAGCAATCCATTTTCTCCCAGCATTTTTCAAAGATTCTGATTGTCTGCTTTCAAAAGTTGAACTGAATCCTTTTGATTTTTGTTTTCGACCTCATTTTCAATTTGACAACTTTTCGATTCTTTTTCGCAATTTACCTCATTGAATCGATGATCGAGGAAGTATTTCTATTTTTACTCTTTGTCATTTTTTTTCTTCTACCACTGTACTAATTTTCATCTTCAGACATAGGTATCCAATGATGTTCAAATGCCAGCTCAGGAATTCAACCCATTTATTCTACTTCTTCAAATTAAAATCAGCACTCGAAATAATTGTAGTTCACTCGAAATACCAATATTATCTTGAAATTAACAATTATTTGTTCAAATTTCACTACTAAATTCCATAGTTTTCAGGTGGCACGTTTCGATGCGGCTAGGTGAAAAAATATTTTTGATTTGGTTGTGTACTGTTTCCTTATGAAAAATACTGGTAAATTCTGACCCCTATCTTCCGTTCAGAAGTATGTATGTTGTATGTATTACAATAGAAGTAGCTACTCATTCGGATTTGGGACTAATTTTTATACCAAATTCAAATATTTGAACACAGTAACATAGGAAGTATCTTTGGTACGGATTCAAACTTATACAATCTGTTTGTTCCGAGACCGTATATGTTTTCACTAATTAATTATATGTATTCCACTTCAGAGGGATTACCCAAGAGAATCATGCATATTCTGTTCTCTGATGAAACCACATCATATCTCTATACTTTCTTCAGCAACCGACATACATTTCAACCCTTCCTGACCTCTGCTTACTGTTCCATGCAAATTCTTATTTTCGGTTCCATATTCCTCCTTTTGCTTTGAACTCGCTCCAGTCTGGGAGTTTGTATTTGCAGAAAAATGTTTGTTAGGTGAAGTTACAACGCCGATATTGAGAAGATATATCGAAATTTTTGTAGAGATTATTGTTTTCACTTGTCAAAATTTGGCATTTCAACCAATAGAAACGGGTTAATCTATGGTTATTCTGGCCAATCATTCGATATTATACTGATACAACTGCCTGGTCCTTTCGATAAAACGTTGTTTACCTTTGAACTGTCAAAACTATAAGGTTTACCGCGTCGATTCTATTGAACTGGCTCATATTTATATAAATTATCATGAATGAAGAGTTACCTTATTATTGATAGTCATTCACTTTTCAGTTCTTCAGCGTAATAATAACATAACACATTTCGATGAACACTCAAACACGTAAATAGCTCATAACCCCAACTTTATGACAGATATAGCGAACGACCCATTCAAATATTTAAGGTTTCCTTAACTCAAATGAAGATGACGTACAATTAATTTTTATTGAATACAATTCATTTTTTGTTGTATGAGAAGAAACCGTTGTATGAAGATTTTGATACAACGACATAACGAAGGTGTGACGCCATCTCTTCGTATCGTCGGCAAGCATTATCATATTCACTGCGTAAGCATCATATCTCTTTTGGATCATAGAGGGCATACATCGTTGTTTGACATTTCAAATTTGTAAAATTTTCACCTATTCTCCTTCTCATGTAAATGAAATACTGATCAATTAAATTGTTCTTCCTTCTATTTGTTCAAAAAATAATCTCTCCAAATACAACTCGTTCTTCAAATTCAATAAGATAAATTTTCATTTTCGAAACTTTTTTATTTTGAGGCAAAATCATTCAAACAAACCGAATCGGTTTGTTTTCATACTTTTGCCAAATAAAAAGTTTTTGTGTAAAATGAAAATTTATCGATTACATTTGAAGGACCCGTGGTATTACCTTTGATAAATTACACCAAACTGTGATTATTTACACACGACGTTCGATTCGCTAACAAGTTAAGAGAAGAAAATTACTGTTGTTTTTTATCAAGGCCCAAGAAGACCGTTTGGGATGTTTTTTCCCACACTTTTCATTTATGGATTTGGGTTCATTACAATTCCGATAAGACTTTTGGAGAAGCGGAAAATTCAATCCGCCTTTGTCGCTTTCTATGTTCTGTCATATTGATTTGAATTTGTGATACGAAATTGATAAGAGAATAAAATATCCTCATCAGGTTTATGTGAAAGGGCCCGAGATGGAAGGATTAGTGTACCTCCACACTTTCCATTTGTCTTTCTATTTTATCGTTCTAGCTCATCATTCCTACAAGAAAGTTTGTTCAAAAAATATCGAAGATATTCAAGGGGTACCTGGGATTCCGCATCTTTTGTTAGTATGCAATTCGGTATTGGTCAAAATATTCATTTTGGAATTCAAATGAAATGAAAGGAATTGGAATCGAACATATTCGTAGATAGTCAGACCTTGTCACTTTATTTATTCCCTTCAAGGAGAGGCAAAATACTTTCTTGAAATGAACGAGATATTAACGTGCCTGATTTTGGAAGGAGAAGGGCAACATCTATATGAATCTAGTGGTTGTTAGGCAACGAGAAAAAACTGTTAGGAAGAGTTCATTTTTGCACAATCCAGCTTTCTTGATTAGTTACAGTATCTGTTGTCGAAATTTTGAGTCTTCAACATAATCATCACGAATGTTAAGCTACCGAACTCAGCTGGATCTCGGTTGCTTGCTCAACTTGCAGTCATCTGGAAATGAAATACTTTTCCTATTGTGTGAACAATATACTGAATTTGCAATTAAGTTCTACAATGATTTTGTAATTGACGGTATACATAGTTTTATATACCTTCGAATATATCGGTCTAATCCGGTAATTACAACGATCTTGATTATTATGACAGCCATGAGATATGGCGATTCATAGGGTAAGGGTGATGTAAATTATTGAACATCATAAAAAAGGTATCAGTACTTTGAGAAAACAAAATTTTTTCGTATCATCAAATGGAAGTCTGCTGATAAACATGTGGGACCTATCAATCCCTCAAACGACAAGACTCTTACACTTACATAAGGGAAATAACGTTTTTCTACCATGAAAATGGAATACTCACCACCATGGTTTTGATTCAGAAAATCAGTTTTTTTTCGAAATCATTTACAAATGTACTCATTTCTAACCTACTGTCAGGGTGGAAAGTGCCCCAATGTTCAGGAAGAAGTTGAAAGAGTATTTTGCGGCCGTTGCCAAGGGTGGCGGCTGCAATTTTTTTACAACCGTTGCCCAGAGCAGCTGCCGGCAAATTGAAGAAGAGTAAAAAACTAAAACTCGCTTTTGTTCAACATCAACTGTTTGTTTTTAAGGTCGGTCGGTCTGTCTCGCTCAGGGCTCATGGTAACCTTTCTCAGTTGTAGCGATCTTCGGGAAACATAATTGAGAATCTTGAGATATAATTTCCATACCGAAAGCATTCATCAAGACTAAACAGAGCGTAAAGAATGTTGAACCTTTACATAAAAGAATAGCAATGATGACACTTGTTGAAAGCTCCATACACTTCGGCCATTTGCAATGGACACAGGATTCATTAAAAAAATATTTATTAATCCTTTCAACTATTGTTAACAATAGATAGGATGAGTCAAAAACAGTGTCATTGAGTTTTAATTGACAAATAAGACGAAACAATCACAAAGATGACTAACATAAGACTATGTAAAATACACTTCGATATAATCTCAAAATTGAAAAGTATAATTCAAATTCCTCAACAGTATAGAAACATTCTCTGATAAGGAGTTCCTTAAGTCTATACTTAAAAACCGCCGGGGATCCCGCGCATTTTATTTCGTTCGGAAGACAGTTAAAAAAACGACAGCCTGCATTGATGGGAGATTTTTTTGATAGGAGTGTTTGGGCTTGTTCAATTTGATATAATTTTTATTTCTGGTGTTGTAAGAATGCGAATCACTAATAATGGGAAATGAATGTTTGTTATTGAAAATATAATATGTTAAGAGTTTCATTAAATAAATTGATGTAACCGTGAGGATCCGTTTAGTTTTGAAAACCTGTCTGCATGATTGGCGACTACTAATGTTGAAGGTAAGCCTTATGATTCTTTTCTGAGCAACAAAAATTCTTGTTATGTCTGATGCCTAACCCCATACTATAATATTGGAGGAAATTGTGGAATACACAAATGCATAGTAAACCTGTAATAATGAATCTGTGTTCAGAATATTTCTTAGTGTTACCAAAATATTAAAGCTTTTGATGATTTTTTTACATACTCTTTGTATTTGATCCTCCCATGTTGAGTTACAATCTATGAGCGTTCCTAAGAATTTAGACGAAGTGGAGGTTTCAACAATATTATTATTGACTCCGAAGGTGAAATTAGAAGGTATTCTATATTTTGTGTGAAACCCAATTATTACTGTCTTACTATGGTTCGTCATAAGTGTATTCTGCGTACAGTAATCCGCAAAATCTTTCAAAACTGAGTCACTTTTTTGCTGTAGTCTTTGGCGATCAGCATCAGACACCACAATAGAGGTGTCATCAGCATATATGAAACGTCTCTAACGGGCATGGCCCAGCTCTTCAGGTTGACTGACAGTCATTTGATATCTGAAGTCAAGCAACGCCGAGCGCGGTTAGTACTTGGATGGGTGACCATACAGGGAAATACCGTGTCGAAAGCCCGTACACCTGCAGCGAAGTAGCATATCATAGCTCGCAGACAATATATCAATGAGCACAAGATATATTGAGGATATGCCGTCCTTCGGAGGGGACGTTAAGCCGTCGGTCCCGAGTTCATGGATGTTGGGCTCGTTAAAGATCCCTACCTCTGGTTGGAATACCAGAGGGTTCGGCAAAATTTCCGGTTGGGGGAAGTGTGCTCACCGGCGTCGGTGATTGGCCTTGGTAGCGGAAATATGCCGACGTTAAATAAAGAATTAAAAAAAAAAAACGTCTCTAACGTCCTTTATGAGGCAAGTCATTGACATAGGTAAGGAAGATCAAGGGACCCTTGACACTTCCCTGTGGTGTTCCAAGATCTAAATCGTATTCCTTCGATTTGGTTTCACCGATTCTCACGATTAGGATTAACCGTTTCGAATGCCTGCGTTAGGTCAAACGATACTACATACTCATTTTTGTCCATCAGATCATTAATGTGTTGAACAAGTTCTGTTATGGCTGTTTCGGTAGATAAGCCAGGGCGGAAACCATGCTGGCAATCAGTAAGTATTTAAAGCTTTGTGAAGAAATCTGTAATTCTTTTGCAAATGATTTTTTCAATGATTTTGGAAAATATGCTCAGGAGGGCAATTGGCCGGTAGTTCTCTATGTTGCTCGTATCACATTTTTTGAATATGGGAATGATGGCAGCCGATTTCAGAACACTAGGAAAAGTGCCTGAATTCACTGATAGGTTTATAATGTCAGCAAGGTATTGTGATATAATACAAGCACAATATTTTATTATATAGGTGAAAAAGCTGAATACCTTCGTTAGTAGCTGGGATAGCTGATCATAAAAAAATTGTAGATCACCGCCTGGTGGCCTATATATATTCACCACGCAACATTTTTTATTGATTGATATTGCAGAGCACTCGATTATATTTTCAATGGAATAATTATTTAAAAATCCTACTGATTCAAAATACGAAACTAGATCATTTCTTACAAATATGATAGAGCCTCCATGTATGTGATGCCGCCTATGATATTAATATTAATCTTGAAAATATGTATTTCAGGTTTGTTATATATTATTTTTCAACTGATTTCAAATCAAATAGTATGCAGAGCTTGTCTCTCTTTGAAATTGCTACCCTCTTCAATATGCCCAACAACATGATATCGATAGATCTGACGGATAAACTCAACAGGCTATCATCGAAGTTGCTAGATATCAAACGGAAGGCTGTAGCCATCTTTCAGGAAATGGAGGAGCCACTGAGAAAAAACTGTTTCCTCCTTGATTCTTCTTTGGTATTGAAGTCAGCCATGAAATAAGCCTATATTTACCGGTCTGGGACAAGTTACTATAGAAGCAAAAAGAAGTTGCCGCCAAGCGCTCCATTCTTGAATTACTCAAAAAATGAGCCTCAAAGAATGGGAGAAGCGAAAGGGTCAACCAATACGGCAATGTGAGACAAGGATGAAATAATGTAAAACCATTCTGCATGTGTTGTGGGAATTCTTAGCGGTAACAAGGCTACAACATGAGATCTAGATGAGAGAAATCAGAGGCAATAAGCCAAATGAAGGAGCAAATGTAGAGGTCATGAGGTATCATCACAAACATCAAATTTGATGATGAGCTCTCATAACTTAGAAGTAACCCAATAGATTCGCGAACGTAGAAGTATTTATTTTGTATTGATACTTCATGAACGTAAACGGAGATCTTGAAACATTAACTGTGAAACTGAGAATGAAGATAGATATGGAAAAACATACCAAATGCCTTTCTGATAAGCAATAGGTCACCCTCTAACTCAAAAATAGGTTGGAATCATTCGAATGGTGGCGAATTAAACAGGCTTTGTTCATGGAATTGTAAAATAGCGTTGATTCACCCTCAATCAAACAATCGACTGATCTACCCTGTATCCAAACCGGAAACATTATTAATCATCTAGTCTACTTCCGATGCATAACATGTACAGGGTACAGGAACAAGTCCAAAAACGCTGTTGCTCTCATAATAGACTCTATAGTTTTGGTCTGTTTTTTGCCTTTAATTAAAACAATTCACAATTACAAGTGCATGACTGGTGAACTAACGATGCCGCACCGTGCCGCAGTTGTTACTGAATGCGATGCAACCGTTTGCGATACTGTAAATGATAGTGTATTGAAATCGAACGATAGGAACGTTGGGAATTGAAGAGTTTTGGGGGAATATTTGGACCAGCATGTGAAATGCGATTGCGTTTATTGATTTTAGGGTATTGAACCATATAGAACTTTTTATAAAGAATTCACTTCTTTCGTAAAAATAAGTACGTCGACAACTCAAGTAGACACACAGTGTAATTCTTGTAATTGATTCCGTAAGAAAAGTGCTCATAGATGTTCCGATCAATAAATGATGTTAAAGCATTATATAATCTACATCTACTAGCTACTTAATGAATGGACGTCAGTCTTGCTGTGTTCTAATTGATAAATCAATGCTACTTTTGTTGTTTTTCATCACTATGCTATAAGAATACCAGAATTTTTAAAGAGTTTTTGAATTTATTGTGCTCTTTCTTGGTGCCCACTTATTGATCACCCAGACCATCATCGATATCAAAAACTTAAAAAGCAAAAAGAGTGGAGTTACGGGTGACAGTGAAAATCGCAACAGTTATCGATTCTGTTAGCAGATTGTACTAACATCGTTTTTCAATTATACCTATACGAATATCGTTTGATTGCGCCCGCTATATATCGGTGTTATCAACACGACAAGAACTTTTGATATGTTCAAAACCTGGCCACAGATTAATTAATGTGTGTATATCATTTGAATACATTAAAAAAAATGGATCTGTCTAGAACAACTGCTACCATGACAATATGTCACACCGGTTCTTGAGTCACTTGAAAAATTACAATTTCTAGTAAATAGGTAAACCAAACACACTTATGAATTGAATAACATTCATAGTTAATTTTTGTACAACATAATGAAGAAAAAGGAGTCTTTGGATTAAAATTTAAGTTAATTTCGAATATGATCCAGCTTGTTTCTGCTCAAAGGATGAACTCCATCAGTGGGTATCTATGAATAAATTGTGGAACTCTATCATAACACCAAACATTTTCCAATATATTAATTCTCAGTTGACATCTCTTTATTCAATTGACATTTCAATTATCAACTTATTAATCATGATACAGAATGACTAACAATTTGCATGAATATGTCACGAAACAATGTGATAGAAAACAAATTTTTACAGTATGCATATTACAATCTGAAAAAGCCTCATCGTGGAATTGACGATAATGTATGGGGATATGAACAGTATGTCCCAACAAAATACTGGATGCGCATATAAATTCTATATCTATTGCGACTAGTTTCATCTTCGAGTATATCGTTTTTCGAAAGCATATTTATGAGTTCAATTGAAATTTTATATTCTTTCCACATTGATTTGGAGAAAAGTGCCAACAATTCGTACCACATAACACTACGATTACTTTTTCAAAGTTCGGTTAAACATTCATGAGTCAAGTTCTTCGTTGAAAACAGTTGAAACCATGATCCTGCTCAGTAGTTTCGATAAGCTTGAGATGAACTGGATTACAGCTTTTCCCATTAGGTTCGCGAATCCCACGCTAGATTGTGTTTACTGGGGAAATCAATAATAAACTCAAAACTGATATCGTTCCTACAAACGTTCAAACACATAGCTTACTCCTATATTCAAACGATACTCGGTTGGATTCCAGGGATTATTCGTTATTGGATGTGTTGTTGATGCACGGTGTGTATTCCAATTGGATGGAAGTGGGAACAACAACGGGGATCTACAGGAAACAGCTTTGTTTTGATATACTCCACAAGATTGTGAACAATTCGAATCGTCGGTTACTAGCGTGTTTCAAACAATTGAAACGTAGTTCATGCATTCTTGACCATAAGACATTTCGACCAGACAATACATATATGAATATTCCATATTAAATAAGTCGCAAAATATCATCAAAAAAGATTTACATGTGGCTTATATCTGGATGTCAATCCGGGTAGACTTGCTTATCAATGATGGTCAGGCTCACTCAAATGTCTGACGATCTAAGTAATATTTTTATCAACCGGTTTTTTCCAGATTATTCCTGATTGTTCAAATTTCGAATAATAACCTAACAAAAGTATAAATTAGGCCTGTGACCAAATTTCATATATGCATATATAGAAATGAGCTATTAACCCGACTAGGGTCCTGTACCAAAAATTACAATTTCTATGAAGAGCTCAACAACATTCATTTTCACGATATATGCACATGAAACATCGAAACAATATTCGGAAAGCCCATAGTAAAGGATTTCTGAAAGCACTAGGTTTCTCACCGATAGGCCATGAGAACTCTCATCAATAAGAGGACCCAAAAAATGCTCTGTAGCAGAATCCTGTTTACTCTGACCTGGAAGATAACGAAGTTACTGTCATCATCATAACTGGATAATGATGAAACATCGGAACACATACTTTCGCTTATTGTGTAGATGTTTTTATATCGAAATTTAAATGGTGTCAACTGTCAACCACATTCAACTCCTGAATCTTATCCTCAAATCAACTTCTCATTCATGAAGCCTTTTCATAGAGATCTTATTATCTTACCTCCGAACTGATATTGCCCTTCGCTAACAATTCAGCATCTTCTGAAGAAGATTGGTAACGAATATATAGACAAGGGTTAGTACCATTTATATAAACTTATTATTGAAAATTTGCCCACTGGCGTCCACCATCAATACAGCTGTCAGGATCTTGGGAGTAGAAAAAGTACAGTACGCGACTCGAGGATAAGGGCAATTACGTGCACTCGAATTACGAATTACGCATCGCGATGACAATTTTTGCTTGTGCGTAATTGGTACTTATTTCCCTTATTACTTAATATACTATTTGTAATACCTCCCAAACATTGCTGTTTTCTGCCTGCACGACGAACAGATATATTCCAGTCGATTCAATATCTTTTAGTATCCACACAAGATATAAAGGCTATCAATTAAGTGGAACGAAAGCCAACAAAACTAAATAGTCCTAATTGTGATCTATCAAGATAGTAGTAAGAAGTTTACTGATATCAGCGAAACATCTATAAACAGAACAGGTTTGATTAAGCGTTTGGAAACAAGGAATACGTAAATTTTAAATTAGGGTGGTAGGAATTTTCGGCGAAATCAAATCAAAATCAAATGAAAATTGAAGTATTGAAACCCATTTATGATATTATTTATCCAACACCATCGAATTCAACAGAAGTCTTTCGGCAATTGTGTCTTAATCCCTTCCTGCGCTTTTTTCTAGAGAAGCCTACTCATTCTTGGACTACCCAACCAGCAAAATTGTTTTATGATTTCATTGTGCTGCATCAGTTTCATTTTCCCGCTATTTTATAATCAATTCAAAAATACTAATTGATTATATTAGTTGTGCAATTTACACAATACAGTTGTAGGCAATGAAAGTCTCTTATTGATTTGTCATAAAAACGTTCATGAGATACAATCGAAAAAAATTTATAAAATCGTCACGAAATTATCACAGAAACGTTTTCACAAATAACTTATGAAACATATTTTCATTCGAAAGTACATTGTTTCGTACCAGTTTTCTAGCACTTTTCTGTGAGTTTTTATTATCATTATAAATCTATGTCAAGCTCATTTTATAACTGTTTCATGTAGCTTTTATGAAATAATTTCATCGGAATGCTTTCAGGCACAATTTTGTTTTTATCACCATATTGTCACCTTAATGATAATTTCCCAACTATTTTATAGTATGGTATATTTACAACAATTCCTCAACAATAAAATAACTGTTATAAATCAAATTGATTCTGGCATTCATTTTTTGTCAGTTTCATTTGACTAGCGTTCCAATAAATATATACCCAATAATGTTGTGTAAAATCGGTCATTGGAAAAAATAAAATACTTCGAATTCTCCCATATGACCTAGTGCTTTCATTTTTTCTTGATGAAAACAGAAAAATATATACCCTCAAACCACTAGTTCAAAACTTTCTCGAAATTCGCCCTTTTTAATCGATGGAAAAATATCAGTTTGGTGTTAGGGTAATTGATCTCTAGAAAAAATTTCAATTGTAATAATGTCAATACATTCTGAATATATTGATGAAAATTGCATTTCGAATATTAATCGATATAAACATTAAATTACATATGGACCGGCATAAACAAATATCCTCTATGATATTGATACAGTGAGCAGCACGCAGTTCAAATCGACATTATTTTGACTGAAAAACAATGTTCAACAGTTAAATGAAATGATGGGATTCATAACATCCAGCAAACATTTGCTCAAAACCTCAAATATATCAATATTAATGAGCCGGCTCAGTGAAACAACTAAAATAATTTACAAAATATTCAATCTGAAATATGATATTCCTGTTCGTTTATCTCATTCGAGTTTACTGTCAAAAAACATCAACTGAAGGCATTAAATATCAAACAAATAATACGATATTCGATTTCATTTTCAACGTGTTAGAATCAACGCTAGAAGTCGTCTGTCTCCACAGTCCGATTGATTGTCGATAGTGAAGTTCTGTTTGACGGAAGTTAAACCACTCCAGAAGTTACAAATACTGTGAATTGATTGATCACACAAAACTTCAACACGGGAGATGAAATTGCACCTCGAGATCAAAGGAATGGTGTAAGCATGCAGAATTCGAACTCTTTTACTTTCCATAAACGAACTGAGGAAGAACACGCACTCCTGATCGATTTGATGGTTACATCCTTGCAGGAAGAGCAGATTATTCAACACAGCAGTTCAAGCTTAAGAGCCACTGGACGGGAGGCATCACATATTTTAGTGAACTCCAAATTTTGTCCAATGACTCTATCATTAATTAATGAACAAATCTCAAAACTGATTCGGTAAATCTGCCGTTTGTTTATCTTCTTCATATTATTATTCCGATCAGAGATTTGAAAAAAAATATTCATTCAAAAAAATTTCAGTAGTCTGAAATATATATAAAATATATAAAAAACGTCTAAATCCTCATGAAATGAAAGTTGACCTTGTGGTTGCAGTCACAAAATGAGTTGGCCTGATATATTAAAACTCTTTATTGAATTGTCGAGCTTTCAAAAATCCATATTTTCTTTTTGAAGACGTCTGAAAACAATTGTTGGTGTTAAAAGTAACAGTGCGAAATATGTTAAGAAAACAACTCACTAATGTGAGGTGGAGTTAAATAGCAGGAAACGAAATCCTTGTCCATCAAAAACGGAAACACATCTTATCCTAGACATTCACAGGTGCTGGATACATTTCGAAAATATCGAGAATAAATGAATTCATTTATCCATCAAAATTCAAAATGCACGAATTGCTACATGTGCAAATGATTAACAAACTATTTTTTAAAAACCTCATGGTTAACAACCACTAGTGGAGTGAATGAAGCACATGGCCCAGCGCGAGAACAGAGCTCAGAACAGTTGACAGACGTCTTGTCACCTGTCAAAATTCAACTGCTTCATATTCACACCAGAGCATCTTTTACGTTCTCGAAATTGAAATATTGAAAATTATTGAGTGTTAGTTACATACATATCATGGAAAAGTTATTTTGAAATGAAAGTATCGAAAATAATCCCTTTTTCTCAATTTCAAATACATTTTTCCATAATATGTAACTAACATTCAATGGTAATACAATTTATGCATGATTTCATTAATATCATAAGCTTTGAAACTGTTAACGAATAACTGAAATCTGCCGTCACGTTCACAGATTTATGACCGCAATACATTTGACTCGTAAACGTTTGAATAGTATCAAATATAATTTGCAATTCATCCTCGGTCAAATCGACGTCACCTAGAGCTGTGAAACCTTATTGAAATTGAATATTTCTCTTCGATGAGGTGAATGGTCTCTTTTTCGCCTGTTGAAGAAGGCAGGGTTGAAATCACATCCGGGAAAGAATGTAATGCAACTGAGCTTCTTGTTAACATTTCACCAAGTTCTTCGTGATGTTTTTTGAGACTGATGAAGCGTTCAATATCAGTCAGGATTTGGGAAGGACTTTTCAATCGGACCATGTTGCTAAACATTATTATCAATATGTCGGTATCGGGGCCTCGGATAACAATATTTGATGAAGCAGTGATGCTACATGCATGGCAAATGATATTTGAATTTGCTTCTTCATGCAAATTGCAGCACAGATCATTCACAACAGCTGAAAAAAATTCGTTAAGGTTTCTGTAATGATGAGTCTTCCGTATTGTGATTGTTCCCCCAAACAGGATGTGTTGGATTATATGAAAAAGCATTGCTGCCTTTTCCAATTAATGGAAAACATGGCGTTTGAACATCGCCCTCCGCGCATCCGATTTTGCGTATCAGTTTGGTTCTATCAGCAATAGGCCGGTTCTTTCCGATTTGTACTATAGAAATACGCCAGCCACTTCCACGACCAATGGACTTTACGTCTCACTGTCGCTATGTTGTTCACTGTTTGGAAAAGGCAGCACTGCTTTTTCATATAGTCCTACCTTTTTACCTGTTTGGAGGAACAATCACAATACGGAAGATTTATCATTACAGAAACCTAAACAAATTTATTTGTTAATTTTTTTTATGGCGTTGGCCGGTCTTAGACATGGCAGCAGGGCCATTTTGTGTTCTCCTGTGAATTAAATATCGAATTATATGTATTTCTTTTGGGAACCCTATCATTATAGGTTTAGTGTCGTGGCCTCTTAGACTAACAGAAAAAGCATCATTACCAGAAAGGTGATTATACAGATTGAGGATCGAAATTTCAATCTTGAAATTATAAAAATGGAACTTCTATAAATTGTGAGATCATTCCAAACCCTGGTATATATAAGTTTTTTCTTTATGATCAATAGATATGTTATCACCCATGTTTAATCCTCCATCCATAAATATACTCAATAACAAGCAAGTTCAACGGCCACAATACTGGAATTGAATATCAAGTTTTCAACTGGAGAAAACGCCTGCCTTTCGAAATTTTTACAAGAATAAAAATATAAACAAGAAACGGCAGCTTTACTGATTCATTTTTGAGATTTGTTCATTTTTGTACATGTACCACTAAACCTACCGCAGTCAGGAATAGTTAGTTTCCATTACATGGTCCGTAAGCATAAGAGAACTATCATAAAATTTGGAGTTTACTGAAATATTTTAATGCCTACCGTCCACTGGCTCTTGAGCTATTTTATAGGGTTGTATTGACGTCTGATGATGGGCTATTGATGATATTTTCCACCGAATTAAATGATATTCATGTTTAATGACTCTCAATTGTGTTATTTATCAAAGAAAGTTACTATTTCAGACACTGCAAGCGAATAAATTATCTGCTTGAAAATCTATCGAAAACCTCAACTGTATAAAACACATCAGAAAAATATTCGCAAAAATTCTTGAATTATTCTTTTACTTGTTCGCATTCGAAACTAGAGGTAGGTGATACCGAACAAGAAATTTCTGATTGATGACGAAAGTAGAACTACTCATTTACAAAGTTTTTTTTTTGAACGAAAACTCACAAAACCATCGATCGACCGATCTACTTGAAAGTCGAAACTGTATTTCAGAAGTCATATGTTATTTGTGGTATTTTTGTTCCAAACACCATCAACTTCAATAGAAGTTCTTCAGCGGGAAGACATTGCTACCAATTCTTCACGCCATACGACAGGAACAGCATGGTTATTTGCGGACCCGTCATTTCTCAATACGACAGAGAGAAATTATGAAGAGAAAACTCTCTGCTCCGTTGGGAGATCGAACCCATGACCTCTCAATTCATGAGCCGGGTACAGAATCATCAGTTCAGAAATAACGTTTTCATCTGCTTTGCATTTCTGAACTGATGGCCTTCTCTTCTACAAACGATTCTGTATTGATCAAATTTTTCAAATTTCAAATTTATTTATTTTCCTCATTGACAAATTTACATTTGTATAGGAACAGTCATAATGAATACTAATACTACAGGTATGCTGCATACATAACCATCACATAGTCAGTGTTGATGAAGGCAATGTTGAAATTATAATTGAAATCAAATTAAAACAAAAAATTTAAAATTAAAGGTAAAGCGACCAGGAGATTTACAAAATCTGTCATACCGTAATAGTACAGAGCAAATATCAAAGTTATAAATCACAATTAAATATTCAAATCTCATGAAACAAGAAACTCATTCAGCGAGTAGTATGTTTTGACCAGGAGAAACATTTTCAGTTGTTTTTTGAATTCTTTCAAATTATCACATTCTCTCAAATGAGAGGGTAGAGAATTGAATATCTTTGGTCCTAAGTAACTTGGTGAATCACTTGTAGATCTGAGGCGAGAGAAAGAAAAATAGAGGTTATTCCTTCGCCTGGTATTCACACCGTGATGTTCTATAATCGTGATAAAATTATTTTTATTCTTGAAAACATAAACAGAAACTTCTAAAATGAAGAGTCCAGGAAGAGTCAGAAAACCAAAACTTTTGAACAGTTTCAAGAGTATGTGTTGGGTTTACCAGCAATAATCTCTAGTGGTGAGATGATTTACAGAATGAAATATAGTTGGACCAATTGACCAATTTCAGAGCCATCTGGCATAGACATGTTAAAATCTTTGCTTGACCTGACTATGTAGAAAGCTACCCTGTACTTTGGAGTTCAGTGGAACATTCAGTATAGTTGCCGCCTTCGTTCCGATTATATGCAGCATTTGGATCCCAGTTTAGTTTGGATTCTTTATATTCAGAGATTATATCATTCAAAATAAATTTATGGTATGAATATCACTGACTCCGATACAAATGCATTCTGGGTTTAGGGTCTCAAATTTTTTTCAAACGGACCTCGACAATGCAGTAAAAGGAATAAAAAATGGTACGATGCGCATGCACCGAGCAAATAATGAGCAGAATAATCCTGAAATATGGAAAAAACTAATTCTCATGGCCAGAAATCGAAAACTCAGACGTTATGGTGGACCAAGACATTGTTTAAGTCCTTTCTGAACCAATTATAGACAGAAGAGGAAGTTTTAATTTCCAAGACATTCTGGTTGATTTTCATTTTTGACCTTTCAAAAGATTTTAACTTTTTCACCAATTAAGATATACGAATTTTCCAAAACTGGAAAAAAAATGTAGGCGCATTCCTGATACTTGCCCCATTTTCCTAGTGCTAGTGAACACCTTACAGAAAAATACCACATACACACCTCAAAACTGTGGGTAAGTGTAATCCCAGGGTACTGATTTTCTAGTTGTTACATCATAATAATGATACGTTACTTTTTAAGCAGACATTAGCATATGACGATCACTTCATTTTGAAACAGCTAGGAATGACAAAAAAATTGCCCACATTTTTCACCTATGAAACGCGTTCACACTTACCCGATCTTACCTTTTTTATTTAGAATGAATCTCTCCCATCAGTGAATTGTACCATAAACGACAGAATATAAAAAATAATACAAAGAAATTTGCTAGAATTTCCCAATAATCCTTTTACCTGTTCTCGGCGGCTAGAAATAGTTCGTTCCAGCTTCAAGTCTTATTTTCAACAGCAAAGTTCTGATTGATGACCAAAGTTAAAACACTTCACTACAACGAACTACGAATATTCTTTATTAAAACGATTACACTCACTAAACAGTTAAAACGACATACTCGGAAGATAAAACTGCTCTTCAGTATCAACGGAAAACCATATACCGCAACAGGACTCGCAATATCGTAGAATCAGGACGAAAACAGGACGAAACGCAAGCGTCTAGTTGCGTATCGAAACTGGCTCGTAGTCACGAAACTGCTTTTCCGTGATTTCGTTTTTCAGCGCTAGACGGCGTTCTGGCCGGAAATAATGCTTGGAATAATCGTAATACTAATGGGTTATCAAATATGAGGGCTCAGGCTGAGGTTTCCATTCGTATATTGAAACGTTCATTGTGAAAAATGATTACCTCGAGTACACTGAACATGGAAATCATCAGTAAGCCATCTGGCTGAAGAGTCTTTATTCTTGTTGTAATGGGTTCGTTTACAGAACTATCTAACGAAAACTTGACACCCCTGCTTTCAACGGTAAGATTGGAACATTTGCTGTAAAAGCTGAAAACTTCTTGTCGAGATCAATTACCCTAACACCAAACTGTTTTTACAGATTCACATGAAAGGGAGGCCCAGTGATGTCCAGAGAATACTGCGTGAATCAAGGGACAAGAGATACAAATTAACATTCACATCAAATTTGTAAGCCTTACGAAAAAACTTTTTCGGCAAGGAGTACCAAAGTTCAGCTGTTCTATTGAAAAAAAAAAAAAACACTGAGATGTTCGACAGGTATCTGAGCTCACAAGAAAGGGATGTGGCGTTAGTACTCGTCGGGTCATCCATGTATGGATACTGAAAAGGGTGGAAAGATTGACAATTCAAAAGGGCACAGACGGTGAAAATATCAATGGAAGAGAGACAAGTCTCTAACCCTTCTACGATACTACAACGAAGTGAGCGAGTCTCTGAGCGAAGAATCACCAACGAGACGGATTGCTTTTTTCCAAATAGAATTAGGAAGCTTCAAACGAGGTGTTGGTGCCGAACTCCATACATGAGAACTATATTCCAAGACTGATCCTATCTGTGCCTTGTAGATCATTAGAAGCTAACGAGAAGTGAAGTATTTCTCCAGACGAAATAGAAATCTAAGCTTCTGGGAAGACAGATAATTACTGATTGTAACTCCCAGAATCGAGATTGACTTTGTAGGGATAGTTACTCCTGAAATCTGAATACTAGGTTAGCATTCCCAAGAAAGGAAAAAAAACTCAATCTAGGAACTGAGGTAAGGTATTTATACACTCTACAATCTAAGCTACTGCAAAAAATACCTGCACTACGTTGAACTTTTCTACCCTGCCGTATCTCATATGTGCAGAATGCTTCAAATTAGAAAAATAGGATGGTGGCTCCAAGATGGCGGACCATAATTACAAATTTCCTCTGCAATCTTCGAGAAACCATCTTGTTTTTCCGAGCCTGAAAACCTTCAGCTATAAATTTTGAATCGAATCGGACCATAATTGCAAATTTTGTCAGCCACTTTGAAACCGCCATTTTGTTTTCGCCTTCAGAAAAATTCCATAATGCATTGTCATCGAATTTATGTCAAATTAGCTTACCTATGAAGTGTCATAATGTGGAGCATTTGTTTTTGCCGCAAGAGGGCACCATAATAAAAAGTAAGGTAGCGAAAATTGATACGGCTCCATTCCTTAGACTATTATCTTTTCAATGATGTGTCATACTTACTACTTTCCCCATTCAAATTGTTTGAGTGGAAGTGACCAAGAGGTGGGGAGAGGTATGGCAGTTGAGGTTATGATAGGAAGATGTGCCCCTTCGAATAAAAATCAACGTGTTTTCTTATGCTACAAAACATGTGTTTTGAAGATATTCGATCTCGGTACCCCACGCTGTATATTGTTCAACAATACTTTGGCTGAGCTGAGGAGCAAAATGAGAATTGATAAATTTTGACGACTCCAGCGGTGGGTTTGTGAATGAAAAATTATATATTTTTCAGCTCTGAGAAAGGGGGCTGCAGTTCTATTCCTTTCCTGGGTGAACTAAGGAATAGTGTATCTCAAATTAAAACAATCAGTGATTCATTGATGTTTTTTGTAGACAATATAAAATTCATGCAATGACATTATTTTGCGGGAAATGAATATTGGTGTTTCATATACAGTGCGGTCTATAGGTATGGTATACTCATTTTTAGCGTTATGTATTTTATCAAAAAATCCTGAAAGAGGTCAATATTTATTGTCAATTTGACAATGTACAGTATTATAATATTACCTTCCTTCTTAATAATTATGAACACCCCCCTCGAAAATTTTAAATGAGAAGTGAGACTGAGGAATTATGTTATTAAAGTTTGAAAATACTGACGCTTTAAATTACGTATCTGTTGAAAAAAACCTGAGTCAGGTCGATTGTATACTGTGAATTGTCCAAATGACAATGTACAGTATTACAATATTACCCCCTTCTCAATTAGAAACACCCCCCTCAAAATTTTGAATGAGAAGTGAGACTGAGAAATTATGTTATTAAAGTTCAAAAATATTGACGCTTTAAATTACGTATCCGTTGAAAAAACATGAAAAAGGTCGATTGCATACTGTAAATTGTCCAAATGACAATAACAATCGACCTGTTTCAGGTTTTTTCAACGGATACATAATTGTCAATATTTTTGAATTTTTATAACACATTTTCACCGTTATGCACCGTTGCACCAAATATGAAAAACTCAGTATTGCTGAATAGATAATGAAAATCCCACACGACCCTCCTTCTCATTCAAAATTTTCGAGTGGGTGATCATAATTAAGAGGGGGTGCAAGAAAAAAATTGACAATAAAAATTGACCTGTTTCCAGACTTTTTTGAATCATGATAACGCCAAAAATGAACTTATTCCAAACCTATGTTCAATATTAGTGGACATTTATTTTGCCTTTTATATGACCACTTAAATTCAAACGCCATGATGTTTCGCGTTTGATGAATACGTAGTTTCAAAACGAATGAATGGAATGTATTGTGTTCTCACAAAAGAGAAGGATATAAAGAAAATCGATTCAAAGTGGATATATCCCGTGTTTCCATAAATTAAGAAAGCATGTAAAACTCGATGCATTTGTAAGCTGCCAGTTACTGTCAACCGTGGAATAAAGTAAACATTATTATCCATTCAATACAATATTTCGAAAATTCCCACGAGGCATCCGGATATGAAATTTCGAGCTGATTCTAGTCCTGTATTCTGTTTTATTGATGGATCGTCACTCGGTTACTAATATCTGAATCAACCATATTCGACATATGAATCAACTGGATATGATAAAATTAATGTTACACGAAAGGGTGGACTGAAAGTTCAACGACCTCATCCACGATTGATCCGCTCAAAATGATGATCTGCATTCTCAGTTTGATGGAGTTCTTCAATCAGCTGAAATGCCAGACAATATACGGTGTATTTGATGTTTTAACGAGCTCATATTGAAAGATTTCGAAAAAAGAGGGTTATGAAAACATTACAGACCTAGTACCTAGATAGTAAACGATGTAACGTTTGCAAATGAACAAAAAAAACAAGATGGTGGTTCCAAGATGGCGACCGGAATCTGAAATTATGATCCGAATCGAATCAACATGAGCATGTGGGGCTTTTCAGGGTAGAAAATAATAATAATATTGTCAATGCAAGCAATCAAGATGGGGGACGAAAAATGTAATTGTGATCCGATTCGATTGAAAATTGGATTGTGGGGGTTTCAGGTACAGCTGTTCAGCAGGACTAAAAATAATTTGGAATACGAATTATCAATGAAAAAGCTTTTATAGAAATGCGATGAAAATTTTCTAGGTTTGCGACGTGAGTTATTCTGTTCTTTACAGGTTCAAAATCTTACCGCAAGTACAGAATGAGTATCATTGCGCGGTAGAATTTTGATTCTGTTTCGCACAAAGTAAGAACCTACGTCCGCACATATAAAAAAATATTATATCTTTTTCAGCGCATTAGTGAAGAACCTTTTAATTAATTCTTTTTAGTCATACTGGAAACTTGTGAAACTATAATATTTGCAAATTTTGAATCGAATCGAACCACAATTTCAAATTTCGTCCGCCATCTTGTTTTTTGCATTGACAAAAAATAATTGTTTCCGACCCTGATACCCACCACATAATTTGGAATACGGAACAGTTGTTTTTTCCGCAAGAGGGCGCCAACATAAAAAGCTAGGTAGCAGAAATTGATATGGCTGATTTCCTTATGAAATTATCTCTCAAATGATAAGTACTGTTTGAAAGTCATTATTTTGTGGTGTATGGATTCTCTCTTATAGCTCATTTGGATTCTTCACCAACATGGATTCAGAGCTGACAGATCAACACAAACTGCTGCATGCAATTTTCTCGAATATGTATACAGTGAAGTGGACGGCGGAGGACATGTGGCAGGACTGTTTTTTGACCTGTCACGTGCCTTCGATAGTTTAGACATATATTTTATTGAAAATAAATTGAACAATATTGGATTCAGAGGAATTATTTTGGAGTGGATTGTAGATTTCCTCACAGACAGAAAGATTATAGTCAGAGTAAAAGATGCCATCTCCAACTCACATATACATACATACATATATAAATATATATATATATATATATATATATATATATATATATATATATATGTAGAAATTGATGTTTTCACGGATCTTCGTTATACAAGATGTATTTTTCTGGGTTTTTATCCGTTAGGTATTTTCTGATTTGTTCGACGTTTCGAATTCCATTTTGAATTCATTTTCAAGAACTGTGAGACGAATATCTGTCCATACCGTCCTGGTCAATCACTCCCCTTACGAAGCAACCAAGCAAAAGCTAGCAAAGACTTCAATTGTCTGTTCTCCACGGAAACTGGTATTTATAATGACTCTCCTCAGTCATTATTCGACTGCGTCCGATATTAAGGCTGCATCCTGCCCATCCAGGTATTATGTAGAAATTGATGTTTTCACGGATCTTCGTTATACAAGATGTATTTTTCTGGGTTTTTATCCGTTAGGTATTTTCTGATTTGTTCGACGTTTCGAATTCCATTTTGAATTCATTTTCAAGAACTGTGAGACGAATATCTGTCCATACCGTCCTGGTCAATCACTCCCCTTACGAAGCAACCAAGCAAGAGCTAGCAAAGACTTCAATTGTCTGTTCTCCACGGAAACTGGTATCTATAATGACTCTCCTCAGTCATTATTCGACTGCGTCCGATATTAAGGCTGCATCCTGCCCATCCAGGTATTATGTAGAAATTGATGTTTTCACGGATCTTCGTTATACAAGATGTATTTTTCTGGGTTTTTATCCGTTAGGTATTTTCTGATTTGTTCGACGTTTCGAATTCCATTTTGAATTCATTTTCAAGAACTGTGAGACGAATATCTGTCCATACCGTCCTGGTCAATCACTCCCCTTACGAAGCAACCAAGCAAGAGCTAGCAAAGACTTCAATTGTCTGTTCTCCACGGAAACTGGTATTTATAATGACTCTCCTCAGTCATTATTCGACTGCGTCCGATATTAAGGCTGCATCCTGCCCATCCAGGTATTATGTAGAAATTGATGTTTTCACGGATCTTCGTTATACAAGATGTATTTTTCTGGGTTTTTATCCGTTAGGTATTTTCTGATTTGTTCGACGTTTCGAATTCCATTTTCCATAATATATATATATATATATATATATATATATATATTTATCCAGCATACTTTATTACGTCCATACATTGGGTTTGTACCATTCATTGCTGCGTCCTCTACAATAGTGCGTTCGTATTTCGGACGCAGTAAAGTTTTACCATTATAAATTCATACAACTATCTGAGAGGTCCATGCCGATTTTTTGGAAGGTCCTACATACCGAGACCTATCGGCAGATATCAGATACATCCATTTCTGACGTCACTCAAAAATGTTATCTGGTTTTGAAAAAATAATAAGTAGATGCACCATCATGTGTCCAATGAAAGTCGAAATATATCTTTAGTTCAACAAAAATCTGTTTGGGGGGCGCTGTCAATCGTGAAAGCGTATACTTTTACAAAATACCCGTTGCACCTAATGTACTTTGGGGCGTCCATAAATTTGGCAACAAGGCACGAGTGGAGAGATCCGCGATATTTCAGCTAGTTTGGATATTTCGGACCGACCTGCGCACTTCGAAGGAAAATTTATTGCCCTTTCACACCACCGCTTCAGGATATTTTTCAATATTCAACCATTCTTGCGTAGTGACTGGAAATAAAAAAATATACAGATTTTTCCTGTTGAAATAACCATTTCTTACGTACTTTCTTTCATGTATTCTTCACTAAGAACTTCAAAAGTTTACTAGCATGTTTCTGGTATTATCTTGCTCAATGCTTGAGGTGATATAATTGCCGAAAACTTCAAATCCTCGTAGATTAACGTTACAGCTAGTAGATCACCCACTGATATTGCTTCCCTCTTTTAGTGGAGTAAAAATGCGCTCGAAAGACGCTTCTATCACGAAAAAAAAACAAATTGAGGTAGAACAAAACGAGTGGTGTATTGTTATTGGGAATGTTATTGGCTACTACAAATCGATATTTACGACATCGCCAGCTGGGGCTGACTCTTTCTATAGCAAAAAATGTGTGAAAAAATGGAAAATCCAAAAAACGTATTTTTTTAGATATAACTCGTGATAACTCCAAAACTATTAGGGATATCAAAGTAATTTTTTTTATTCGAAAGTAGAAATCTTGGCGCTGGTGTCAATGCGGCCGCATTTTTGAAAACTCACTTCTTCTTCTCAGAAAAAATAAGAAATACTCGTATTTATTTTTTGTGCATTGATTTCTTGAGCAATCGAAAACATTTTTCATCTCCAGGAATTTTCACATACTTTCTGCTAGTGAATTGAAGCAAAAAAATCACAGATGTTCAAAAAAAATATGTAATAGGTTTAGATCGATAGGACACGTAATAACCGCGCCGATATTGAAATCACGCGTGTCTCCCGCATGTACTTTGCCCGGAAGACCTGTGCGCGCTCAACGACAGTGAGCAAAAGCACATGAGGTTTTACCTATCTGTATTTAATTGTGCTAGTCTAATCATCAATTACATTATCATATGCATTTTTGGAAAATTATTTCAAAAACTTTCACTAGGTATAAAATAGAGAGCATTATATGTGGAGAATCTGTTGAAACTCAGGACAAATTGGTTGAGCAAAACCTTACAAAATGGGGTCTACAAACTGAAGTTGGTACCGCAGAGAAAAAAAATACTGTTGGCCTAAAAATTTTGGAAATAAAAGACGCCATCTTAATTGGAAGTGAAAAAGTTAAATATCATCTGAGTTGTAGAAAAACATCTAGTGTCCAAAATATTGGTTCTGCCGATACTAGTGGAATGCAAAATCCACAGCAAGGAATTTCTTCTTGAACAACTAGAAATAACATCAGCTCATTCAACATAAAAAGCATGCGTCTAATCTACAATAGAAGTGGATACCTACAATAATAATTCGCCTAAGAATGAGGAAAGGTCTAAACGAAGTGATTCAAATGTAACTGAGTTTCAGATCTGTCCCAAAAAAATGTTTTCAGATCTGTCTCAGAAAATGTTTTCAAATCTTCCTCAAACAAAAGATCACTGCTAATTTTTAAACGAATTATTTTGTACAGAATGGGCCAAGTTCATTGGGAGATAATGAGTTCCTAAGTATAGCGGGAGGATTTGAGAACCCAAAATACGTGTTTCTTATAGCTTAAAATGATGATCCAAATATATTCACTAAATCGCAATCAAGAAGAAGCAGATCCGCGAATTATCCGTCACGTTTTAGCCGAGGTGGAGCGCATGGCGATTCTATTCTTGTAAAATTGGTAGATACAGATGCTCTTCTTTCATTTCTACATTATAATAGCACCGCTCAAGAATTATTGATTTGCCAATTATTTATTCAATTAGGACATAGTAAAGATAAACGTTAAAATGCCATACATGATATAGTGGAAAAACTTGGACTCTCCATTTGTATAAATCTCCTAGCAGCTCATTGTCTGACAGGATGTGATACCACAAGCGCATTTTACAAAATAGAAAAGAAAACTGCTTTTGATGTGTTAATACAAAATATTAATCACTTAACTGAAATATGAAACGTTTCCTACCCCGAAGGGAGGGAAACGGTTATTTCAGGTCTTGCCGAAGGCTTGACCTATCGGAGATTACCTACCGTATCTTTCACGCATATCTACCCAAAGTTGTCAATTTTAATCCGCAATCGGGGCTCAGATAGGGAAAATCCCCCCTTGCGACTATGGTTTCCATGGTGCCGGGTAGCACGTACCGCTAAGGTCCGTGAGTCGTCAGTACCTACTCCGATCCAAGCCGGCAAGGACTTGCTCAGGTCAAGCCTTCGGCAAGACCTGAAATAACCGTTTCCCTCCCTTCGGGGTAGGAAACGTTTCATATTTCATGTCTATGCCTTTGGCTTGACCTATCAGAGAGGTGTTTAGTTTCTGCCGGCACCAACAGCGTACTGTGACCCAGAAAAGAATTACCTCTAACCCTAGCTGCTTAACAATAAACCAGAAAACTATTTTCAGTTGCTTTATCATTCAACACAACATTATACAAACGATAATCAAAATCTGAGAAATAAACGAAGATAAAATATTAGAAAATAAACAACCTTATAGAGTATCTAATTGACTAACATGAATAATTCAAATGACTGGTTCAAACACATTTAATACTGTTTGGTTCTGGGACTTTGACTTAGGTCTCTGCACCTGCTTACAGTAGTACCTGAAGAAGTTTTTTGCACCTTGCCAATTACCCCGCCTTAAGATTTCATCCAACTCCATCCCCTGCTCAAACCTGTACGAAGCCACCGCTGAACGAATCGACCCAGGACTTGTGTCGATTTTTAGATCTTTGAAGATAGTCTTGATCCAGCCAGCGATTATCGCCTTTGAAGCTTCTGAAACCCTGCCTCTCGTCGTAATAAAGAGCTTAAGTAAGCCCGGAACCGCTTTGCGTCTCTCTGCTGACACCTCTATCAACCGCTTTATCCAGAATACCAGGTCAAACTCACGCTGCTTAGCTTTTGACAGCTTCCAACCCGACTGCCTATGCCGAATGCTGTCAGTTTTCGACCCAAAAATCGGCCAGAAGGTGACAGAGTCTCGCTGCGGCACATAGTCATTCACTCCAATGGCCAGCAGAGTAAGATCATGGATACGTCTTCCCGAAGCTAATAGCAGCAAAATCGCTGTATGTCTGGAGATCTGGAACAGGCTGTTTTGGTCAGGGGGGTGACTTTTCAGCCAATCGATTAACACTTCGACATTCCAAACGCTCGTTTTCGCCGGTAACTTAGCTGCTTCTCGATTACCAATGGCTTTAATCATCGACCTTACCAATGGGTGAGCACTCAACCGATCCTCGCTTGTCGGGCTAGCCATCGAGGTTACTACTGACTTCTTTGTCAAAATAGTTCGGTAACCTAGCTTTCTTTCGTTAGCTAAGTACCCCAAGTATGCTGCAAGTTGCTGACCCGTTGGTCGGCTAGGCGACATTTGGTTCTTGGCACACCATTTTGTCCACTGACTCCACGCCGAACCGTAAGTTTTCCATGTGGAGCTCCTCCACGCCGATGACAGCAGGTCTATATCCGAACTACTTAAGCCAACCACTAGATCGGCCCACCCCGTATCCGCCAAACCTCCAAACACAGGTCTTTCACATCCTGCGGGGGCCTTCCCGTTGTCAGGTCCACCAGCGAATGCTCCAGGCTCCGTAGCTCGAGGGGGGCTGCCAAGCTCCTGTTCTTCAATTCGCTCCGCCAGAAAGTCCTTTCCCACCGAGGCGCTACAATCAGAAATACCCCTTTCGCCGAGTTCAAATGGTGCAGAACCTCTGGAATCAGTGGAGGAGGAGGGAACACCCAAGCTAGATCCATCTCCCAAGCTCTGCTGAACGCATTGATGAAGACTGCATCGCTGTCGCTCGCTTCCAGGGTGACATATTTTTCGACTACCTTCGACCGACTTGTCGCAAACAGATCTATCTGCGGTTTTCCCCATTTGCTGAACACCAGCTGCGTCGCATTGCTCTTCAGATGCCAGTCCGTAAGGGGCAACCCCCGTGATAACCTGTCCGCCCAACAGTTGTATATTCCCGGCAGGTAAAAGGGAACCAGATGAATTTGGGCTTGGTGACTCAAAATCAAGATTTCCTTGACTACTTCCTGCAGAATTTTGGATCTGGTCCCTCCTTGCTTCCTGATATAAGCTACTACAGTTTTGTTGTCGGACTGTAGCATCACTGACTTGCCCCGAAGCTCCGTCTCGAACCCCCTTAAAGCTAACAGCACAGTGAAAAGCTCCTTGCGGTTCACATGCCACTGCTGCTGCTCCTGTGACCATAGACCTGCTCTCATCTCGCCGTTCAAATGAAATCCCCAACCTTTTTCGGATGCATCTGTTGTCAAAAATATCGTCGGGTGCTTCTGGAACAGCGGACTCGTCCGGTGAATGTTCTGCTCCCACCAAACACAGTCGTTCACTGCGGCTAAAGGGATTGCCTTTTTCTGCTTCGGATTGTATTCTGGAAGCTCCAAGCTCGCTCTCTGTAGGTTCCTCGAAAAGAGACGACCCAGCGGATTTACGATCGCCGCAGAGTTGAGCTGGCCCAGCAGCGACGTTCCTTTCAGCCAATTCCACCTGTTCTCCGCCAAGATCCCGTTGATGACGTTCAGGATCCGGTCTTTCTTTTCCTCCGGAAGAATCTTCAGGTTCCTCTCGGTATCCCAGATGACTCCCAGGAATTCCAGGTTCCTTGTTGGAGTAGTTATTGACTTCTTTAGATTCACTACCCAACCTAGATAGCGAAGACAGTCTATTATCCACTTTACATGTTCCCGCAAAATCTGAGGATCCTGATGCACGATGAGAAAGTCGTCCAAGTATACCAAAATTCTTATTCCCGACTGACGAAAAAGATTCGCCAACCAGTTGCTGATTCTTGCAAAGGCCAGAGGGGCTGTTGCCAAGCCGAATGGGAGACACGTCATGTTGTAGATTCGGCCCTTGTATACTAGGCACAGGTATCTCCGGTGACGCCTGGTAATTGGCACGTGGAAGTAAGCCTGGGAAATGTCCAGCTTTACCATGTAGTCGTATCTTCTGAGGAAACGGGGCACTTGGCGTTGATTGACCAGTCGAAATTTGTGCGGCTGTAGATATTGATTTAGCTGCTTCAAGTTGAAGATCTGTCTCATTGACCCTCCTGACTTTGGGACCAGGAACATGGGAGAAATGAACCCTGTTGGCCATTTGGCTATTTCCAACACCCCTGATTCCAGAAGCTTTTTTATCTCCAAGGTCATCTGGCAAGATTCCTTGGTCGCAAATCTTCTTATATTTTTCTTTGAAAATGGAACTGTAACCGGTTTCCTTATAAATGGAATTTTGTAGCCTTCTAGCATTTCTAAGATATAATCCGGAGCTCCCATTTGTTTCCACTTGCTTACAAAGTACTTTAGCTGACCCCCGCAAAATGGATAGTCATAATCTTCTGGCCCTGTCTCTGCCACCCGAATTAGTTTTTGTGAGCGATCCTCTGGAGTTCTTGGTACTTGTTTTTCGAAAGGAAGACGAGTTTGATGACGATGACCTGTGCGAGTTGCTTTTCTGCTCCCGGGACCGATCAGAGTTACCTAAGGCGCGGCGTGGCTGGGGCTTAGAGCTACGGTAGTTTCCCCCTTTTGTGGCTCTTGGGACGAAATTCTGGGGACGTTGGTAAAATACATTTTGAAAGCCACCACGCTGGTCAAAGAACTTTGACAACGCTTCCTCGTCGAATAGGTGAGACTCAGAAGGAGGAATCTCCGCCAACTTCGTCGCTAGATATTGATCCTTGGGCTTGAATGATTTTCTCCTTAATTCAATCAGTTCTGCCCGCCTAGCACACGTGTAGTGCAGTAAGTCATCCGAGACCTCTTTAAAAGCCGAGTCACCCAGAAACGTGTCTCTGATCTCGTTGAAGGCTTCAGGGTACTTTTGTGCTATCTTCTGCATTCCCTCGGAGAACTTCTGACGCTGTTTCAGTGAGCCGTGCGTGATCGTTCCTGCCATCTCATCTGCCTTTTCTAATATCGAATTGGCAAAGGACTTAGGTGCAAGACTTTCCAATTGGCCATTCACTTTGAGAGCGTCAAATACCGGCGAGGCCTGAAACTTCTTCTGAACATCCTTATACCTTATTCTGTTCCAGTTTGAGGTACCCAGCTTTTGGCAGTTCAAGCCTTGCGCCTTGATTTCCGGGGCAGGAGGCGGAATTGCCGGAGCACTTTCCTTAACCTGAGGGACTAAAGCCAGAGCTTCCAAGCTAACTGGTTGCTTTTCTTGAGCCGGCATTAAATCTGGTGCCTTCCACGTTGCTGACCCGGCGTTCGGATCAATGTTCTGATCGCTATTCAGCTCATCATCCAATATACTTTCGTCCTCAGGGCCATCCGAACTGCCATCACTCGATTCGTCTCCCGCGTTCCTATTTTCAATCTTATCCAACAAAACTTGGAACATGTTCTCCACTCTATCTTCTAATCTCCCAATCCTCGATCTTTTGGCTGGTCTGTCCAGTGTCGAGCCTTTTCTCTTACCAGCGGTACCCTCAACGAGGTCATTCTGGTCAGACTCTTCCTCCGAAGATTCATCCTCAGGCCTTAACAATTCTGCCGCACGCTTGCGAGAAATAAAATGTGACTTCAGTGGCTTCAACGCGTGCAGAAATAGTTCTGCCTGACTTACTGAGCCCTTGATTTTGTTAACCACCGCTGGGGGACTCATGATCAAGGCTCTGCAGAAAGCCCAGTTTAACATCTCGACCTTGTAGTCCCGATATTGCTTTTCCGGTAGCTCCTGGATGACGGGATTGAAAGCCTGAGCAATCGCCACTGTAGGCAGGGCAAATCTTAGTTTGTTGAGCACTTGAGGATCTAGCTCATCCCCAAAAATCTCTTCCTTGGAGAGGTTCATTACCTTCCAATTTCTCCAGCCATCTGGCAACCATTCCTCTGCTGCCAGTTTCATTCTGTCCAAAATCCTGTCCTGCTCCTCTGTCTCAGCTGCTTCCTCTATCAACTCCTCCATAGTCACGAAGGCGGACTCTGGGACGTTCATCTGTAATATAAAAGGAAATTCCATGTTAGCGAAGAGCTTTTGGCTGGCCCGCAAGAGAGAGATTGCAAACGGGTGCAATAGAAGTTTGTGCACGTTACAACATGTTACACACAAAATCACTCTTGCTTTCCCAAGGTTTACTGCTGGTTTTAGCAAAACTCCGAGCCTGAAGGCTGCGGAGACACTCCTTGAGCCGTAAGGCTGCTCGACGGAGTTTTAACAGGCGGCTGCGTCTCAACCGGAGCCGTTGAGCCTCGCGGGACGAGCCGTCCCGGCTCCTCGAGCCGTCCCGGCTCCTCGAGCCGATTACAACTGCCGCAAGTTCGTCCCGAACTGCGCATGCGCTCGAGCCTCGGGTCATGGCCGCGTCTCGAGGTTATCGAGCCGTTTCGTCTGCGGCTGCGTCTCGCGAGCCGTGATACCCACTGCTGCGGCTGGCGACCCGCGACCTAACCTAAAACAAAGCTAAACCGTATATCATTGATATCTTACCTTTATTTCTGGTTCACAATCACAGGTAATTCTTTCTTAACTTTTCAATATTAAAAACCAATTTAACCATTGAATAAGATTTCACAACTCTTCGAACGTTACAACAACGTTTGGGTACATACACACTACTCGATAAACAATAGCGTACTGACGACTCACGGACCTTAGCGGTACGTGCTACCCGGCACCATGGAAACCATAGTCGCAAGGGGGGATTTTCCCTATCTGAGCCCCGATTGCGGATTAAAATTGACAACTTTGGGTAGATATGCGTGAAAGATACGGTAGGTAATCTCCGATAGGTCAAGCCAAAGGCATAGACATGAAATAGGAGATATCCTTAATTTAAGCGAAGACGTAGCCGTTAAAATTAGCACTAAGTACGTATATTACTTGTACAAAAATAAAAAAAGAATTTTGGTGAAATGGACCGAAGAACAAAAAAAAAATTGGTACAGAATATTTTCGTTTTCATATAAAGAATTAAAATCCACTAGAATGTGAAGAAATGAGAACTAAGTTTCCCAAAGTGTTCGAAAATAAAGATTGGATGAAAATCAAAGTATCTATACAGACTCGGTTTTCTCTATATGATCAATGGTTTATTTTTGCTTTATCAATTCATCTTTAGTTCCATTTGGTTTCCTACAATTCATGGATATCATAACCTCAGTATTTTGTCGTTTTCTTCGAATTGAAATAAAGGTATCAGAAATATCTGGTTGTTCTCATTTCATTATTCTGAATGGTAACATTCATTGAATTTTAATGAACAATTTTCCTCAGCAACATCAAACGATGTGATTGAAACTTCTGGTGTGAAAGTTTAAACATTTTCTTGAGATCAATTACTCCATCAACACCAAAGTGATATGACGCGCATTTCGCTAACAATGTTATCATCTTCATGAGACAAAAAATTATATCAGTTTGGTGTTAGGCTAATTGATCTCTAGGAAAAGTTTCAACAACATTGTTCTGATTGATGACTTTCATTCTGGTTAACAAAAAAAACCTCGAACATTGAAAAATGAAATATATTCAGATATTTTTTTATATCAACAATTGAATTGTCGCCTGAAATCAATTCAACAATAAATTGTGCTAAATTTCTATCAAGATCCGTTTGATACGTGATGGGTAGAATTGTCATTGGGAAAATAACATATTTTTGTACCACTTATTTCAAATACACTAAACTATCGAATAAGGAATTTTGTTCACGACTATTACATAATATAAGTTATATACGTATGGTTTCCTCAGTATAATGCCATACATGATTTTCTTAGGGATTTATGGCAGGGATTTATAGTCTTTATTTCCTCTTCTAGTCCAATCACAAAAGTTCTTGAAATTAATATCACCATAGAAACGATATAACCAATCTCCAAAGTGTCAGTGTCAAACGCATTGGTAGTGTTTAGAGTATTTGTATAGAAATGAAGAAACTGAAGAATCATTCACCTGTACACCTCCAGAAATTGTATAAATCAATCGTAAATAAAGTAGAGTATAACACTCGCAATAATGGCTATTATCCTCTCGGAATATTTTACATCCTCGTCGCTAAAGCGACTCGGTTCATAAACCTTCCTCTAGAATAATAGTTGTCATTATTGACTCGTGGTATAATCTACTATTAAGGTTGGAACACGAAACTGCTCTATCTAAACTGTTTTTGATAAAACAATGATGTTTATTGTATGTCTTCAATTCCATTTCCACACCTGATAACCCAATAATTTCATTTTGTTACAGTTGTGGTATATATCTTCAAATTAATTTCTTCACCGGATGAAACGAAGAATTCATTGTTTTAGAAATATAGTTGTCACTACACATTTAATCAGGTCTTTCATGGAATGTCAAATTCTGAGCAATAAAAGCTCTATACTTGCTTATGCAATCGTACCTAAATGAAAATTCCGAATAATATCAAATTTGAAGTTCATGTTATATGCTGAATTATTTCGCTTTCATCTGTTGTAACCGTGGAAGAAGTATAATGAATAACTCGCATTGAATGGTAATTGCTCACTCGTATATATGATCAGCACTCGCCTACTGCTCAAACTGCAAACTTCATTCTCGTGAAGAATGTATTATCATTCCTTGATCATGGAACAATATACTATTGTGATAACACTTATGTGTAAGTTCGAAATATATACAGCCTTGATAGAAAATTAAGAAATATGAAATCAATTTGATGGAAATATATTTTTTCGCGTGATTCTGATCGAGAATTTTTTTTCCCAAATTAGTCGTCTTTTGTGAAGTCAATTTTCAACAACACATAAAATGAAAGCATTTCGCATATAGGTTGTGAGCAGAAATGAATCTGGCAACACTGCAGGACGCAGCATCATTCTGATTGTGTACAATAATATATTTTCAGGACGCAAGATAGTACTCAACATAAAAACGTATATTCGATGGACGCAGTAAAGGCCCACTTTTGAGGGGACGCAGTAAGGGCGTGAATATCATTGTTTTTATTTTTGATGGTAATGAAAATCTGAAAATAGATACGGAATGCATTTGATGAGGAGAAAAAATATTCGCTATAAAACTCTCCCTAAATACAAGAATTCAAGGGGACGCAGTAGTGTCGTTTTGTGAAAGGACGCAATAATGTTAGCGTGATGTATATATATATATATATATATATATATATATATATATATATATATATATATAGAAGATGAGTTTTATATATATATATATATATATATATATATATATATGTGTCGAGTTGAAAATAACATAATAACATAAGTTCACGAAGTTAACATAAAACTCAATAGGACTTTTTATGCAATTTCAAGAATTGAAGACTGCACACCAGTGCAGTTATAAATGTCTACTACAGTATACTCGCACTTGGGGAAATTCCGTAGATGCCAGTAAAATATTTGTGACACAAAAAAAAATCATACGAAAAATGTTCGGACTAGACTTCAAAGAAACCTGTAAGCCCACATTTATCAAATACAAATTATGCCTTTTTACAGCATATACATGTACCACTGCATTTTATATGTGAGGAAAGAAATCGAAAAATTTCAGCTCAACTCATCGAATCATAGTTATAATACCAGGAATTCTGATCATTTATGTGTTCCCAGACACAAAACTACTAAACTCGAAAACAGTTTTAGATAAATGGGAATGAAGTGTTACAATAAACTTCCCTCAACCATCAAAAGTATAGAATCCTTCACTTTTAAAAAAAAACAATAAAATGTTTGATGATGGATAAATGTTATTATAGTGTAAAAGAATACCTCTATGACAGCTTGTGAAAATTCTAATGTTTTTATTGTGTCGACTGTTTTTTGTTGTATAATATATGTTCCATTTTTATGTCATAATTATAAGACGATTTCAAACACACTTCTTATAGTAAGTGATCTGACTTGTCCTATACATTTTTTTTGATGTCACAAAGGATAAATGAATATTTCTATTTCCACAATCTGAAAAAAATTTAATTATTATTGGAATCTATATAATTGTAGTAGGGCAGATTTTCAATCTACCCCGAGAAGTTGCCACGATAATCAAAAAATAGTTCCTTCTGAATGGAACAAGTTCAGTTAGTCAGCAATTTTTCGTATATCTCAAATTTTACTGGAAAAAAATACAAGAACTAATATTTATCAGAATTCTTATCAAATATTATTTCCTATTTTTTCAGACTGTGGTAGGTTAAGAACCCAAAAAAGCTAAAAGAAAAAAAATTTCAAGTGATATGTCGCACTTACTACTTCGCTATTCAAATTGTTTGGGTGATAGTTGGGGTTAAGATGGGAAGATGTTCCCCTTGGTATGAAAATCGTTGTTTCTGCATTTTTTTATAACACATACGTGTTTTGAAGATATTCGATCAGTTTAGTTTTCAGTACCCCACCCTGTATAGTAAAAGAAAAATGCAACAATAAATTTCGTAATCAGTCAATACCAAGAGACGATCCAAAAAAAAATTATTTTCGGTAAATCTTGCTATTGCAATAACAAATCCCAAAAAAAACTTTATGGCTTGCTAAATTAATCTAAAAACCAATTGACACTTTTCTGACCTTCTATTGTTCATTTATTCAAAACGCCATTCTGGTCATTGAAATTTAGGCAGTGTTGTAACGTAGTTACATAAGGTAACTGTTACTGCAGATTTGCCAGACTAATTCAGTGGAGATTGGCGTGGTGTTCTTTGGACTGACTTGCCAGTATCGAATTTAGGTTGGTGTCAAGCAAGGATCTTGAAATTAATTTTGGCTGGACGCCAGAAAATTTTTGTTAATTGAAAAGGATAAAAATTCAAACTTCCCTAATGTAGATAAAGATAATTTTGAAAAAATTCCCTTCTTTTTTGAACAAAACAATGAAACACTAAGCAACTATGTATGGTGTATAATGAACAACTTATATAACATGAATAAAACAATTTGTATGTATTTTTAAATGATGGTTCAGTTATTGATATACCTTGTCTGGTATGTGGTTCGTGAACTCTGGTTATATGGGTTGCGGTGGTGGCCTACTCGATCTTCTCAGCTTTATGGTGGCTAGATCAGGTTTCCTTGTCTCGGGCTACTATATTCACCCTGATATTTCTGGAAGACGTAGGGCTACTACATTCACCCTGATATTCCTGGGAGACGTCGGGCTACTATATTCACCCTAGTATTCCTGAGAGAAGTCGGTTTTGGACTTGCAGTTCAGCAGCTGGGCTTGGACTCACCGTAGTTGTTGTATCATGAAAATGATATCGCAGAGTTAAAAACGAACCAGATAGTTGTACACCAGACTTGAACCTTGGATGACTGACGTAACTAGCTAGTGTCTCTCAGCAATTATATAATTCAAAAATATTTGTGTAAAACAGTGAAATATAAGATATCCTTACAACTATGATCTTGAATTAAAGCTCTGAAATGATATTTCAACGTGTTGAGACTATGATTCATTACTGAATTTAAGAACAGTTAGAGCTAGTTACATATGTGTTCAAGATATAAATGAAACTGCTAACGGTATATGAATTATGACGGTTATTGATATCTACAAGTTAATGATCATAAAAAATATTGAGATAGAAAATATATTGGAATAGAAAAGATATTCAGAGAATTTCAACTTTCGTTTGTTTGGAATCAAAATATCTGATAATGTGATAAAGAAGTTCCGAGAAAAAGATATTCAAATACTACTTCACAAAATCTTTCGTAATCCAAGTTTCAAGTGCAATAAACTTCGAGTGTAACAAATAGGACTGACTCAAAATAGATATTTTCAAAGAGATAAAGGAAAGATAAGGGAACGGTAAGTACTTAAATCAGGAACAATATTTCTGACTTAAGGAACGACAAAATTTTCGACTTTCAAGAAAATATGCCCACTGGACCCTGTGGCTTAAAAAAAAATGACTCGAGGTGAGTTGAAACACACAATTACTGATTTTATGGAAAAGATAAAATGTGTGAATCAATACTCACCTAGAATCATCTCCAGCCTGGATGTACAGGATACCATGTGGGTTACTGCGTTTTCAATATATTTTTCCAAACAGGAATCAACTTTCAGCCTCTATTCCGAACAAATTGATTGAGATCCTTTCAGAATTTCATTCGTCATTCGGCCAAATGCTGTGAAAATAAAAACGCAGTCAAATTCTTAAAAATCAGAAATTTTCGTTTCACGAAATTGTGAAAACGAAATTGATACGCCTCTGGCGATAAATTACCTGAAAATATCAATTACGGGAATCGATAATTACTTGAAAGCTGAAGGATTACAAAGATAAATAAAGATAAAGATTAAGTGAAACTATCTATGCCACCATTTGCAAAAATTGTTGAACAGAAGATAAAAAATTATGGGAACTCTTTTCACATACCTGATATTCCATTCAAGATAACAAACACTTCATGAAACTTTTTGTGGAAAAAGGAAGATAATGTAAAGATATTTAGATAACGTGAAAACAAATTTAGCGATCAAATTATCAAATCTCAAAACAATGTTGCCTCTATGATAGCCTAATTAGAAGAGAGCTTGATGAGCTTCTCCCTTTTCGACAATTTTCGACAGATTTCAATTCGGTCATGCGCAACAAAAATTCTGATGATTCAGCCATTCTCCGCTAGATGCTCTAGTATGCATGAAATGGAAATCGCTATTATTGATTAATGTGAAGTTTCCACTTTCGAACGATAGATGATGGGCTCATATGAATGATAAATTTACTTATAAATGATGTAACGATTATTCGTTACAGTGTTTAGGTACCTACTAACATGTAATCACTAGCGTAGGTATCAACATGTAATCACTAGCGTAGGTATCAAATAGAGGTAAACCTGACACGATATATTACACAATTCCGCCACCGACCTCACACCAGTTTCCGAAATAAAATGTTACCGATTCATTCAAGTCATTCTGTCAAATACAGCATTGTCCTATTCGAAGTAACAGGTCTACTACTTCTGTTGTAGAAAATGGCGCTTAATTTCAGTAACTCTTTCTAACATTGCATATTTATAGCAATCCTCGTGTGACATAACTGACTTTGGAGAAATATTATTGCCATGTCAAACTCATTCATTAAAACAAAGCACACTATAATAGTATATTATGCAACGATCGTGTAATGATGGTTATTAATATATGAGCATAAACCGGGATACGAAACGAGCCGAAGGTGAGTTTCGTATGGTTTATGCGAGTGTATTAATAACCATTACATGAGAGTTGCATACGCTATTTTATCTACACCCGATAAATGGTGAAGAACTACAAATATTATATTTATAGTGCACACAATAATACTAATTTAACGAATTTCTTTGAAAAATTCCACAGAATTGTAATTAATAGTATTACTTCGAGAAATAAAACGATGAGATATGAAAAGAAGATCAAAAATCAAAGAATAAAAAGATTACTCGAGACCGGATTCGAACCAACGTCTCCTTCACCTAGAATAATCAATGTCAGCGCCATAGACGGCTCGGCTACGGACAGCCCACAGAATATGATGAAAAAATAAGTGATAAATCATGCATTTGTCAAATGAAAAATTTAATCATTCTAACTGTATTTCTGTCGGTGAAGGTGTCGAAGGTGATTCTCCCATATCGCTGGTATCAGACATTTTGTTATGATTATCGAAGTTTGGCTATATTCTTCAAAAGTTCAATACCTATACCGATTTTGACTTGACGAATGTCAAATAAAGAGCATGCACATCATGCTTGATTGAAAAATAATGGCTTTCTATTGGTTAAAAATCTGTATCGTAATGAAAAATCTGTATCGTAATGGATTTCATTATAAAACGGGTTGTGGGCATATAAGTGTATTATTAGAGTACGGGTGTAGATAAAAAATGTTCATCGTTCGATCATGTCCAGCTATAGATATATGCCAAGAATCAAACTTAAAAGTGAAAGTAATGAATACTTCTGAGCATGATAGTGGAGAATTGTGTGCATTCAACATTGTGTATAAAAACAATGTACCGTGATAAAATTAGAAACGAAGTGGCGGATTGAATGAGAATAAAACTCATAATTAATAACAAAAATATATTACAGTTTCCTGTATGATTTCCACTTACAATCACAATTTGTAAGTGGAAATCATACAGGAAACTGTAATATATTTTTGTTAATATGGATTTTCATCAAGTATCGGCCAGTTCAATTCAATTCATAATTAATAAATACGGTGGCTACATTTTCAGTGCCTAACTCGTTTATACCAGAGGGGAAACGATTTCTGTTAATCGACAAACAATTCTGTTTCTGTACCTTTCAGATTCCATGAGTGCCTAGACCTGATGTTTTGAATAATATCGAATTCATCCCCAGTGCTTGATACTCATCAAATTAACCTGTTATTCCATCAGCTATTGCATTTCTCGCATATTCGACATATATAACATATCAATAATTAACCAATCATTTGTAACTTCGAATTCAACAACGTTTCAATTGGTGATTCAAATTCAGATCTATTGTATATGAATCAACGTTCTATGGAAAAGCACTCAACCAAATATTCGGGGAACGACTGATAGTAGCTTAGTTCCAGAGCTCTGGATTTAAAATCACACTGAGTGGTTTAGTATTTGGATGAGACGAAACCAAAATATAAATTGAAATGAATGATGTGTAACGTGTGTGGTTTCATCTGTTCCTACCCTTTCTAAAAAACAAATTAGACACTCTCATCCATCTCTTCTTGGCACAATTTGAAATTGTGGTTCGATTAGATTCAAAATTGGCAAATATTGTAGTTTTCCAAGTTTCCGGTATGACTAAAAAGAATTAGTTGAGAGGTTCTTCACTAATGCGCTGAAAAAATTTAATATTTTTTTATATGTGCGGACGTAGGTTCTTATTTTGTGCGAAACAGAATCAAAATTCTACCGCGCAATGATACTCATTTTGTACTTGCGGCAAGATTTTGAACCTGAACAGAATAACCTACGTCGCAAACCTAGAAATTTTTTTTTATCGCATTTCTTTAAAAGCTTTTTTATTGATAATTCGTATTCCAAATTATTTTTAGTCCTGCTGAACAGCTGTACCTGAAAACCCCACAATCCAATTTTCAATCGAATCGGATCACAATTACATTTTTCGTCCCCCATCTTGATTGCTTGCATTGACAATATTATTATTATTTTCTACCCTGAAAAGCCCCACATGCTCATGTTGATTCGATTCGGATCATAATTTCAGATTCCGGTCGCCATCTTGGAACCACCATCTTGTTTTTTTTGTTCATTTGCAAACGTTACATCGTTTACTATCTAGGTACTAGGTCTGTAATGTTTTCATAACCCTCTTTTTTCGAAATCTTTCAATATGAGCTCGTTAAAACATCAAATACACCGTATATTGTCTGGCATTTCAGCTGATTGAAGAACTCCATCAAACTGAGAATGCAGATCATCATTTTGAGCAGCGGATCAATCGTGGATGAGGTCGTCATAATTTATGGAAACACGGGATATATCCACTTTGGGTCGATTTACCCTTAACCGAAGGAGGATTTTCCTGAGGAATAGAAGCTCCAAATCATATATATATATATATATATATATATATATATATATATATATATATATATATATATATATATATATATATATACATATATATATATATATACATATATATATATATATATCCCACAGTAGATAGGTCCTCCGATAATAGTACATTTGCATTTAATAGGTCCTCCGGGTGCGATGAGTCCTCCGTATACGGAAGACCTATCACTTCACATGTTAAACGGTCCATGACTTCATAAAACATTACCAGAACAAATTTCAGAAGGATGACCTAAAACGTGTTTTTCGCTATTCTGTATAGTTTTAGTTGCCGTTTTCTCCATATCTGAGGGGGATGTCGCTGTTGGGCGTATACTATCACGCGTATATGCTTTTCCTGTCCTACAGTGGATCCGTCCTCCGCTGTATTAGTCATTAACAATTCACTGTAGATAGGGCCTCCAACGATTTGGCAATACTGCTTCGGGTACATTTAGGGAATATTGAATTCATTTAGGTATCGGGAAACGTTTTCGAGAATCATACCGCGTTAGTAAAGTTGACTCAATGCATGGGTATCTGGAAAACGGTAACAGTTACAGGGACGGTTTAGGCGGAAGATCCAAATAACTAAATCATTGCTTATTTAAGGTTTTTTTTCGTCACATTGGTTCAACGCGATTGGGTGAATGATTTGAAATTTCGTATACATAAAACTGAAAGATTTATTCATACTATTACACCACTTGAAATGTTCCGAACATGTTTAATATCTCATATAGTTTGGAAATGGGAAATAACGATTTCAAATTCAAAAATATCGAATTTCATAAATGATAATCAGTGCCGATCGTGAATTGATGTGATGTGACTGGAGTGAAGGTACGCGGTCCTTAAATGGGGGCCCATCATAATGACGTTGAGAAGTTTGTTCTCAACCTGTTACATTCAGATATTTTTTCTTGTATCAGGTTCAATTGGAAATGAATCCTTTTCATTCTTCGAAACTTTTCAGAGAATATTTAATGACAACATGAATTTTCAATTGTTTCGATAGCATTATTCATCATCGGGAAATATTGGATATTTTGAAATTGTATTTCGGGACTAATCTTATTGTAATTCAAGAAGGAATTGATATGGAAACGGAAAATTTCGACAGGTATTCCAAATGGCCCCGGAGGGTTGAGAAACAATGAAAAGTACAGGTACGTCTTGAAAATAAGATGAAATTGATACTTAATTGTCTTCTTCTGAAGATACTGACTTTGATGTTGGGGTAATTTATCTCTACAAATAGTTTCAACTCTCACACCGAAGGTTCCATTTACACCGTTAATATATTTTTCATGGCAGCCTTCTGAAAATTAATTCAACTTCCAGTTTATTGAAGCATTTTTTGTAGACAAATACATGCCGATCCATTGGTTTCAATTCTTAGGATATAACAAAGTGTTCTTAGAATGTCCTGAAGAAAAATTTCAAATGAAAGAATATTTTGAGTGATTTCTATTTTCGAATGAGCATGATGAACAGTTATTATTGAGAAGTATGAGAATTGCGAAATATTGAAAAGCGATTGAGATAGTGATTGGGATTAAGTTGTAGCAGGTTCTTTTATTTTAATTTTAAGTAGCTAAGTCAATAAAAATATTATTTATGTGTGACACTCTGTCCAAAATATATCATTTTGCACCTTCGAGTTCCAGGAAGCACAATTAGAATATGAGAAAAATGAACGAACATGTTACATAAGACAAGTCTGATAGTGGATGAATGCTACGTGAAAATAATATATATCTTTCAAGATAAACGTCGTGAACATAAGCAGAAAACATAACAATGAAATGTGAAACTTCCGATTCATTTTTGTTTGTGATGCATGCATAATATACAGGGCTATTCAAATTCGTTTCTGTACATGGGGATCTCGTAAACGATAAGAGATAGAGTGTCGGTTGAATCGTGGCAAAGTTGCGTATTTCAGAGACCTATTCAATGATGTGAAAAAAATCGACTATAGCTCTTTTGGTTCTGGAAATAAACAGGCAAAACCAAAAAATCACAAATTTTGTTTTTGCCTGTATCATCTTTATTCGCAGACATATTGAAAATCTGTCACATTTTGGTATTGGCACTTGATGTGGGCTATCAGAATATGTCAATGAATCTTTTATAAGGGGTGTCATCTGAATTGGGCCACCCCCATATTTGAATTTTCAAATACGGACCTGTATTTTTTGTTGTTTTTGGATCGTCGACTTTCACTTCATACTGAAAAATTAAAATCAATTCGATATTTCGAGAAGTTTTGGTAATATTTCATAATAATTAGGTTAATTATTCCCTTCTGAATTACGGCCCTGGAAATTGGTCGACTGAGTTGGATAAAAACACAATAGCAACTTTCACGTCTCCCTATGTACTGTAGAGTTTTTCGATTTTTTTTTTCATTTTCAGGTACCCATTCATATTTTTTAACATTTCCATTGCCCTGAGCGTTTTCTACAATGAACTTCGAATAGCAAAACCTTTATTATCTGAAACATATATACAACAAAAATAGATAATATGTGTTTTGATGGGCAGAAAAAAGAAATGATAGCAATAATAACATCCTAAACGAACACTTCGATTGAAATGAAAATTGAAATGAAGTAATGGCGGATAAATATGTCCTTCGTAGTTTTTGAGTTTCTAACCTACCACAATCTGAAAGAGTAAGAATTATTATTCTTGATTTCTGAAAGAAACATCAAAATACTTGAAGTGACTTATATTCTCTTGTTCTTGTTGCTTCCCTATATTCGATCGCATATGCAATACATCCCCGACGATTGAATAATATACTACTCATTATACGTTTGTTTGCTCGACCTCAATTTTACCCATTATTCACTAGTGAATAATAAGTCATTATTCAATGCCGCCAAATCCTTCCTTCATGTAGCTATAATATTATATCATTTTGCTACAAACAATCGGTTTTTAAAATTCTGTCGTGTAAACCACCAAATATTTCCAATTCAGTTCTTTACCTAGATATAAAAAAGAAGGCAAGGAGCATCTACCCTGAGCTATCAGCGACTATGAATGTGCGTGTTATATCGAAAAATTTGCCTCAAATCTGTCAACAGTATTGCATGAAATATTTGTTAGAATTAAATAATAGTATTTCTGAAAATGTGGATGTAATTTAACAAAATTTTCCAACAAAAAAACTTCAACAATTTTTTTAGTCGTGGATAAAGTATAGTATTTTACTCGCGTATAATGGCTCATATTCTCTCGAGGATTTAGGTGAACTTCACCTCGTGAATAATAGCCATCATCATATGCTCCTTGAATAATATACTATATTTGAATCATGATAGAACGATGGTTGGTGGCTTCAAGTTTCGTTCTGTGAAAATTCTATCAGAAATACAGAATTTCGAATATAATAATGTTGAATGAGTTGAGTGAAAAGTGTCATTTTCATAATAACATAATAATTTTAGAGGTTAAAGAGGTAATCAAAAACATTTTCAAAAATTCAAGTCACAGGATATTTGAAGATTCAAAAACTTCGACGCTGAATTTTGATATCGAAATTCTTTTCTTGGAATAAAGTTCGTTTTTATCTTCATCAATTCCATATGGAAGGAAACACCATATAAGTTTCAAAGAATATCACGCGAACTGAGGGGGAGATTCAAAATGAATATAATTCAAGATACATCTATCCACCGTTACTTTACTCAATAAACAGATATAAATCGAACTCGTATCGGTTATATAATTTTAGTTGCATGAGATCAGATATGATATTCTTTCCTTCCATGAACTCATATACAGAAGAGGATGCAAAAAAAGTTTTTTTCAATAGGAATAAAATGCCTGGGAGTGTTAAGGTGTTTTTTGATCAAAGATTCAAAGTGAATATTATAAGCAAGTTAAGAATAAACTCAAAGAGATGGTAGAGAATGGAGATACTTCTAAAACTATAAAATATGTGAACTCTGTTCCTAAAATTGTTAATTCAAAAAACAAGTAGAGCCTAATATTCGAAAATGGTTGAGGTCTCCTAGTTTTGATGTATATTCAAATGTTAGTAGTTTCTTAGCCCACAAGGCTGATATTCTTCTGAACATTATTTCTTATAAACCTTATGTAATCGTTCTGAGTGAAACATGTATCACTGAAGATATAGGCGATGCTGAAATTTATATTGAAAGGTACCAGATATTTAGATGTAATAGCACAAGTCGATATACGGGTGGAGTTTTAATTTTCGTAAGAGAAGATGTTGAAGTTAAATCAAGTAAACCTTATACAATCGACATGGTGTATTGGTGTTTACTTATGAAAATTAAAATTGGCAATGATCTATTTAACGTTGGGGGTATTCAAAGGTCTCCTAGTTCCAGTAAAGCTATTTTTATTGATGCTCTAGAACAGGGGTTCTCAACCTTTTCAACGCTGCGACCCCCTTTTTAGGTTGAGAATTTTGGCGACCCCCTTCTTGTAACATCGTAAAGTATGCCTTTGTATGCAAGAAGACAGCAATAATTAGTTTTAAAAAACATAAAAAAACACTATTCAAAACTATATAAAAACGTTAGTGAGTACTAATTATTTAACAATTATTCGCCGCTCATATGGTATATATGGCCTGTTTTTTTTATTTATCACATATCTCGCGACCCCCCCCAGACCCGTCCTGCGACCCCCCTGGGGGTCGCGACCCACCGGTTGAGAACCCCTGCTCTAGAAGACGTAATAGAAGAATATTTTGCTGACTTTAAAAGATGTTTATTGGCAGGTGATTTCAATTTCAATTTTTTCAGTACTGAATATTATGAGCAGGAAATAATAACACTATTTGATGTATGGATTGGATCAAGTTGTTCAGGAGTATACTAGATGTTGTGGTGATTCTGAAACCTTAATTGATTATGTTGTTACCAACTATGATAATGTTACTGCAAATGTGAATGACCCTAACATTTCTGAGCATTGCATTATATTCATAGAGTTATCTACTGAACATGTTCGATTGCCTGAAAAATCAATTACTTTTACAAAATTTTCAGATCAAGGGTATCATAATATAAATATGCAATTAATCTCTTGTAATTGGAACAATAATTCTGTTAATGTTGATAAAATTCTACATGAATTAATTGATAATGTGTCAAAAATTGTTAATGAAATTGTCCCTGAAAAAACAGTATATCTCAAAAGCAATTATGTACCCTACTCTGATAATGAACTTAAGGAAAAAAGACGAGAGCGTAATAATGCATATTTCATGTTCAGGCATTGCGAGGGTGGTCAAAAAGAAGAACGTTGGAATGTCTATAAGATCATAACGAATCAATATGTTGTTCTACTAAGAAAAAAAGAAAAATTATATTATAAACAAACAATTGATAACACTAAAAATAATAGTAAGGAAATGTGGAGGTGTCTTGAAGAACTTGTTAAGCCAAAACAAAATATTGTTAGCCGTATCCAATTTGAGATTGGTCATCAAAATATAATTCTGCATAAGGAACTAGATATTGCTAATAATTTTAATTCATATTTTATAGATAGTGTAAATGAAATAACATCAGTTTTTCAAAATGTACAACAGTGGACCCATGACTACCCTGTTATATTAAATACTTTCTCTGAATTCGTGCCTTTGACAATAAATGAATTCAAAAATATTATATTCTCTCTGAACAAAACTAATAAAGCTGAAATTCTAAATAATAACTTCTTGAGAAGAAGTTTTGATGTTGCTGGTTATGCAATATTAAATTTAATGAATACTTCACTTAGAACCGGCGTTTTTCCTGATCAATTTAAGGTTTCCACTGTTGTTCCTGTACCGAAAATCAACTCGATTAAAGCCGAAAATTTTACGCCATTAAATACACTTCCTACTCTTGAAAAAGTTTTAGAATTGTCTGTATATAATCAATTAATTAAATACTTTGACACCAATGAACTATTTCTAGGCAACCAATCTGGTTTTAGAGCTAGGCACTCATGTGAAACATCCCTACAATTTTTAAAAACTGAATGGAAGAATATAATTGATAGAAATCAGTACATTGAACAATTTTACTTGAAAAAATTAGGTATTATGGAATATCAGGGATTGCATTCAATTGGATTCAAAGTTACTTATTCAGCAGAAGGCAAAAAACCAAATTTGGGAATGAATTGTCAGATGAACTTGTAATTGAGAGTGGCATATATCAGGGTAGTGTGTTAGGTCCATTGCTTTTTATTATTTATCTAAATGATATTAACCACATTTCTGGATCACACTGTATTAATCTTTTTGCAGATGATACATTGGTTTATTGTATACATGAAAATTTGGAACAGGCAATTGTTGAAATGAATGGGTCTTTAAGTAACATTGAAACATATTTATTTAATAATAAACTTTAACTCAATGTCATTAAAACAAAAAGTATGATATTGACATCGTCTCTCGTATATGTAGAAAAGTGTCTATGTACTATGGTGATTCTTTTCAAAAGTCTAATACAACCTCATTTTGATCATTGTTCAACATTACTTCTTCTATTTGGTAAAAATAAAATAGAACAATTGCAAAAGCTTCAAAATCGGGGTTTGCGATTGATATTGGGATGTAGCCGTTATACAGCAATTAAATTGATGCTAGAGTGTCTAAACTGGTTTTCAGTTGATGAACGTATATTATTTATGACTTTGACTTTTATATTTAAGCTGCATAAAGAATTGCTACCCAAATACTTTCAGAGGTTTTTGTTGAGGAATAATGAAGTTTATGGTTACAATACGAGAGGAAATAACAATTTTTACATCAATAAAACTAACACAAAATTTGGAATGAATAATGTGTTTCACGAAGGCCCAAATGAGTTCAATAAACTACCACAATTTGTGAAAGAATCTGAATCAATGAACCAATTCAAGTCATCATTGAGGAAGTATATTAGAGGCAACACATCATGATGTTCATCGGTATTTTTGTGATTCTTTATTTGATGTGATCTGACCTGACAATGAGGTGATGTGTTATATTTACATAGGTCAATAATGTTGTAAGTTATATACATCTTTTTGTAGTTTTTTGTATATTAGGATTTCCTACTTGGGTGTCATCTGAATTGGGCCACCCCCATGTTTGAATTTTTAAATACGGACCTGTATTTTTTGTTTTTGTTTTTGGATCTTCGACGTTCACTTTATACTGAGAAATTAAAATTAATTTGATATTTCGAGATGTTCCGGTAATATTTTATAATAATTAGGTTAGTTATTTCCTTCTGAATGACGGCCCTGAAAATTGGTCGTCAGACTTGAAGAAAAACACAATAGCAACTTTCACGTCTCCCTATGTACCACAGAGTTTTTCGAGATTTTCTTTTCATTTTCAGGTACCTATTCATATTTTTTTTAACATTTCCATTGCCCTGAGCGTTTTCTACAATGAACTTCGAATAGCAAAACCTTTTATTATTATTTTAAACATATTTACAACAAAAATAGATTATATGTGTTTTGATTAGCAGAGAAAGAAATGATAGCCATAATAACATCCGAAAAGAACACTTTGATTGTAATGAAAATTGAAATGAAGTCATTTATATACACAAAAAAGTTAATGGCGCAATAAATGTTCGAATTGGAATCCTTACATAATACTGATATTGAAAATGAATTAATCGCCTCCCTCTTATTCTGCTTGATGCATAAAACGTTGAAACTCACTAAGAATATCCTCTTGTAATGCAACGGAAGAAGTACAGACTGGCAACATTGCCGGAGGAACTATCCACTGGAGTTCATAATCAACAGAATATACGCGGAGTACTTAGAGCTGTGATTTTGTCTACGAATATATACCCGGAAGACTCAAATATAGTGGTTTAGATGGAGGACGTAAAGATATCAACTTGCATGGTAATTTTATTTTTTTTATTTATATTTTACGGCATTTTCGTGATGAAGGGAAGTGAAATATGCCATATACGCGACCAAAACTATAATATACGCGCTCCTTCTGGTGGAAGACTTATTGCTGCGCTACCTAGAGAGGACTTATAGATATAGGGATGTATATATATATATACATATATATATATATATATATATATGTATATATATATATACATATATATATATATATATATATATATATATTTGGTTGAGTGGAAGAGCAAAATCTCGTTTCTAGAACAAGCATTTTGAACTCTGCCATTGAATAGGTGCTACTCTTGGATGTGTTCATTATCGCTATGTAACTGCTACCTATTCAATAAAAGCAATATTATTATTATTATATATATATATATATATATATATATATATGTAATATGTGAATAATATGCCAAATTTGAAGTTCGGAATCATTTTCAAGACGAAGTGATGTGGCGTCTAGGTCTAAGTCTCCCTACTACCATCTGTCTTATCACTAGTTATCGAAGACTGGACTGAAGAACTGAAGAATGGACTGGCCCTGATGAGAAACAGTGCGACTGATGCTGTACATAAAAAATTGGCCGATGAACTAGTTACGTTTTGTTCTTAAAATTGAATGAGGCTTCAGTTATCGAAATGAATTGGGATTTTAAAGGAGAAAGTGAGTCCTTATTTATCTTCGTACGTTCAGTGCTGACATAGTGTTTATAGCTAGCTATATTATCGTGTCAGGAACGTTGACTTGGTTTGTAAAACTACGTTGGTGTGTACACGTTAGCGGGAATTTCAACACTTCGTAAACCGAGATGAGTGAAATAACGTTTCGAATAGAAGACGGAGAGGTTGATCTCTTTCCAACATGAAAGTGGGTATTATGAGAATCATGCATATTCTCTGATGGTTGTGAAAAAAGGGATTTGTTGAGTCGAATTGTAGCTTGAGAAAATACAGGATATGAAAGCCATTTAGGCCATTCAAAATTTATCGCACTCACTGCTGTAATAATCCTCTTCATTGTGAACTTGTTTTATGATATACCATATTCAGTCTGATGAACAGTATTTTCCTGATGATAAAACACGATTAAATCATAACACCATTCGATAACCTGGGGGTTCCTTCTGCTGACATCATTCTCTTCCAACCCCACAAGACAGTGCATTGACTATATCCATTCCAATGGAAAAGTATGTATATCATATCACGAAAGACGTTTCCAGTAATATTCGAAATAAATTTCGATTTTGATGGCATCGTATTCGAGGTAGAATATGATTTTTTCTCTGCTTTATATCGGTGATTTCTGTGGTACCTTCCAGTCCTGTCTGCTTAGTCGGAGAATCTAGATATGTTCGTGTTTGAGTTAAAAATGAATCCCGCCAAATTGCCTGTATTCACGCTACCTTTTCTAGCGTCGGAAAAGTTAATTTTTATTTCAACGACTATTTCCGTTCATCAAAGAGAACACCGAGAAGCGAATGAGGTACTTTCAAGATATACTCGACTAGACACAAATGAAACATTCTCCGGAATGAAACTGCATCACTCTTTGAATCAAAGAATATCTCACAGATTTAATCGAAAGCAATTTACTGGCTATATTATTAGTCATTTCTCGGAGACAGGTGAGGAGAGAGATTCAGAAGAATGAGTCCACAATAAATTTGACTATATTTTTTGTAGAATGTGAGTAAATGAGTTCAAAGCGTGAAGAAGGCACTTATTATTGTTTGAACGTAGGGTCACTGGATCTAGTAAGCTTCGCTTACTCGGGTATGGACATTGGGTGGAGCTAATCGGAACGATTACCCAAATATTGACCAATGGCATTACACTGTAATTTGTTTAAACAAATTAGAAAAGGAGAAGACAAACTGTCATTTTTCAAATTGACGTGACATTGACATTTTGATGCTCGATGCAAAATGTAAACAATCACAAGGGTTTTCGACTAAAATTTTGAAACTTCAAGAATGTTCGTTTTATAAAGATATACAGATGAAAGTCTAATTCAACACAGGTAAAAAATGTGAATGAACTAGGATGTCTTTTTTTTAGGGCTACCTACGCTGACAACTGATTTAATAATTTGTATGTTTGATACTTTGGAAATGAAGACTATTTCAATCAAAATACTGGGATTAACAGCAGATATATACAACACTTTCAAGTAAGATGAAATGGTCATCTTTCTGAATAATAATTGTTCATATGGAATAGTAATGTTGAACTTCTTATAGTGAATGCTCACTTCGTAAATTTGTGTATTTGCTGATTCTTTCTCAGAATTTCCCATTTGAAGAAATAACTTCTACCCAAGTTCCAAGTAAACATCGAGAAAGGTCCATTTAATTCAAGGTGAAGTTTGTTTGCATTCGCGTTCTATACAAAACTATATTCGGTGATCATCTAGTAAAAAATAGTAAATAACTCACCACTAGGAATGGAAAATAGTTTGTGACTTTTGTCATTGTTTTTACAGTTTTCAACTGAATAAATTTTCATTTCAAAATTTTGAATTTCAAATCAGAATGAAGAATATTGTGTAAGTTAAACTTTAAACTCAACAAGCATACACGAACACGAAAGGCGAGTTCTGAAATTCAACAGTAACTTCCTTCAGTTCTATCACCGATGCCTCTCTCTCTGTTTGTCGTTCGTCACAAACAGAAAGAGAGAGGCATCAGTGACAGAAGTGATGGAATTTACTGTTGAATTTCAGAACTCGCCTGAACTCAAACACTTCTTCTTCTCATATTCTCCGAATTCGTATAAACAAATTTTCCTACATTGCGATTGGCCGATTTTTGGGTATCTTCTGGGATTGGCCAATTTACAACAATTTTCGCCAGGGCCTCGCCCATTGTCCGTACCCGAGTAAGCGAAGCTTACTAGATCCAGTGACCCTATTTGAACGTCATTATTTTGTGGTGGATCGATATTTGTTTCGTAGTTTTCTGGGTTTGTAACCTCCCACAAAATAATTTGACAAATGTCAATCACGAAAATTGTCTATACGAGATATTTCCATTTGAAAAGGAATTTGCCTAGAAGTTTTGAGAACGGAAGCAGATTTAGTTTCCGAAACGTTAACAGATAAGTATTTTCATATATATCAGTTCTTATTATTTTTTTGATAGGCAAAATTTGCGTTATACGAGAACTTGCTGACTAATTGGACTTGTTGTATCCAGAAAGAATTGTTTTTCAATAGACGCAGCAACTTTTCGGAGTAGATTGAAGATCTGCCCTTGTACACTTGTATAAATCCAATATTATTTCTTATTTTTTCAGATTGTGGTAGGTAACAAACCCAGAAAACTACGAAACAGACACCTATTACTTTAACAAATTTTCGAGATTGAAGTCAGAAACTCCTAAATTCAGCCTTCGAACTCGGAATTCACAGTTCAATTATTCCATCTTCACTCATGCGTCATGATTCTTAAGCATGTGAAATTCGTCGAAAAGTCTAGTCAAAACAAACTCTAAATGTAAAACGACGTAGCTAATATCTCGATAATATTCACTTGTAGATAATGACTCTCCGAATTAACATATTCCAATTTGAGAGTTGAGTTGCTTTTTCAATCAACCGAACTTACAGTATATCAGAATCCAGAGACATCAGGTTTGATAGGATGATAGAGGCAGTGATATGTTGATGTATTCTCATTTGCCCAGTGAGTTCATTAGAACATTTTGACCACCCTATTCGCATCCAAGTTCAGCCACACTCAAAAGTTGTTATGTCCATACCTACGCAACCATTTGAAAAATCCCAATTACCTCAGAAGTTATTTTTATCCACATTCATATGATTTCTGTACATGTGACAGTTGAAAGGGAAAAGTTGTTCAGAAAACTAGGTTGGACTGCAAGAAAACAATGACACAATACATGTAATACAGGTAATAGAGGATTTTGTTTTGCAAAATTAGGCAGGAGTTATTTCATTGCATGGATAGTTGCAGTCAGACGTACTTAACCTGAAAACACAAAATACTCACAAAACTGGCGAACGGAAGTTCCGCCATTTTGAGAAAAACCGTTTGGGCCTGTATCTCCGTAACCGTGCACTTTAGGCCCACAATTATAGGGACCTTTTTTATAGATAATTAAATTTCCTATCTTTTATTCAATAATTTTTTTTGCAGCACTTACCGTTCAAAACTTATATTATTATTACTCTTTGTTTATTCACTTTTTACCGATATCTCTTTAAATAATTGTTTAAACAATAAATTGTTTGGAATAAAACTTCTAGATCGATAAATTTTCTACAACTTTTATTTGAAACTTTTTTCTCTAAAGTCAATATTTTTGAAGTTACAACGCGTTCAATGTTGTACTACCGAGTACAAGGTTATTAAGAACGAAGTATGCATAGCGTAATGATGCGAATCCGATACATAATAAAAAAAATATGAATTTTAGGATTTTTTTGATTGAATGAATAATTAATAATTCAAGTTCTTACCTGCAAGAAATAGCGAATACCCATTAAAATTTTTTCTTTGTATTTTCTTTTATACAATTAAATATTACAATAATTAATTTAAAAACTACTGCTATAATTGAACACGCAAATAAAATGGAATATTTATTGAAGAATATATGTGAAATTTATTTTTACAAATGTACACCAAAATGAATCATATGTCTTGTCTGACTCTTTGGCGTTTCGAGGGTGATGAAGTTCCGATGTTGGTTACATTCTCCTCTTCCTCTTCGTTATCTTCGTCAGTGGCATATAAAGATTGTAACGCCTCTATTAATTTGTCGTTAGAATCATCACCAATATCTTCATCGATGTCGCACAATTCTGTGTTGTTGATGATTACTTTCAGCTGATTAGTGCACGTTTCCTCTGTGCAGATTACCGTACAGTCCAATCTTGCTTTTCGGCACCCACAGGCTCCGCCACAGCCAGTTCTGCATTTGCATGAAATGCACTCTAGTAGACTGGCTGGTGCAACTGGCATTGTCGACGCGATTGGTTGAAGACCCCGCGATGTGCGTATCCAACCCCATTCTTCTGGATCCAAATAATTTCCAAGCCAGGCTTGAACGGTAAGTGCTACGTGCTACGAAAAAAATAAAAAAGATAGCAAATTTAATTATCTATAAAAAAGGTCCTTATAATTGTGGGCCTAAAGTGCACGGTTGCGGAGATACAGGCCCAAACGGTTTTTCACAAAATGGCGGCACTTCCGTTCGCCATTTTTGTGAGTATTTTGTGTTTTCAGGTTAAGTACGTCAGACTGCAACTATCTATGAAATAAAATAACTCCTGCCTAATTATGCATTATGGACACGAGTAGCTCGCTCCCTATTACCTGTACTAATGGTATTGTGCTAGTCAAATCATGTCTTGGCAAGTGTGGTTGACATAAAACACTGTCGGTTTTATCATCATGATACCATAATTCTTTGCTCAAAAGACGAATACTAACAAATTTCGATCTGGTAGAGCGATTGATAGAAAGAGATTCGATGTGTGTGATTCCTTTGATCACGAATTGATGCATGGCTCAGTTGAAATAATTGAACTGTAGACTTTGGAGATTAAAAATGAGATTGAAGTAGGAATTTCATTCTAGAAATTCAAACATTATATTCGGAATACAACGGACATTTTTTTCAGGTTTTCACTCCTGACGTTTCGCCTACAGCTGTGGTAGGCATTATCAAAGTCTATGAGGTAACGGACGTAATGTTCTCGTTTTCATAGTACAAACTCAGTTGTGGACCACGGCAAACAAACCCGAAAAACACCCCAGAATCAGTCACCTCCAGCCGTGAAAGGTTACGTTCTTCCGTGACAGTTGTTAACTTCTAAAATTTCCTTGCATTCTTTTTCATTTTCGATGGTGGAAGTTTCGATCGAGATCGTTTGGAAGTCTAATATATTTAGTTTCATAGTTTGAAAATGAAACTCAAAGAAGTGAAAGCAGATATATTGAAAGTTATACATAACAACAACTGGCAGCAAGAAAACAGAAAATATTTTCATAAGTCTTCATTCATTGAAGGTTTGGATATATTGTCTTCTTCTGATTGTTTCGGAGTTTCTGGATAATTGTTAGGATTTTCATTTTCACAGGTTAGGCACTATGGAAGACATCAATTCTGTGGTTTCCGAATTTTTGTGACTCAAGTTGTATGTTGAGGAAGCACTACTCGGTTCAGCCATAAGATGTTATCTTTCCTTTCCAGTTCTTCCAAGGTATAAGCTATTTTGTTGATAAAATGCCTGTTTCCTTTGATGCAGCACTTGTTAGTTGGGTTTTGTCTCTCCCTTCGAAGACATTCTCTCGATGCCCTACTCTCTTGTCTTTGCGCGAATGTTAGATCATTGACTACTGCTATGTTTCTCCTTTAACTTCTTAACACGTCTGAAGGACTTGTTTCTTCGTGATGAACGAAACAAATTCCACTTTGATTGGACTATCATCTGATTTGCCAAGTTTTAGTATCAGGTATATCTGAGGGGTTCATTTTGAAATTGGGAATTTTTTCAGTCTGTTCATAGATATACGATGAGTTTATGTCAGCCTCTGGTTATTTCAGTTCAAATATATTTTTTTTCTTGTTGCTGTCTCTTCAATGGTATACCTCAAATATTGGTTTTCGTCTTTTAATTCTTTGATTCTATTGTTCAATTCTTTGACTTTCAGATAAATCCGAGTTTCCGTAGCTTCGATTAAGTTTTTTATTATCTCGTCTGATATAACTTCAGTTGTTATTTCTTGTTGTGTTTCGGTCATCGTTTCAGAAGATTGAGACGGTAGGTATATTTCACACTTTGTTGAGGTAAGTTCTCATGACAAATGTCGGGTGTTTGTTTACGTTTCAGAAGATGTTATTTATTGTCTTCGGCTTTTTCTATGCTATTTCCAGGAAATGATTATAGAGTGTTTTCGAAGTTTGTTGCCTCATGTGAAGTGTAACTTGTATTTGCTTCTCCAAGACTTAGTTCACTTCACATTATTGATATTGTTCGGAGCATTTAGTAATTAAGTAGTTGCTAGAGCCCGCCATAGATAATGAGTACATTTTTCCGGATCGTATTGATGACAGAAATGAACTATAAATGCCTTAATAAGTTTATAATAGAAACAAGGAGGTGGTGTTGCAGCTAATTTATAGGGAATAGCGGTATAAATTGCAATTACTGATCACCAGTTTTACTGGATGGGCCAGAAATCACTTCAAGAGTCTATTATTCCAATATCAACTATGAGGTATCATTGGATTCAGAAAATTATATAGATTCCACAAAAGAATGGAATAACATCTAGGGTACTTCATTCAAAAATCTGAAGTTGTTAAGAATCGACCTTATACGTCGAAACGTGTCTCTTCAAGAAGATGCTATTGTTGTAGAAAGGAGTTATTGCTGAGAGAAAGGTTCAATGAGTGCTTGTTAATTCTACATTATTTTTTCTTCACAAGATGTGCTTATAAACGATTCTTGAATAACGTGATTTTTTGAAAATATGATATGAAGTTGTTTTGGGATATATCATTTCATTCATTTTGCTCTTGTCGTATGGAGTGTAAATACTCTGAAACATTATTCGCCTTTTGTTCCAACTTTTTGCTGAAGATTTCACAGGAAGAGAATTTCAATGAGCTATTGAGATTATTCATAGATGTGTTACATTCAATAGAGATACACAAACATATTTCAAGGAAAGAGGGAATCATTCAAGAATTGGCAATACCCTCTCTCTTTCTCTCTGAAAATAAAATAAAATTTATTCCTTAAAAATCTTTTAGATGGATAATTCAATCAAGATTTCTACTCATGATGATATCTCATAGCAGATCGATTTGGGAAATAGAATTGAAGAATACGCTACACAATCATGACCATAACCTCTGTCGCTAATTTCTACCAGCTTGTCGATTCTTGTTTTCCTGTTTGTGAAATGTTCTGCTGTTGTAAATTCTTGTTTTGAGAGGGAGTCCAAAATGGGTTATCCTAATCCTGCGCTGAGTTTTGGTTTCCCTCCCAAAAAATATTGTGTTTAGTCAAGACCTTCATATACGATATTGAATGATTTGCCTAATATTCACTAGCGGGCCTCGAAATATGTTTTTCTGACACTTCATCTGATTGAACTACCACATTGAAGATGATTCAGGCTATTCAAAATTAGTTATGCAAAAATACTCTCTGATTTTTCCCAAGAGACTTTATCAGATCTCTCTTTTCTTTAGGTATTTATGTATCTCGTCAGTTTCTTGGTTGGAATGATTATGCTACGTTGACTTCGTGATGATGAGAACGTGATAAAAATTTACAAGAGATTCGAAACTCATGACAATACACCAATCAAAAAACGTCAAGACCGTCGAATAATCAGATCTGTGGAAATCCAACCTCAGAAACGTGGGAAATATGACAGATTTACTTTATTCTTGTGAAAAACCTAAAATGCGAGTACTCGATAGAGAATCAAGTTCTTTTTCATTTCACTATGCATATATCCATTTTGAAACAGCGTTCCTTCATGAAATGTTTGATTATTGTCCTGGAACTCATAACCCAGGAATGTAGACACAGTTTATTGAAACCCCTTAAAATGTCTCTCCACGCTTGCTGTCAAAGGCAAGTGGAGCAATTGTACTAGGAAATGGGAGAGAAATTCTTGCCTTCAGGAACAAACCACGACAAACGTTGAGTCCAGACGGTGACAATCTGACAATGCGTTGAGAGCGGTCTATGTACTCAGTGGAGAGAACTGGCGGTATTAGATCATTGGAATGAGTTCGAGAGGATACCTTTCCTGTTCGTAGCTTGGGGGCATTTCGAGTCTCCTTCATTACGGACATCGGTTCAGCGTGATATTCAACGGTAATGAACTTTCAGTAAATAGCAGGAGCGTGTGTGACTCATTTCAGCGATATGAGCACTTCCAATTATCATTTCTGGATGCAAAGAGTGGTTGACGTACTTGGTAGATGTGTTGTTTCGGTCCCTTCGAGCCATAATATCACATAGGCAAATTTCGTCCCTCAGCATTGGTACTTATACCTATTTTTTATGAAACTCCGCAGATGATTTTCAGATGAGTGGAATAGATACAGAGTTCTTTCAACTCCAGGAAATTTCAACAATTAATAGTTTAGAGAGGTGGGTTTATGTATTGTTATAACATTGCATTAAATATTTCAAAATTTTTCACCAATATAAAGAATACCTTGGCGATTCAGTACAGAAATAATAGTCAAGTCGAAATATACTTTATTGTCAGAAGAAAATGATTCTCATTGACAAAGCTTTATTAATATATAGACTAAAATAGAAATAAATAAGTAAATATGGATCATATACAACATTTATGTATAAAATATAAATCAAATATCAATATATACAAACTCGAATAAAAAAGTATATATATATATATATATATATATATATATATATTTCTTTTTACTTCGGTTTATACAGTTTTTATAAACTTCTTCGCTGAAAACTATGTTCAGTTCCTGGCTGATTCATTTCAAGTCGAATTCATCTCTCTGAGCTGTTTGTTAGCCTACCATGATTATGAAACATGTATCTTTTATAAAACGAATTTCTTACCTTTCAGCTGCACTTCAACTACTGCATGTCCTTTCAGAGAACTGATAATAACAAGTATAAAAACAAACTTCAGAATTCAAGCAGTCGATGAAATTAAATACCTAGGGGTGTACGTGGATAAATACATGAGGTGGGACACTCACATCAAATATATAATAAAAAAGTTACAGACTATGACGTTTAAATTCAGAATTCTAAGGAAATATCTACAACGTAAGGAACTCAAAAATCTCTACCATGCACTAGTCGAAAGTCATCTCAAATTTAGTATTATAGCATGGGGTGCAGCATTGCGTACTCATCTCAACCCCTTAGAAAATCTACAGAAAAAGATCCTAAAAATAATAATGTTTATAAACTACCGCTTTCCCTCAGACGAACTGTATAAAGAATGTCAGATAATGGACCTCAGACAATTGTATTTTTATAATGTAACCACCAAATATACCCTCAATAAAAATAAAATCCGCCTGCCGTCACATTGCCACTACACAAGAAACTGTGAAAAAATTAGATATCCCATTATATTAAAAAAATCTATTTCACAAAAAGCATTCTCCTACACTTCGATTAAATTTTATAACATACTTCCTAATGAAATTAAAAATATCACTTCAGTTGCCTCATTTAAAAGGAAATTGAAATCATTCATCTTAATGAACCAAAGATCATTCGTCATCAACTTAATCGAATAGAATCTATCTATTAATATTTATTTTACCAATAAGACGTATCTCTTAATGTCATATTTGATGTGAAACATTTTTAATCATTTAATTTAAGTTTTTCTTATTATGTCCATTATGATACTGTATTTTTCGACTTTTTTAATGGCGAAACAAGTGAAATAGCACTTATCGCTTTGGACTTTATTCCTGTATTACTTTTATTAACATGTATGTCCCTGTGTATTGTCTATCTATTATGAATAAAGTTATTATTATTATTATATTATTATTATATTATGATCGTTCCTTCAATACAAGAAAAAAATCCTATAAGACTCAGGACTTCGAGAAAAAAATCATTTTTGTTTAGCACAAATTGCATTAAACGGTCATGAGTTTCGAAAATTTCTTCGTTTAGTTAGAAGAAATATATGTAATTCTGAATCTTTGTTTCATCTAGCGAATCTTTGAGCTCATGAAATATTTTTTTCTGATCGAAACAATTTTGTTTGTACTGTTTGAACGTCTTAATTTTGTGGTGGATGGATTCTTTCTTTGTAGTTTTTTTTGAGCTTCTTATTAACGTTGCCAATTATCTGGGTAGATTAAAAATATACCTACCCTCCTTCACTTGTATAGATTTCTTTTCCACAAAAACTCATGGGTATTTTTGAAGACTTGCTTCAAATCTAATATTCTGAATAAACAATTTGTTGAGGCCAGCCTCAACTCACCTACACCTATCAGAAAACAACTACTCCCCTGGCCAATTCCACGAAGGGCCTTGGATTACATCCGACAGGATTCTTCACAGAAGAAATTCCTGCATATGCTTTTGGCGATACAATTGCCAGAATTAATTTTCAATTATTGGGACGGATCACACTTGCAGACCGGTTTCGGGCTATTTGGCCTCTTGTCAGTGCAAGGCAGTGCCATCATCAACATAAGTCGATGACTTTCCATAATTGAAAATCAATTTCGAACAGAACAAAGTGTTCATTCAGAATATTCAATTCATTTTCCTCTCAGATTGTGGTAGGTTAAGAACTCAAAAAAAACTACGAAGGAAGAATCTTGTCTGATTTTGGGAATGGAATGTTATCCTGATGAATGAGTTTTTTTTGCAAACCATCATGTGTATCAATCAATCATAAATCAATTTCATATAAATGATATCTAATTCATTCAAGTTTGAGTAATTGGTATATTAATTCAGCAAGAAAATGTGACTTGTATGTGATTCCGTGCCCGTTAAGCCATATAGGCAGAAGATTAGCTCTTTCTTTCTTTTTGGGAATGACGTGAACGTCTATAAATGATATTATTAGAGAGTGTTTGCTTAGTATTGGATATGTATACTTCTTATATTTCTATTTTGGTGTTAATGTCTACCATTGTACTCGAGTTATTTGTCCTGAGGAAGGAAATACATAAGACCAATATGAGACTGCAACTCCAATATTTGTTCCTTCTTTATATTATATATATGTATATATATATATATATATATATATATATATATATATATACAAACTAGTGATTATTGGGGAGTGCAGCACGTCAAAAGAAAACTCTTTTAAGTAGGTCCAAGCTTTCGGAATTATGTTTTATTCCACCATCAGGGAAACTACAATGAACATCAAATGTGAACTCTATAATCGTTAGGTGTATGATTACTTACACTGATGTGAGGATGTATGATTGTTCTATATCAGTTTTCTTATTTAATGTATAGTTTTCTTGTTTGATTTCAATCATTTCTAAAAATAATCTTTTTGTTAAGTTTTCTTATCTCTCATCTTTGTAACATTTCCAAAATCTCCATGTATAAATTCCAATCAAGAAATCATGCTCTCTGAGAAATTCTGTAAATCAGTGTCTGTCAGCATTCAGTAAGGGATGTATTATTCCATTTTATATATTATGTTGAGTTTATCTATTTAATTCGTTTTACCAGTAAGTTTATACCATTTTTATTTATACATTAGTTGTTTGACCATTTATTGTACATTTCAGCCTTGATAAAGATAATTAAAATTATCAAAAGCTTGGTAAAGAAGAGTTTTTCTCCAGTTGAACGACTGAATACCCGATAAAACTCACCTTCGTATCTATTGACAGTCGAGTACTTTCTACACTATATATATATATATATATATATATATATATATATATATGTGCTGGCTGGAACTTCCGGTTGATCCGCGTCTGGAAAGATTTACTTGTCTACGTTTCGACTCCCATTTCGGAGCCATTTTCAAGACTTAGTGACCTTGCGTCTAGGTCTGAGTTGTCTCACTAGCTGGCTATCATCACTGGAGATCGAGGATCCTATATATATATATATTTATATGTATATACAATATCATTTCCACATGGTGTTCGTCACTGCACCTTTTCATCAAAAAGGAAGAAAAAAGTTTTTTAATGTTTATATATATATATATATATATATATATATATATATATATATATATATATATATATATATATATATGATCAGTCACATGGCGCCCAGACCACGAGTGCTCTCTGACAGTTATGACCAAAAAAATCGAAAGAAAGTGAATTAGTCCACTTTTATTATATTCAAGAGCGAAACAGTGACCTTTTTTAATCGTTTTTAATCCATTAACGAACATGTACGGCGTACATCTTCCTAATTTTTATTCTTATGGAGAATGTTTTTTTGTTGCTTAATGACGACTGTCTGCAACCAGCTATCCTCCATTAAAATCTCACGTTAGTGTCTTGATAATGGAAATACATTTTTCGAAAGCTCGACAATTTTAACAAAGAGTTGTTTTTTAACCAGGCCACTTTTTTGACTGCATCCCCAAGGCATACTCTCCCACTTTGAGTGTATATATATATATATATATATATATATATATATATATATATATATATATATATATACATCCAGCTATCTTCCTGGCGTCTTTTCACAACTCAATCTCTGAGCGTCCGTCATGTAGTTCTCAAGAAACCTGTAGTTGTACAGATGAATATTTTCAAGATTCATACACGACGTGTCATGGAAACTGTTTGGACTTTGTTTCTCGACTATAAATAATTGAAATTTTCATTTGTCCATTCCTTAGCGTCCTTTCATGGAGCCCCCTCTCAGCGTCCAATATATTCAATAATTTCCGCTAGCTGGCGTCCGCTTTATATATTTTACTTTCGTCCTTCCGATTCGTAAGCGCCCGGCGATGATGCCAGATTAAACCATAACGGTAATAGGTAACTTTAAGATGCTACTCACGGGTTGACTTTCTGAGCTCTGATATTTTGCTTTGATACTTTTTTCATTTCACTATTTACTTGTTATTTTTATCTATACACTCATATGTGATTTGTTAAATATATACAATTTATGTAAAACTGACTTTTTCCACAGCTTATAGACATCAGTACTAATTGCCACACTACCTGTGGTCATGTTGTTCCTTTGTATTAAGCTTACTCAATACCAGTCCCTACAAGGAATTATATTCTTCAAACATTACTAAATCATGACATGACCACATATCTGGAAAATGGCCCTAAGAATCACATTCCAACTCATAAAAAATAAATAAATATATTAAGTAAAATTTATTTGTGGAGATACTCTGTTATAGAAGGGTACACGGCAAAGTGTTCACTTGTGTTTGTAATGAGCAGCCAAAATGTATGTTGAGAGGGGGGCCAAACATATACAGTGTCATCCCCAAAGTATGCACCATATGGGAAACTTATTTATTGAGGGTTTTTCGACAAAAAGTTATTCCTGATAAGAGTTTGTGTATCCCCTAAAACTAAACATGCACCAACAAAATACAGTAAAACACACGTAATATACGAGGAGCCTTCAAATATTTGATTTTGAGACAAGAGTATTTTGAAAAATCTCAAAAAATACATCCAGATTCGAAGGCATGGCCATCTAAGTGAAGTTTTACTTTTTTACCCATTTTCTTCATAACTATTTTGGACAAGAAAATCTCCAGAAAATCAATGAGTTTTTTCCAAAATACCTATTTTATTTTGACGTTTTGTGACTTGATATTATCGAATATTAAGTTATTGTTAGAATACTGTATAATTTTCAGTAACATTCGGTGTCAACAAAAAATAAAAATAACCTTGCACCAAAAACTTAGAAAATTATTTAACTCGTCAAAAAAATTGACCGTGGTTAACACCTTACTTGTGTGATTTGTAATATTACAGCCTTCTAAAATAAACCGTGGTATACAGGATGCTGTCTATTTTCGTAGTCCCCATTTGAGAAAAGTGGGTAGAAAATTAAACTTCACTCAGATGGCCATGCCTTCAAACCTGGATGTATTTTTTGATGCTGAACAACTTTTCCAAATAACATTTCCCGAGATTTTTCAGAATAAGAGTACTTTACTATTGTCTCAAAATCAAATATTTGGAGGCTCCTCGTATATAACGTCTGTTTTACCGTATTTTGTTGGTGCATATTCGGTTTCAGGGGATGCACAATTTTTTATCAGGAATAACTTTTTGTCGAAAGACCCTTAATAAATGAGTTTCCCATATGGTGCATACTTTGGGGATGACACTGTATAGGGCTAGAATTGGTAGTCTTTTTTAATAAAAAAAGGTTACTACAGTTGCCACTGTACGGATGGATATAATAATGACTGCAAAAAAATTTCATGATTCCACGCCAATATTTTTATAAGAAAATACGAAGTTCTGAGACACTGAATGATATTAAATATTTTTTGTGGCCCAACATACCCGAAAACAGACGTAGCAACTCATCGCACCAAAAAAAATCATGCAACTCGAAAAACCTGCATGAATACATGCAATTTTCTGGAGTTTTAGGTGTGAGTTTTACAACAACAGCAACAAAAGCATAACCAAACCTTCCCCTAAGTGGAGCGTTAGGCGTTAGCACTCGAATCATTCAGAGAGAAGTAAATGAAATGATAACTCTTCAAATAAGATATTTCTCGTTCAGAAAATATCGAATTTCAAAATTTCAACACTACCTTTGACGAAAAATGCAAGAACCGATTCTATTTCACCTAAATACTGACCGTTTTATTCCAATAAATTTATTCGAGAGGTTTCTTTGTTTTTTAATGCTGTGCAGATCCTTCGCATTTGTTTTTTTAAATTCTTAGAGTGATGTAAATTTGCTACTGTTATCGCAGACTTCCATTGTCTGAGTTGTTGGTATCAGCACGACGCGACGTTTCAATCGATTCAGAATTTCCGATCGTTATTGAGTATACTGACTGACCACCTGAGTTAATAAGACAACATTCATAGGGCTTGATATTATTGGCAGAACTCCCTGTTTTTCTGATGGGACCCTCCCTAGCTTGGTATTATTCAATAACAGGTAATTTTCATCGTGTGTCCTGTATCTGGAACTACAAATTGCCATCGACTCATTTATAACAAATGTCATAGAGAATGATCCTGCATGTGATGCACAAGAAATATTTTTTCACAAAATGGAGCTCTCCCCCATTACTTGCTGAATGTACGCAATTACAAATATCATAGAGAATGACCCTGCATGTGATGCACAAGAAATATTTTTCCACAAAACGGAGCTCCCCCATTACTTGCTGAATGTACGCAATTACTCGAATGGCACGTTTCCAGGTCCTTGGGTAAACGAAGGGGTGCAACTGAGTGGCCCTCTTGGTCTCCCGACTTGAGTCTTTTAGTTTTTTTTTGAGCATATAAAACCAAAGTTCACAGCACTCCGAAAGATCCAAAGATAAGCGTTCAACAGTGTGCACATTCACTTAACTAATACGGTATGTTTTTGAGTTGAATCAAATAAAATTTTTAATTTTTTGTCAAAAATTGTCCTTCTGACGTGTATTCGGATTTTATCGAAATTAATTTTCCAGCCTCTAATGCCTTGCGATATATTTTCGATGAGCCACCCTGTATATGATATAACATCGCGTATCCGGAATGAAAAACAAATGGTTTTCAAACCAATTTTTTTTTACCACCATGTATCAAAAATACCGATTATGAATTATTTCGATTCATTCAATTCATGGGGGCTAGTTGATGAATGATCTATTACAAAATCCATAGAGGTTGTAAATAACGAATTGAAATTAATTTTTTGTTCTCCCTGTTGTGAGGTTCAAACCAAATAGTTGTAAAGGATATTGGACACACACGACATCCTATCACCACTCTGACATGATATCCTTAAAGGAAAAGCCATCTGTATCATTACTTTTGTTCGGGTTTGGAGGTCGTCGTTTTTTGGAATTTCTTCCTGACGTTTTGCTGGTGCGAGTGGCTAGCCTTTGAAGAAGCTAGGAATGGTGTGGTTTCCCGCGAAAAGCTTAGTTCGCCTTGAAAAACCCCCTACTCTAGGTCTGTGCGTTGATGAAATCAAGCAGAAACAGCGAAAATATACAAAGTAGTCATGAGTGTGTGTCAAAACCTCATTTGATTCATAACTTCCCTGAAATCAGTTTATCTAATATCACTCACTCTTCACTCAACGAATGTTTGTCAACAAATACTGCACTTTTTAAAACATGCTGCCTTCTGAAATCAGCCCCTATTCAGCGTTGCCACTTCTTCAGAAATTAAAAGACGCTTGGAAATCGACGGTCCGAAAGTAATATATACCTTTCAATGAATATTCAGAAATGCTCCTTGCGCTGCTGGCGGCAAACCTGATGAACTAATAATATACAAAAGTATTCGAAAAATTTGCACAACTATCAAGAAGGCGTCCAACGAATTTTCAAATATGTGAACTACTCTGGTGCTCTGAGTTCAGATTCTACACAGTTTCTTCAGAGCGTCCATATATGGACGCTCTGTTGGAGCCGGACGCTTGGAAGATAGTAATTTGTTAATGTACGGACGCTCGGTAGATAGTGGTATGCTTATATATATATATATATATATATATATATATATATATATATATATATATATATATATATATATATATATATATATATAAACATATAGAGGAATTTAATGTTCTTATCGTCCCCCTTACGAAAAAAACAAGCAAGCAATTCAAGTCTTTATTTCGTGAGGGGAGTGATTGATCAGGACGGTATGGACAGATATGCGTCTCATAGTTCTTGAGATTGACTTCAAAACTGAAGTCGAAACGTCGAACGAATCAGAAGATACCAAACGGATAAAAATCCGGAAAATTCATCTTGCATATCGAAGATCCGAAAAAAAACATCAATTTCTACATAATACCTGAACGCGCAGGATACAACCTTAGAGAGAGGTTAATTATATAATCATCAATAACATCGGACTTAGTCGGATAATAATTGATGAGAATCATTATAAATACCAGTTTCTATGACAGACAACTGAAGCCTTTGCTTTGTCTTGCTTTGTTATTTCGTAAGGGGAGTGATTGACCAGGACGGTATAGACAGATATTCGTCTCACAGTTCTTGAAAATGACTTCAAAATGGAAGTCGAACGAATCAGAAGATACCAAACGGATAAACACCCGGAAAAGCCTCTATACCAGTATGAAATATGTATATGTTTATTCAGTTTGCATATTGGCAAAATACTATAATATAAATACGTCAAATCCAATATTGATTGAATATTTCACTCACATCAAAATAGAATTATTGGAATGGATTGTGACTAGAAAGTGAATCTATAATGAAAAGTCAAATACTTTATTTATTGATCCTAATATAAATATCAGACAATTACATTAGAAGCTTTCTGCAAAGCCATTTTTAATTTCGAATCTGCCTCGCCAATAACTGTGACATTTCACATATTTCTGAAGAGATCTCTTATGATAACTGAACTTTGATCTAGTCATTTTCATATTCGAAGTGAAATAATTTCTCACACTCCACAATGTGGTTCACTCGAGCCTTGTTCGAAATTACTATACCTATACTACAGCTACTTGAGTATCTTCTTACTGAAATCAGTGCACTTCGTGGACCAATGCCTCTAATGGCAGCTCGTGGAACAGGATATAATGAGTAGAACCTCCAATCCAGCCAGTCTTATTTTCCAGGTAATCATTCTGTTAGAATATGGCGTTGATAAAAAAGTTGGGTTTCTGAGGTTGAATAAAACAACTGACCTGTGATAAGTTTCAGGTATAACAACTAATAAAGAATGAAATTGATCGAATAATAACCATAATGATATATACTTATATTATCTTCGAATACCGATCAATATCGCCAAATGATGACATTTTTCATAGCCAATGAATTATGCACAAATGTTTTCGTGATTACAAACCAATATTGACCGATATACACGTGCTACTTGTGATACTGAATACCTGATGATTCGTAGTTCATGACGAGCAAAGCAGCAGTGCAGGATCACAATCGATCGATTGAAAACTCCTCAGAGTAAATTCATATTGAAAATAAATTACCTGGGAGTCTCAAACCTATATTCCGTCTTTGAGACGAACTAGTACAACATGCTACCGAAGAATAACATCAAAGGAATACAGCTCTCCGAGGCAGATAAACGTGAGATTGATTCCATAGGTTCGCCTATGTTAGAAGGAATGATTGTATGAAATGTATAGGTTATTGGGATACGCTCGATGTTCGTTTTGTGTGCATATTCATCGGAATATGTGAAGGGGATGATATTGAAATTGAATATGTGAGAAACGAGAATTGTTGTAAAAGATATCACGCAGTGCAACCAAAAGGCAAATGACTACGAAACAGTTGTTTTTTTTATTTCTTTATTTAACGTCGGCCTATTTCCGCTACCTAGGCCAATCACCGACGCCGGTGAGCACACTTCCCCCAACCGGAAATTTTGCCGAACCCTCTTGTATTCCAACCAGAGGTAGGGATCTTTAACGAACCCAACTTCCATGGACTCGGGACCGACGGCTTAACATCCCCTCCGAAGGACGGCATATCCTCAATATACCTTGTGCTCATTGATATATTGCCTGCTAGCTATGATATGCTATTTTGCTGCAGCTGTACGGGATTTCGACACCTATTTTCTCCTGCATGGTCATCCATCCAAGTACTAACCGCGCTCGGCGTTGCTTAACTTCAGATATCGAATGAGTGTTAGTCAACCTGAAGAGCTGGGCCATCCCCTACGAAACAGTAGTGAGAAACTTTCTTTTTCCCCTCTTATAAATACAAAAAATAGTTGTAGGTGAGTCATATTGAGTGAAAGGATATTCGTGTTGTTGGAAATATGTAATAACATGAAGATATCCAATAATAGTTCACTATTCCATTTTTGCTCATTGGTGAAGCTAACTAGATCTTTCGTTCATATGTCTCTACTTTCTCTCGTAGGAAATTACCTATGAATGTCGTCTAATCGATTCAAGTTACCTGTGTTCGGTACACGAACTGAGTAATAAAAAGAGATTTTTATGGGATTTTCACATATTAGGGTTCACTAAACCGCGACACGTGTTTCGCTATACAATAACTTCCTCAAGCACGAACTTTGAACTAATTCTAACACTCTTACATTTTGAATTTATGCAACGTTACATCCGACGAATTAGTATATAGTCCGACAACTAACTAATAATATTAATGGTCCGACGCCACATCCTTATCAGCACACTTTCCTGGAAATAACATATTCAACAGAGGCAAATTATTCATCTCCGTCTGGTCATTCATTAGGAACTGTGAATGTTTACACTTATTAATTTACAAAGGTTTTCAAATTCGTGAATGAACTACATATACTTTTTCTTTCCATTTTGGATTCTACTTCTGGGTTCTTTCATGCGTGTATCGAGTGTTCTTCTCATTTGACCGACATAAAATATAGGACATGGGCCACACAATAATCTATAAACTCCTGATCTAGCCGATACTGAACTTCTATCTTTGTTCTATCTTTGCATTCGAAACAAAGAATAATTCAAGCTCTTATATCAAAAACAACAAAGCTTGAAGTTCAGTATCAGATAGATCAGGAGTTTATAGATTATTGTGTACTTCATATCCTATGTTTTATGTCGGTCAAACGCTAAGAAAATTTGATACACGCGTAAAAGAACACAGAAGTAGTTTCCAAAATGTTATGACAAATTTTACGTTTGCATATCACCTCATTACATGTTTTATTGTAGAGTTTGGGAATTGATGAGTGTAAACATTCACAGTTTCTAATGAATGATCAGATGGAGTTAAATAATTTTCTCTCTTGAAAATTTTCTTTCTGGGAAATTGTGCTGATAAGGATGTGACGTCGGACCATCAATCTTATTAGTGAGTCGTCGGACTATATTCTTCTCAACCGTCGGTTTTAATGTTGTATATATTCGAAATGTTACAGTGTTAGAATAAGCTTGAAGTTCCTACTTGAGGAAGCTTTTGTATAGCGAAACACTTGCCGCGAGTTAGTAACCCCTGATATGTGAAAGTCTTACGGGCAAGTGTAGTATATTATTTGTTGAATCAAAGTAAAAATAATATAATTTTTGCTGTGGCGGATACAAGAAAAAGCATCACCACCACTTCCACCACTAAACAGCACCACAAACGTTGAGTGCATGTACGAAAGGTGTTTCTAAAAATTGAGACGAAGTGAATTCATTCAATTTCAACGAAAGAAATCTTATCTGTTGGTAGGTTCAGTGTATGAGGTGTGATATCTGTGACATTTATAGTATTTTAAATTTCATTTGTATGTTTTTTCTTTCATTTATATTTTCAATGTTGTCAACCCTGAATCCACGATGTTATTGTTCCCTGCATTATATTGTACACTGATTCTTGGAAATGGCTCCGACGATTTTCATGAGATATAGTATGCAGGAGTTTGCTTTATTATTTTTTTTCCTCATTCAAATAACCATTTCATATTTTTCATTATTATGTCGGTTATATCGAAAATGATTATTCATATATCATCATGTAATTCGGACCTGAATATAATTTCCCCCCCAAAAAAAATACCGAGCAATTGCCATTTTTCGATGAGGAGCAAAAAAATTGTATTGAAGTTAACATCTACAGAAAAGACACAGACACGCTCTGGTGCATTTATAACAAATCGAATTACTGTCCACAACATGAAAGATGAATTAGAAAGTACAAGAATGTCGGGGGTATATGAATTATCTGCTTGAGATTCCAACAAAAAAATGCATTGGCCAAAGTCGATGAGCTGTGAAAATTCGCTTCAAGGAACATTATTCTCACATGAGATATTTTAAGACAGAAAAGATCAGTGTCGCCTAGCATGCTCTGGATGATGACCAAATAATTAGTTGATCAATCTGCGACCTAAAGATGTTCATGATATAAGCTTCACGATGAATTCGGAAGTCTAGAAAAAGCAAAATGTAATGATGATGTGAATAGCGACAGAGGCCGATCCCCTTCAGCAATTCAGGTCAATATTGCAATGAGAGTTAGGATAATAAAAAGACGAAGTTTTACTCTGTGGCGAAATGAGAAATGAAATTACCCGTGGATGGAAAGTAAACAACCATTGAAATGAATTAATCATTAAATGAGACTGACAGTCGTTTCATGAAACCAGTTAGAGTTTTTAGGAACTTAGATAGACTTTTAATTTCTGTCGAACTTTGTGAGTTTATTGCAACTGTGATGAAGTCGAATATAGAGGCGGGTTTGGTGAACGAATAAACGTGAATAAATCATTATCTAGTGAATATCTTTGATTAACCACGAAAAATTGAAATGTGGTTCACTCAACGTATAACGCAGCGAGGAGAAACCAGAGGCTACTAGCTATTTGGAGGGGTCAGTGTCAAGGCTATGGGGTCTCATCACGAAGATAAGGCTAGAAGCGAGTTACAACAATCAAGGAGCATCACAAAGGATCTGAAAAGGTCGCAGTGAATCAAGCTATGGGCCAGCTCCCCGACAATCTAATAAAATCTAACGCATAACGCATAATTGATAATCCATAATTGTTTCTCCCAATTCCATAAAATGGTGCTTGGTCATTGTCTGTTTGTGCTTATATGCGAGTTATTGATTCCTCAGCATTGTAATGGAAACTAAACCATAATTCAGTAGTTAAAATATTAGTTGGCTCACAATACTGTCACCAGTGCTAGGAATATGGAGAACGAAAACGATTGCATACCAAAAACCAATTTCAAATTTCACATCTTATTATGCATAGGAAAAGTTGATAATTCAAGGTTATCAGTTATGAAATATCCATTATGAGTTATCCACGTATAAATGAGTGAACCAGAACATTGGATACAATATGTACAACTTTCATGGATTGTGCATTTAACCTATGAATTGTCCATCAAATTGTGCTTATTATGACGAGCATATCGGTTGCAAGAATTTGGTTCTTGTTATCATTGCCAGGTACTATTTTTATTTTCAAAAAAATTGTGAGGTACCTTTCCGTATCTCCTATCTTAAGGGTGGACGCGCTTGATCGCAGTCAGCAACTAGTTTCCATAATCTGCAGAATAATAATAGTATATTACACACCGAGGAGGGAAGTGATTCATTCCTGTCCTGAGATCAGTTAGTTAACCGAGAGGCAAAGCGTCGTGGTTAGCTGTGATCTCAAGACAACAATGAAACTTCTTACCGAGCCTTGTATACTATTTCATTTACAATCATCATATTTAGATTAAAATTCCTAAATCTCTGTTTCGTTCTGAACATATCTAAAATATTACATTCAACGACAAATTACCAAGAATGCCGTTTTCTCAGAATAATCAAGTGGATATATTGTTACCGTACCGACTACGGGGTATACAATTGTCACCAATATAAATAAATGTCAGATAAAGTCAATAAATGACAGATAAAGTCTAGAATAGATGAAATAAGGGCGGGAAATGAGGGCGGGATGTGAGGGCAAGAAGTAGAGATGTGTAATGTGACACTTCCCAACCTCCAATGACGTTAGAAATGACAGCATTACATATATGGTTGTAAATAAAAGCTTTTCTCTCTCACATTTCATAGTTATCCTCGGCAAATATCAAATGGCGCCCAGGTGGCAAAGTAGGAACCAAAATTGGTGCTTCAGATTCTCTACTGTGAAATTAGCAAACAGTTGTTTCGTAAATTGCATTCATTTCGTAAATAGATTATGATTTTTTGACAGTATCTGAAAATCTCCCGAAATTTTTTCAGATGGATCCATCATCTATTGCATAATCATCGATACAATCAGTAAAGGCGAGAAAGTAATAACATTTACATTGATTCAAAATTTTTTATATGCGTTATATTGATGAACTGTCTCTAATTTTTCTGATATTGAATTCGAAATGTCCACGAGTAGTGTAATATAGATCATTGAAATTTTCAGCTCCCCGGGAATGCGAACACTCCGAATATTTCTCCTTCAGTCAGGTGCACTATAACAAATTGATATCGTAAATTGAATTCGCACTTGCATTATTGGAACTAGCTTTCACTAAACGGTATATGATAAAAGGGTCGAATCTTTTATGAGAAATTCACCTAAGTTCATCAATCAAATGTCTCGGTTAAGAATTTATCTTCCACCTAACGCTTGGTTGGTGACTGAAAACCGGCTCCTGCTATTCCTTTTGTTCTTTTCAACCGAATTGAACTTTCTTCTTCCAGAGAACGAATAAATATTTGCACAGTAAAAATACTGCCAATACCGCATTTCCATAACACTCCACCAAACTCGCTTTCCGAAACGAATTATCCTAATCAGGTTACTGGGAATGATTCACTGAGAGCAGTGGGAAGTCGAAATTGATCTATAAATGTCAAATACGATCGTAATTCAAGTACACTTCACCACTTCCTTGCCACAGAGAATTAACCGAACCGAAGTAGTGGAAGTATCGCTCGAAACTTGGAAGTTACTTTATATTGTTTGCGAGTCTCTGCATCTGCGGCTTGTTCGATTCTCAATAGAAAAGTTCGATGTTTGCTTTGCGGGAATATCGCTGAGGCGGAAAGGTCGATTCTTGGAACTAATAACGTGAAGGGAATCATCAAGGACTGTTTGAATTAATTTTTTTTACTGGATGAATTTTTCCTTCCTGTTTTTTGATTTCTTAACCTACCATAGTCTGGAAAAATTAGAAAAAATAGTGGAATCCATACAAGAGACTAATAGCAGGAATTTGCTTTTATTATCCTGTCTGAGGATACTTGCATCTCATCCAGTTCTGTTGATATAAGTCGAACATGACTACCCTCCTTGAAAGACAAAATCATACGTCAAATATCAAATCTTTCACAGATTCTCAAAAACTAACGAAAAGAGAAATATTTGTGAAGGAGTTTTGAAAACGGTAACAGTTTTGATCTCGAAACTTTAACAGCTATAAGTATTCAATAATCATCACTTCCTGATTTTTTTGATAGTTGCTGACTTATAGAACGCGTTCATTTTAGTAGGCACTGTTTTTCGATTAACTTTTCGGGGTAGATCAAAAATCTGCCCTTCTACACTTGTATAGATTTCAATATTAATTCTTATATTTCCAGATTGTGGTAAAAATAAACGATGCCTTTTGGAACCTTCGGTGTAAAAGTTGACACTTTTCCAAGAGATCAATTACCCTAACACCAAACTGATAATTTTGCACTCGGTGCGCGTTTCGCTAACGAGGTTAGCATCTTCAGGAGAAGAAGATTGGAAGATTGAGTATCAATTTTCTTCTCCTGACAATTTTTTTTTCTCCTAACAATATAACCTAACCTTGTTAGCGAAACGCGCGTCGAGTGCAAAAATATCAGTTTGGTGTTACGGATTGGGGGTTGAGAAGATTGAGTATAAATTTTCTTCTCCTGAAGATGCTAACCTTGTTAGCGAAACGCGCGTCGAGTGCAAAAATATCAGTTTGGTGTTAGGGTAATCGATCTCTAGGAAAAGTTTCAGATTGTGGTAGGTTGAGAACCAAAAAAAAACTAAGAAGGATGGAATCATCGAGTATTCATATGCACTGAAAAAATAACGTGCCTCATTTTTTCGGTTCCAAATAACAAGAAATTGATTTATTGGTGAAATTGACTATTTTGTTCTGCAAATTTGATACGAGGTAATGTCAGAACATGTTCATAATAAAGACCATATTATAAACTATGATGATACGAAAATTTTGGATAGTGTAGTTTATATAACGAAGAGATTATTTTTGGAAATGATCCCAATTAATAGTGATGACCACTATTCTAACTGATCGAAACAATCCCAGTCAAATTTATACTTATTCATTAAGGTATGTGGAAGATGAAATGAAATCACCCCTCATTCAGAGTTTTCCTTCCTGATTGATGAATGACATATCAAAAATCACTGTCATCCATTCCATAATGTCACTTCATCCCAATGTTTTTTTCCATATTCTGCCGATTTCATCATCATTCTCACGTTAGTAAGTGTTCCATAATATCATTACTATTAATTATTGTATATTATTTCATATTTTAGTTGGCCTGAAGAAGGTATTAAATAGTGCCGAAAGCTTGACAAATCTCAAAGGGTTTTCTTATCAGCCCACTCATTTGACCTCAACCCTACTCTTACACACACACAAACACACATACACACGCACACACACCTACACACTCACACACACACACACACACATATATATATATATAAAGTGGATTATTATAGCGACTGGGGAATTGTACAGTGAAATGGATAGCGGGGTATCTCAGTCAGTCCAAATGAAAAGTCTCTGTTTAACTTCGCCAAGCTTTCGCTTCTATTGTGAAGCTTCCTCAGGGCCTATAATTTATTGTTTTTTTTGACACATGTCATACCTTCACATATATGTCATTTTTCACGTCTATGATGATTTGATCATTAACTCTACAGAGAGATGTATTGATTGAGAAGATTTTAATTATTACGTTTTTGATGTAGTTCCAGTAAGTTACTGTATATGTTGCTGAGGTTATCAATGTCATTTCTTTTATTCATACAATTTATTTCCAAACGCCTTTTTCTAGAAATGGTCGAAATAAATAAATCTTTAAATTGTATGAATAAAAGAAATGACATTGATAACCTCACCAACATATACAGTAACTTACTGGAACTACATCAAAAACGTAATAATTAAAATCTTCTCAATCAATACATCTCTCTGTAGAGTTAATGATCAAATCATCATAGACGTGAAAAATGACATATATGTGAAGGTATGACATTTGTCAAAAAAACAATTTTACAAACATGTATACATATTTTTTATCAATTAGTGTTTAATTCAATATTTTCACACCATTTTTACTGTAAGTATAGTTAATAATGTTGATGAGAAAAAAAACAATAAATTATAGGCCCTGAAGAAGCTTCACAATAGACGCGAAAGCTTGGCGAAGTAAAACAGAGACTTTTCATTTGGACTGACTGAGAGACCCCGCTATCCATCTCACTGTGTATATATATATATATATATATATATATATATATATATATATATATATATAACGTTTCGGAAACTAACCGAATCCGCTTCCGTTCTCGAAGATTTCCTGGGTTCTCATCCTACCACAAACTGAAAAAAATCAGAATTATACAAGTGTACACGGGAGATTTCTAATCTACCCCGAAAAGTTGCTGCGTATATTAAAAAAAGTTCCTTTTGAATGGAACACGTTCTATTAGTCAGCAACCTCTCGTATAACTCGAAGGAGCTGCTTTAAATTAAGGCAGCAACTTTCGATGTAGATAATAAATCTGATCTTCTACAATTGTATGAAATTCCAATATCGATTCTTGTTTTCTCAGATTATGGTAGGCTTTGAATAAACAATGAGATTTGAACCTTTGGTGTAAAAGTTGAAATTTTGCCTAGAATTCAATTCCCCTAACATCAAACTGATATTTTAATAAACAACCAACCCTTGTTAGCGAAACGCGCGTCGAGTGCAAATATATCAGTTTGATGTTGGGGTAATGGATATCTATGAAAAGTAGGCTAGGAACCCAATGAGCTGCAAAAAAGGTTATCAAAAAAAAATTACTTTCGAAAAAAACTGATAAAGCTCTTAGATCTCTATAAGGAAGTCAGCAAAACTGAAAGATGGAGATATAAAAAACTAAATTTGCGAGGTCAAAGCCAGAATCTGATAAAAGTCTTCAGGTGCAATTTCATATTGAGAAAATTTCCAGAAAGAGGTAACAATTTAACCGAATTCAGGAATTGATAACAGTATCTTATGAAGTACTGAAATCGATAATGAAAGCACCTCAATAATCCCGAATTGGAACCTGAAGGTATTCCGAGCATGAAATCAGATTTCAACAAAATTACAAAATGGAAGCCAGAATGTAATGAACTTTCACGATGATACTTGCAATTTAACAAAATTTTCTGATGAAAGTTGCAATTTCAGATAATTCCAAATAGCTATGATAAAATTCAAAGATCGAAGTTAGAATTAGATGGATTTCTGAAATTCTAATACCTATATATAGGTACTATATATTTCGAGATCGGAGTCGGATTTTTGATGGACGATGATTCCGGATCAACAGATTTGATTAGTGGTGTTAGGGTAATTGATCTTCAGAAAAAGTCTCAGCTTTTATGGAATATGAGAAATGAAACTTTCTCTTCACAACTTTTACGCCAAAGTATCGTTTAAACATGTATTTTTTTAGATAATCAAGACACATCATTATCATAAAAATATATAACACTTGGTGTTCACGTTTTCATTGCCAATATTTAGGCGACGATAGTCGCCTTCCCTACGACTGATTATAAACAATTAATGGGTACATTTGCAAATCAGAATGATTATCCCTGTGCAATTTTCAGGCTTCGATAGCTCTTTCTTGGATAGCAAAATGGACGTATCCAAATGAGAATCGGACAAATAAACTGAATATAGTTATATAGTAGATAGGTTCTCAAACAAATAATCAAATAACCACCGATACGACTCATCAAGAACTCCTTTTGAAAAAGGCTTGAGGAACAGGTAGTCGTCCCCAAATAGGCTCTTAAATGGGAGGACCCTCCAGATGTACCTATTTGAAATGTGGTCTGCACAGCTCACAGGAACGAATAACAAAACAATGTTGCGGTGCAATGTGCACTAACGAGTAATGTTTGTAAACAAAATAAACATTGCGAAATGCGTTGAAACAAAATATTTTCGATGAGGAACGAAAATATCTAAATCGGGAATAAACAACGTCGATCGGCGGGAGTATATATCAGATTCCTTGCTGTTTTCTGTTCGAGGTCTATTCGTCCTTGAAAACTCCAAAAAAACGGGCATATCGCATTGGCAGAAAATCAACAATTTGTTCGAGTATACCGGGTGTTGCGGGATTAGGTCTTTTGAAATTATGAATAAATAGCCACGAAATTATCATTTGAATAATGGAAGTTGAGTAGCAAATTTCGGAAAAAAGAGAATGAATAAATGAAAGAAAAATATTTGAATGTATCAAAATTCAACAATCCCAGAAAAACTTTAGCGCAATACTCTTCAACAAACGAACTCATCCTACTTATAAAGTAATGATGTAGGAAAAGCGGACCCAAGATGTTATCCATGGGAAATTTCCTGAGTAGCACGGCTTAGTGCTCCAGAAAACACTCACCATCATAACAACTCTACACGTATATAAATGTTGCAATAATCGAAAATAGTCCTTTCGTGTATTAATCCTTGTCCAACGTTCGTGAAAAATTCATCTCTAGCACCACTATACGGACTTATACGGAAGAAAAGCTGAAAGAAAGCTGATCATCCAATGCTATTTGACAGATGAAATCGTGATTGATTTATCAAAAGTCGGACCAAATTGTGAGAGGAGTATGTTTAAATACCAGTAACTCAAACGCAGGGCTTACTGTCGAAGCTGATATTGTAATTTTCCTGGTCTGGTCGTAAGGGGGTACATTTGATAAACTGCTGCATTGATGGAGATGTGTATTCAAGTTCTTGATAAAGACTCCAGCATGAGAGTCGAAACGTAGAACATTTTAACAACTCGCATAAGGACGAAAAGAATATTTTCAGTATTCCAACATCCGTGAAACAATTCATCTTGAGTTGCAAATAATATTCTAATTAATTTATTGTCTTATCACCACATTATGTCAAATCCCTCATATCCGAAATCAAATGGATTGGTAGAAAGAAACGTGCAAAATCTCAAGCAAATTTCAAAAAAAGGCATAGCTGATAATAAAGATTTGTTCTTAGCATTATTGCACTATAGAAATACACCTATAAATAATAATTTAGAATGCCCAGGAGTCCTCTCATCTCCAGACGACTTAGAGATACATTACCTTCAGAAATCTCAACCTTTTTGTTTACATGCATTTAAATTCCTGTTTGTATGACATCATGTTCTCCATCTATTTGTATAAAATATCAGCTCTCCTTCTATGTGGTAATTGAAATATTGATATTCGTGTACGAATCTCGGTGGCATCGTTTTTATGTAGAACCTTCTTTTTTGTACCTCGTCGTTATCTGAAATAAACCAGTCTTGAATGAATTGCCGTTTACTTCACACGGTAGACTCGGTAATTTTAGGCTCAACTCAAAGGTCGTTGTTTCTGGAAAAAAATCCATGTTTTGATCATTGAACTCCAACTTATTATCCCGTCTTTTGTGGCGGTTACCCAGTGCTAGTCAGTAATTCAGGAAGGACAATTGCTACCATATTCAGAACTTCTATGGAAAACATAATAATAATAATATCGTCTTTATAATTTCATAAAACAAAAACACACTATAATTCTTATACTTGAATGATAAAGTGAAATAAAGGGCGAAGTTCATCGTCCGTAATGCAATGCATCACGGAAAATGTTCTTCCACTTGACCCTGAAAAAACTTTGATTCTTATACAAATAATACTATTATACCTAATCTGGATACGAAAAAACACCTTACAGAAATAATTTGGTTTACTTATTCCTTACAAGGTATATATATATATACATTTTCTTTCATTTCAGCCGAACAAATAGTCTCTATATTTAGTTTTGAATTTTGTGAAATTTTATTGTTTAAGAGAGGTGGGGACAGAGTTATACCTTTGATAAATTTGGTACCTAAAAGACCGCCTGAACACTTCTGTTCTGAATTTTGTCACTGCAAGCATATTTTCATATCGAATATTCAAGTTATGAATGTCTGTACGATATGTAATTTTTCTATGCAGATATGAGGGCTTCTTTGTTACAATTATTTTATGGAAAAGACAGGCAGCGTGAAATAACCTTCTTTTCTCCATGTTCAACCACCCAATTTCTTGAAGTTTGTATGAGATTCTTTGTCGCCGACGAATACCAAAAATTAATCTAAGACACGACTTTTGAACTTTTTGAATTTTATTTTTGTACTGGGTGGTTAGACATAGGCCATAAAGAACATCCACGTAGTTGAAAACTGAAAGCACCAAAGATTCACATAATGACTTTTTCACATGATAAGGCAGAAGATGTCGGTTACCATAAATGATTTTCAGTGCGGAGTAGGCACGTTGTAAAAATCTATTTATTAATTTTTTAAATCTTAGCTCTACATCCATCAAGACACCAAGATTTTTTGCTTCACTAACAATATCTAGGGGTTCATTTCGAATGCGGATTATTCGCAGAGTTAGTCACTATGGAACGATGATATTTTGGACCGAAGATCATTACATTCGATTTATTGGGGTTTATAAATAAATAATGGTCCGTTGCCAGTTCAACAAATCTATTTAGATCTGCATTGATAATGTCACAAGCACTGTCTACCATTCTCACCGGAAAGCTGTAATATATTTGAGTATCATCAGCGTATAAATGTGCTTGACAAGTGTGAAGAGCCTGTAGTAAGTAGGAAGTATATATAGAAAATAATAAAGGGCCGAGTATGGAACCTTGAGGTACTCCTGATTTGAGATATAAAATATCTGAGCTGCATTCTTCTATACTAACCATCTGCTGTCTATCTTTCAAATACTCCATCAATAATGACAGAGGGGAGAGAGAGATAGACAACGCCCGGCTGAAATCTAGAGGACTAACACCGTACATTTGTTTTCATCTATTCTTTCATTATGTCAGCCGCAATATGTAGAAGAGCGGTTGTAAGCTATGCCCTTTCCGAAATCCCGATGAAAGAAGGAAAAGGAGAAGTCAAAGGTGGTTTTTGATTTGAAACTCCATGGCTCTCTCCAGAATTTTTGACAATAAGGCAAAATACTTATTCCCCTCAAATCTTTACTCCATTGGACTCTGTTTTTGAGGCAGAACCTTCACAATGGCTCTCTTCCAGACAGTTGGAAGACATTCTCGGTTAAAAGAAATTTAGTGGGTAATAGGGTAGAAGAGGGCAAAAGCTTTATCAGCTTTATACTCAACCCGTCTTAGTTTGTTTTTATAAAACAAATAAATTTTGTGGAGGTACATATTATGGGACTGATTCTATAAAATCAAAATCACTATTCAATCCGTTGAGGATTTTTATAAAAATCCAATAAAATTTCTGGTATTTCATTTTTCTTTTCAGGTATAAATTTATTAGCCTTTATTAGCCACATGTCCTTTGGTGAAGTGTTATTAAATTCATGGGCAAAATAAGCTCTTTTTTCTCTTTTAATAGCCTGGTTAGTTAAATTACGCATTTGCCTATAGAAATCTAAGTGCCTCTGTAATTTTGTTCTCTTGAATTTTTCAATAGCTTCACTCATTTGCCCCAGAGTCCTTATGGGAACTCGATATGACTCACACTGTATATCAGTGCCAAATGCGAATGGCACTAGGCAATCCATCGGAATGTTGGCGGACCACTTACACTAAACTTCCCAGACACTTATCCCTTTGTCATCAACGAGGAAATGCTCTCGAGATTATCAGCCAAAGGAATATGTAAATTTATGCGAATGAAGCAACAGGAAATGGGAGGAGAAAATCTCCTTTTTATTCTTCTGAAGGATTCGGGAGGCGTTGTCATTGACTTATCTGTACTGAAAGGATCTATGAAATGGGACTAGGGTTTAGTGTAGAGGAATCTTTTTATCAAAATAATCATTTATTTGATGGAATATTTGGTGAAGTAGCCATTATTAGAGTCTCACAAGATTTTCAGAGTTATCATTATCTTAATTTGTGAATGTGTTGGATGGTGATTTAATCGATTTAACGGAAAGTTATGCAATTTGGGAGATGAAATGTGAGTTGGTAGAAGTTATGACTTACCAGATAGTGCTACAACTAATATCGAAGTAAATCTGACCAGTATCGCAATTATAACAGGAGATTTGCTAGACTGAAAGGGACTGAATTAATGAAACATTACCCACTTCAACAAGCATTTTGTGAGTCGTACTTTCTTTTGTTTAACATTTGGTTTATTTCATCCAATGAGTTTAATTGTTTTCCGATACAAGTTCACGCCCACAATTTGATCAGAAGATATAACATAGTATGATTTGTTTCATTTGTTTATTTTTGTTTCGTTGAATTTGGTAGTAGCTGTTTCCTGCCGAGTACTGGTGATGCCCCCTTTGAAACCTGTTACAAAAAGCTGAATGGATCGGAACAAAACGATGAAACAATGATGAAATGAAAATAGAAAGATAAAATTGTGAAAATCCTGGAATAAAAAATCTGAATATATGGAAAATGGAATTGACAAATTCAGATCAAGGAGTGATTAGGTAAATCAACAAGATAGGCAATAAATTATATATTGATCCAACACTTGGATTTGGTGTCACAAACAACTCGAAGAAAAAAAGGTCCAGATATCGGGCAAAAGGTGCTATGTATCTCAAGAGAAATTTGTTCAACGAGACCTTCGGATGGAAAAATTGAAACATTTGGATAAGGAAAGAGAATTTCCAGACTGAAAACTGAACATTCGAAAGAAATGCACCTGACATGAACACATTTGATTGAGGAAAAATTGAAAGTCGATATCAAATTGTGATATTTTTCACTATCAGAATTCTTGAAGAGATAAAAAAAACATTTTTCTACAGTTTCTCCATAACGAATGAATATAGTTTCATCGTGAAATTGACGAGATTTTACGGGGCACTATTGAGTTTGTTCCAAAAATTATTTATTTTATGTATCCGCCATTTTTTCCAGATTGTGATTCGTTCAACTTCAAGTAATTCCTGTTACGAAAGCAGTCGGAAATTATCATTTGTAAGTTAAATCAATAAAACAAGAGGGGGGCTCCAAGATGACGACGAAATTTGTAATAATAATATTCCGTTTTGAATCGACCTTATCATATATTATATATATATATTATCTTCACTGTCATAAATTATGATTTTTTGTCGATGCAAAAATCCAAGATGGCGGACGGAATTTGTACTTGTGATTGATTCCATTTAAATTGGCATATGGGGATTTTACGAGTTTCCAGTGCAACTAAAAAGAATTCATTAAAGTAATAAGAAAAGTATATTTTACAAATGCTCTAAAGAGGAAATAATATATTTTTTGATGTGTGACGTAGGCTATCCTGTGCGTTATAGATTGAAAAGCTTGCTGCGAATACAAAATAGGTTATTTTGCTTGGTAAAATTTTGAAAATCCCCACTTACCAATTTTGATTCGAATCGGACTATATTTACCAATTTCATCAAAACATCTTGGAGCCATCATCATTTTTTTTGCATTGACAAACAAATCATAATTTTCGACCCTGAAAACAACACAATTTCAATTTTGAATAGAATCGGATTGCCACTGAATTCATGTCAGATAAGCTTGCAGATGAGGTATCATAATTTGGAATACGGAGCAGTTATTTTTACCACAATAGGACGACAAAAGAAGAAGCTAGGTATTGAAAATTGATATTGATCAATTCCGTATAAAATAACATTTTTAATAATGTGTCACACTTACTACATTCCCTATTTGTGTTGTTTGGGTGATGGTGACTCACCCCTTGGTCACTATCACCAAACAAATGAGGTTATGATAGGAAGATGTCCCTCTTCGGAAGAAAAGAGACATTTTCTTGCATTTTTTTCATTACCCATGTGTTTTGAAGTTATTCGATCTTTTTCGTTTTCTGTGCCGCATCTTGTGTAACGTAATGCGAATGTTTTTATATATATATATATATATATATATATATATATATATATATATATATATATATATATATATATATATATATATATATATATATATATATATATAAGGGTCCAATGAAGTGAGCGAATCTGTGAGCGAAGAATCAACAACAGAACAGATTGCCTTTTTCTGAATAGGATCGAGAAGCCTCAATGAATGTTTTTGATGCCGAATTCCACACATGAGAACCATATTCCAAGGCAGGACGTATCTGAGCCTTGTAGATCATTAGAAGCTGACGAGCGAAGTGAAGTATTTCTTCGCACGATCCAAGTTTCTAAGAAGCACCTTCAGCGATCGATCTCACATGGATTATCGCTGATCGTAATTCCTAGCATCGAGATACTTTGAATTTGTAGGAATAGTTACTCCTGATATCTGAATACCGGATGATGATAGACCGGCTTTCCTTGAGAAGAGACATGCCTGGGTTTTCCTAGCATTGAATTCCACCAAGTTCATGTTCCCCCATCTATTATTTTACCAAATCATCTTGAATTTTATTGACGTAAATGTTTCTTTGAATTTTTGTTTCTCGAGCTGGTATGGGGACTCTGGAAGAGAAACTAGTATGAAGAGTACTGTCGCCCGCCAAATCATGTACTGAACAAGATGTTCTCTCGAGCAAATCATTGATATGAAGCAGAAACAAAGTGGTCGCCAGAACTGAACCCTGTAGAACACCTGCAATTATTGGGAGGATATCAGGTATGTTGATATTTCATCAACCACTTGGATACTCTTTATAATTGTTATGTTTGAAACCGACGCTCAACAATCTTTATCGTAAGAAAGAAGTCATAATGTGATGATCAACCAATTTTATAACACACAGTTCTTTCCTACAGGTCTTCAATTCCAAGATATATGCCAAAACTACGAAACTGCTCTTTCCCGCACAAAGCTTGCCGGCCAATAAAGATTATACCTGAAATCACTTTCAAGTAGCCCATTATTGAATTTCACGAATTCATTTTCTCGGAATAATCGCAAAAAATTTATTTTGGGGGTAAAGAACGTGACACAGAAAAAAGCACGACGTTTGGGGATGGTAATTTCAATGGATTATTTCTGGCATCTAACTCAACATTTTTCACCAATTTTTCACTTTTCCCTCAAAATGCATAGAATCACATTTTCAGTGTAATATTTGCCTATACTATTAATTTGAATAAAAAGTTCGTAAATGATAGTACGCAGATGCACTCACCTCTGATCAAAAAGTCGCTCATGAGCTATAACTACTCCATTCTGCTCCGAAATGTGATGTAGAATGATAACGACAGCGGCGGAATTAAAATTGGCGCAACTTTTCCAATTAATCCAATCCCCCCAAGAAATCAAACTGATACCAACGTGGTTGTCGTGATGATTTTGTCGCAATTCATGGCACGCATGATGAAACGTGTGGGTGAGCGATAGTCTGATGACCGTCCAGAGATCCCGAATTGAACTTAAAATGAGAACCTCTGGACACAATCGCCTCGGGATTTCCGTTGATATTGTCTTCGAACTATTTCAATCAACCCGGTACTCTCGTGGGTTTCGGATAGCAGAGTTCCATCGAGTTTATCGTCATTTGCACTACTATGATCTCCCACACTTGACCCAATTATGAGTTGAGAAGTATGCTTTTCAGGAAACTAAAATAAGTCAAACAAAGAAGTTATCAAACGCTGCTGGAAATTTCTTCCATCTTGGGGTTCATACGAATGAAGAGTCATCATGAGAACCAAGCAAGTATAAAGTACAACTACTGTTGCAAAATTGTTCAATAGTACAATTACTCTCGTAGAAAAGGTACTTGGTCTCTTTCAAATCGAATTACTCCAAGGAAATACTTTTCGAAAATAAGCCTCGAAGATTGTTACAATAAGGTAGAGAATAGTATACTCACAGATCTTCGAATCGAGCAAAACTGTTCTTGTAGGATATACAGTGCGAGCCTCTAACATGGAACAAATTCAGGTGTTGTTTTTTTCGGAAATATGCTCAGACACGTCGATTAGTATTTTGAATTGCCCTAATTCTCATGTGAAAAAAAAATCATACAGTGTGTCTCAAATATGAGATATGACGTCATCGATAATTTTTTCGAATGACAACCCTGACAATAAATGCTTAGAATGTCAGGGCTACCTGACAGTTACATTGTCATAAAAAAGTCATCAAAAAATAGTGAGGAGAGTAGTATCGCATCCCATATTTGTGCACAAAAACTGTTAGTTGTTTCACAGTTTATTGTTCGCCATTAGTAAAAATGCCGTATCCAACTGAAACACATAAGATTGAAATTCTAATAATGATTGGCTACGGAGATAGGACAAGAACACAAAATGAAGTTACCCATTTATTCAGAGAGAAGTATCCTTATTTACCACCCATATCGCGAAGTACCGTGAGCAAGATCGAAAAACAGTTCCGGTAAAATTGGCATTTAGGAAAAACAAATAATCATCGTTGGAGTGCGCTCAGGGTAGAGGACAAAATAAATGTTCTTCTCTCTGTCGAAGATAATCCCCATGTCCCCACTAGGCAGATAGCTAGGGAACTCGGATTCAGCCAGTCTTCCGTGGCAAGAGTTCTCAAAGATGAAAAATATCATCCATATAAAATAGCAATCCTCCAGGAACTCACCAAAGATGATCCAGATAGAAGACTTCAGTTTTGCGAAAAAATGATGGATCTACCAGACAGGAATGTTGTACAAAAAGAAAACGTTCTATTTTATGACGAATCAACGTTTATGTTGAATGGTGTGGTGAATCGTCAAAATTGTCGTTATTGGGCAGACAGAAACCCACACTGGATGAGCGAAGGCCACACTCAACATCCAGAAAAAGTCAATGTTTGGGCAGGGATTGTTGGTGATCGAGTTATAGGACCGATTTTATTCCTCCAAGAAAATCTTACTAGAGCAAGATATTCAGAATTCTTGCAGGAGGACCTAGTTCCGAATTTGGCTATTTTGTTCCCTTGTCCTATAGAAGTTGTCGTCCCGAATAGAAACATCTGGCTTCAACAGGACGGCGCGCCTCCTCATTTTGCAAGACCTGTCCTTGAGTATCTGAATGATGAATTCCTAGGCAGATGCATTGGCAGAAGAGGACCCTATGAATGGCCACCTAGGTCTCCGGATTGAAATGTTCAAAACGAGTTTCAGTTACGTTTAGGGTACTTTCAGTTAGTAAATGGACAACATCTTGAAGACTTGTTAAAGAAAGACTGAATTGAAAGAATGAATTGAATTCATTTTTTGAACTAGATAATGTTTGTTAAATATCTTTTGAAGGACAAAGAGTAAAAAATTGAAATTTGGCAGGCATGTGCAACTTGTTGAACCCTTTAAGGGAAGTCATTGAAAAAACAGGGTTGTCATTTAATAGAATTATCGATGACGTCTCATCTCATATTTGAGACACACTGTATTATTTCTTTACACGAAAATAAGGGCACTTCAAAATACTCATCTAATGAGCTAATGAGAATATCTTCCTAAAGCTTTTCAACATCATTGAGAATTACTTCAAGAGTCGTATGTCCTGTCCTTCGATTCACGCGGTGTTCTTCGAACATTACAGGGCTTTCCTTACCTGTGAATCTGTATATCTAAGAAGAAGCATGGTGGTTTGAAATTTGATGTAATATATTTTTAGCACCCAGAGTACAAATTCTTAGGAAATTTCCGGGTTCAAGTACGAATCCTCGGTCTGAAAGAAGTTTTTATGTGTAACTACCAATGAGGACGATTTGCAGTTGCATTCCGAGTACTTTTCTCTATAGTATAGCCGCTGAAAAGATAGAATGATCACGTGAACGGCACGCACTCTTTGAATGTTCCTCTCCCCAATGTTACAAGTCCGATTTACACCACTCAATGAAAACGTCGCATTTCCCTGTTCTCCCATTAACACTTGGGATGCTTTTTCATAAGTGTTCATTATCACACCTTTTTCCTCTACAGTTGAATGTCTTTTTTTTTATCTTTTTCTTGGAGGTGAAAGAGTGTTTCCATCCATATTATTTAATTAACGTAACACACGTAAATATAAAGCACAAATGAGTACAGTACAGTGTAAACAATTCTTCATTTATTTCAGTTTAGAAGGCTTGGCTACGCTGCGCAGGCTATATATAGATGCAGGCATTCACTGTTCACGCGAGTTATATCGTGCCAAAAACGAGGTTATGGAACTCAAACACTTTATTGAAAATTCAATTTTACATGTAAGTATCGTGAACGATGCCAAAACTATACTACTCATTTGTGAGAAAGATCTCAATTTATAATGTACAACAAGGTATCAAAATGAATGCGCTAGATAACAATGTAATGAGAATCCTACCTAAAACACCTATTTCAAACAGAATAGATAAAGATGTAATATGATACTAAAAGATCTTATGCTCGAAATGAATGCAATAGATAAGAATGTAATATGATCTTCTTCATCTTGTGGTCATTCGGAGTTATACAGGGTCGTCGCCGGTGGGATTCTTAACTCCTCCCTCCTTCAGCTGGAAAATGGGTCGAGGGGAGTATCTGGTGCTGATTTCCTTGGAAATAGGGCTAGATACTTCCGGCTGATCATTTTACGGTACCACCATAACAGCACTAGTATGAGAATAATGAGTACTATGGCTGTCACTGGAATAGTGGTTGTTTGGTGGAATGAGTATGACATGGGCGGCATTGGCTGCAACTTATTCGCATGGTCTATGAGTTGATTCAGGTTGTGGTAGTCTGGTTGTTGCAGAGTGATAGGTGGCAGCTCCCCTGGAGTGGTAGTAGAATTGACAGTGATATGTGATATCACTAACGGTGGTATAGTGCTGACGTCTTCCGTATTATCGAAGTATTCGTCATTGATTTGAATGGTACATCCTTGAGGTAGTCGAATTTGTACCGGCACATTAATCATCCCCACCTGAGTAGTGGTTGGACATGTACTCTTCACAGCAGTGTCAGACTTCGTGATGACCAGGATGGCATCATTTGTTTCCTGGTGGACCAAGGTAGTCATCGTCCTGGCGGGAACTGTGGTACATTGGGCGGCTTTAGCCTCTAGTAGCGGTCGTATACAGGTTTCTTCGGAACTAGGCCTCAGGTTATTACTCCGGCAGAAGTAGGTCTTCTGTATCTTGTGGCATTCTTCGGGCTCATACTGGAAGTAATCGTTTGAAACGACCAGAATAGGAGATTTTGGAATAATTATTCTATTGTCCTGGTTAGGTACAGGAAGGAGTTTATAGGAAGTGAAGAGGGAAGATTCTACAATTGGTACTTGAATGACAAATACTAGGTCATTATTTGAATTGACGTAAACAAGAACTCTGATTGTTTCATAATTAAATTGCAATTCTTCTGTGGTTGTGAATAATAATTCGCTAGGCATATAATATTTTTGTAGAGTATTCAAGTGAGCTATCAATGCATCTTGTGAAAGAATCATTGGGTGAGGTGCATGCATTTTCGCAAAAGTGACAGCACCCTCAATTTCTAAAACGATTGATGACAACAATTGGACAGTTGATGCTATAACAATGTTCACTTCCAAAGTTGTAGTTCTGAGGTTGTAGGTGTTATATTGATTTTTTGCTTGTTCAACCAAGTTTTCTACGGACTGTTTCAAAATTGCTTCGTTAGAAAATAAAGTAGTAATTGTTGAATTGAAATTTTTCGTTATGCCTTGCATTATGGATATTTGTTCATTCGTGTGTTCTATAACGTCTGTTTGCTGCTTTTGGAGTTCTAAAATTGCATTGTCGTACCTTTCTCCATCCTCTGCACTCAAGGTGCCAAATAGAGTTTTGGAAATCGACCCTATACCATTAATTAGACCTCTTTTAGGCCTTTGATGAATTAATAATGACTTAAGTTGTTGTTTCAACCTCATGATTTGTTGCTGCGCTACAAGTTGAAATTCTTTAGCCTGTTCGGGAATTTGATCAATTATGTGTTCTAAGTATTCTAATCTATCATGTAAATTCTGTAAGGAAAAATAATGAATAAAGGTATGTTGGGATCTTTGGATTTTGGTAGGTCCCAAAGGATATATTACTATGCCTGGATTATTTTCTAGGCTGGTTATCGAGACTTGTGCCTGGGCTTTGAGAAGCTGGAGGCATCTGTAACAAAGGAGGTCGTATTTCATTTTTATGAAAATATCGTCCTTTTTTATCAGTGATCTTGGTTGGTAAAACTTTATCGATATCAATTTTGTGATATCTGGAAGCTAGTTTATTCCTTACGGCGTTTTTCTTGACGTAACCTACAGTTTGAGTGTAAGGTTTCGGAGGTTTTCGATCGGTATTCTGTTTTTCAATTGAAGAATCTTTTTGCTTTGTTGCTTCTTTTATAACAATATTTTGGAGGATTTTAATCCTATTTTGATGTGCTGTGGTAGCTTCATTCAGATTAATTGTATCACTAACAGGGGGTTTATCACGTCCATAAAGGACTTGGAAAGGTGTGAGCTTCGTTGTTGCATGGTGAGAATTGTTGTAAGCAGTTAAAGCATATCGCATAGCTTTGAATATGGGGATTGATTTTTCTTTATCACGCAATATTCGAAGATGCTCTGTAATAGTACTGTGGAACCTTTCAACGGGACTATTCGACTGGGGGTGGTTCACAGTTGTATAGTGAATTTTCGTGTTTTGTGAGGTGAGGAATTCTTGTACTAAATAGTTCTTGAATTCAGAACCTTGATCAGTTGTTATCAGCTCGGGGGCAGGAAAGGATTGTAACCAATATTCGAGCGATTCGATTATATGAACAGCGTTCATACTCTGTAATGGGTATGCTTGGGCCAGTTTCGAGAAATCATCTACCAATGTTATGAATTTCTCATTACCGACTTTGAATGTGTCCATGAACACATGTTGAAATGGTTTTGTTGAAGTGGGGGTTTTTTCTAATGGTAACTTGTTGGGATGTCTTTCGTATTTATTAACTTGACAAACATCACATTGTGCTAAAATACGACTAACGGTTTCCTGGAGTTTAGGGAAGTAATATTTTTCACGGAGTGCTAGATATGTTTCAGATACACCTCTATGGTTAGTCTTTCCTTCGTGATATTCTTTAATAACTCGCTGTTGGATCTCAGGAGTTTCTAAATCTTCGAGAAGTAATGTACTTCTCTTGATTTTGAATGACATCGGTAAGAAATGTTTTGCAAAAAACAAACTCAGTTGTTTTGCTAACGTTTCATCATCTGTGTAATAGACAGTTTCAATTTTGAAGTTTATAATCTCTTTCAGAATATCTAACAGAATCGTATCGAAAACTCGGTCAAGACTTATAGTATGTCTTTTTCTGAGTGGGTTTTCGAAAATAATTCTTGTAGACACATGTGGTTCTCCTGATTTGAATATAAGCTGTTGTTTATTCACGTTAATCGGATCGTCTGTTATAGGAATATCCAATATAGGATCTTCGTCCGCAGATTGTATGGAGACATTCTCGGTTGGTGCGTTATTGTTGGTGGGGGGTATACACGTTTCCAGTGGTAGCATATCAAGAAGATCGTCTAGATACTCCTCGTTGTCTACATTGTTATAAAGGGAAGATGTATCGTTCAGAAGTTCAATGATCTCATTGTCTTCTAACACGTTGATTTCCATTGGCTCTTCAGGTATGATAACTCTCGACAAAGCGTCGGCGTTACTGTTACTTTCACCTGGTTTGTACTCGATGTTGAAATCATACTCTTCAAGTCTGATTTTCCATCGTAATAACCTGGAGTGAGGGTCTTTCAGTTTCATCAACCATTGCAATGGCCTATGATCTGTGAGGATAGTGAACTTACGGCCGTATAAGTACGGTCGAAAATACTGCGTTGCCCATACTACGGCAAGTAGCTCTTTCTCAATAGTGGAATAATTTTTTTCCGCATTATTGAGAGTTCGAGATGCATATGCAACCGGAAGGTCCCTACCGGGCGTTCCTTGCGACAGAACAGCTCCTATCGCAATATTGCTGGCATCGGTGGACACATTGAAGGGTTTTTCAAAGTCCGGATATTGCAGCAGGGGATCATTGGTCAATAAATTTTTGCATTGCTCGAAACAGTTAACATACTCTGGGGTGAGCTTGATGACAGATCCCTTTTTCAAGAAATTTGTCATTGGTTTCGTGATTTTCGCGAAATCCTTAATGAATTTCCGATAATACCCAAGTAAACCCAAGAATCCTTTGATTTGAGTTGTGGTTGTGGGGATAGGATAGTTTTTGATAGCATTAATTTTTTTTGGGTTTGGTTTAACTCCTTGGGTTGTGATCACATGTCCAAGAAATTCTGTCTCTTTCCTCAAGAACTCACTTTTATCCATTTGGACTTTGAAGTTATGTTCCCTAAATATTGAAAATATTTTCCGTAAACTCTTAATATGTTCTTGTAATGATGTGGAGAAGACAATCACATCGTCTAGGTAAACTAGACATTCTGTGTTGATCACATCTTTGAGGATGTCGTCCATGGCACGCTGGAAAGTGCTAGGAGCTGTCTTCAAGCCAAATGGCATACGAGTAAACTCGTAGTGTCCTCGATCAACACTGAAGGCAGTTTTTTCCATATCCGGTGGATGGATAGGGATTTGATGGTACCCTGATGCAAGGTCGAGAGTGGTAAAGTACTGACATCTACCGAGTTTGTCAAGTACTTCGGTTATATTTGGGATTGGGTACTTATCATCGAGGGTTTTATCGTTTAAACCACGATAATCTATACAAATTCTCCATTTAGTTATTCCAGATGCATCATCTTTCTTAGGAACAACAACGATGGGTGCATTCCAAGGGGAATGGCTAGGTCTAATGATAGCTTGCTGTAGCATTTTCTTGACCTGTTTTTGAATTTCCTCTCGATGTTTTGGGGGATAACGATAAGCTTTTTTGTGAACTGGTTGGTTATCGGTTGTCCTAATTTTATGGCATACTTTTGTAGTAGCCGTCAGAGGCTCATCGTCTCTGTAGAAAACGTCTGTGAATTCATGGCATAATCTGTTGATTAACTGGAATTCTTCTTCGTTCAGATGATCTGTACGAAGTTTTGTAGCGACTGGTGGCATACGCACTTCGTATTGTTGCGTTTGATGATCATATATCATCTCGTCACCACTCTCTGTATATCCCTGTTGTAGAAGGGTAGTATACAATTCTCGCTCTTCCTTTTGATAGTAATGAATGGGTATTTTTGTTGTGGGTGTTACAAGTTCTCCGTTTGGTATATCGATGATGCAATTCAATTGCTTCAGAATATCCATACCAATAATTCCATGAAAATAGGAATGAAATTTGAATAATCTGAATTGACAAGATTTGTTAATCTTGAATTCATCGAACATCGGCAAATTTACTGCCTCAGTTAGGGTTGTTTCGCATGAAATTGTTTGTATAACTGTTGGTAGGTGATATATTAAATGGGGGCAAAGCTGTCTTACAAGTTCAGGTTGAATGAACGAAGTCATCGCACCTGTGTCTATAAGTAATTTTATGGGGGGATTTTTGATTTGGATATAGGGCAAACGACTCGAAATGAAGTGATTTATTTCCATTATGGTGGGTTGTTCTGGTTGGCAAGTTTGGTAAAATCCTCATTTGAATCTGTGTGTTCACCTATCTCAGAAACAAAGTAGTCATCATTACTACTCATAGTTTCTTCTTGGGCAAATTCGAACTCTTGAACTTGGGGGTAATAATCGCAATCATAAACAATTTCCTGATCAAAAAGAGAAGAACTTTCATGGTTATTTGTTTCCATGGGTGTGTGCACTCGTCTGGATACACCTGACATAGGCACAGGATTTGGTTGCGGTATAGACCTTGGTTGCCATACATTTATTGGAGGCGGATTATTCTGACGAATCAATTTGGGTGGAAAATTGGGTCTGAAATTGTTGAATGGACGTTGGGGTTGAAAATTTGGCCTTGGTTGTTGGACTTGCATGGATGGGAAATTATGTCTTGGCATTTGAAAACTGTTATTTGCGAATGCAGGTTTTGGTGTATTGAAAGAATTTGGGTACCTCTGGTATTGCGGAATCTTGGGATGATTCTGCTCTCTGGGAGTCATGAATACTTTGTTTCTGGCCTTATGGCTTAGATAATTTTCTTCCTCAATGACCATGTTAATAGCTTGTTCTAAAGTGGCAGGGGTTTTATACCTAACTATCTGTTCATATTCTGCAGGCAAGTTTTGGGTGTAAACATTCAATGAAATTTCGTCATAAATATTGATCTTGAATAATTTTTCTTGTGGTGTCAAATTAGTCAAATTAATGGCATTAGCGATTTTACTTCTAATAGTTTTTATTCTTTCTGCTAAATCTAAATGATCTCTACCTTTAATTTTCATATTGTGTAGCTCAGCAGCAAGCACTGGGACTGTACGCAAATCAGCAAAACTTTGATATAGGGACTGTCTCAATAGCGCCCAAGTATTCAGTTCATTTCTACAATCTATAAGTTCTTGTGCTCTACCTTGAATTTTTCCTTTGATCAACACAAATAGAAAAGCATTGAAAAGAGGTTCATTCGGTTTTTGAAATGTTTCAATAAAAGAATCACATTGACTTAAAAATGAATTAATCTGATTTGGATTACCAGTGAAAGGTGCAATAGTATCAATTGCTAATTTTAGTCTCCAATCATTAGCAGGAACAGCCTCAGCCATTTTTGTTTTGCAAAAAAAATGTTCACACACTTGTTGAAAAAATATCCACTTGAAATTGAATCAAAATCGATAAGCGTTATTTGTGGTAAGTTCTACAATTGTATTTTGTTGTCAACTAATCCTTATTTAATCACTTATGAAAATTTAATAGCAAAAGTTGCAAATATCCAAACTGATATTCACTCAGAGAATAAATTGCAATAAATATTGATTGACTGAAGGTCTCAATAAGTAAAATGGTGCTAATATACACTTAGCAGGACAAGGGTGAGATATAGGAAGGAATCGTTTCAAATTTCTTACATGCCCAGTAGAATTAAGACTAGCCAGCTCATCCTCGGTGGAAGTGGTCCAGTTCTCTACTTCAGTGGGTTGAATTCTTGTAACTTGGTGATGAAGGATAGAAATCCAAACTGCTTCTTCACTGCCTGGGTTCAGGGCCAATATTCGCTTGGATGATCCTCGTAGCAGCTGTCTCCAAGAGTGGAAAAGGGCTGCACTCCTTGAAGTTGAAGTCACAATTTCACCAATCCTACCGACTGCGCCAGTTATATCGTGCCAAAAACGAGGTTATGGAACTCAAACACTTTATTGAAAATTCAATTTTACATGTAAGTATCGTGAACGATGCCAAAACTATACTACTCATTTGTGAGAAAGATCTCAATTTATAATGTACAACAAGGTATCAAAATGAATGCGCTAGATAACAATGTAATGAGAATCCTACCTAAAACACCTATTTCAAACAGAATAGATAAAGATGTAATATGATACTAAAAGATCTTATGCTCGAAATGAATGCAATAGATAAGAATGTAATATGATCTTCTTCATCTTGTGGTCATTCGGAGTTATACAGGGTCGTCGCCGGTGGGATTCTTAACTCGCGTCCTTGAATTCTATCTTTTGAACGGCCCGACTATAGTACTTCTCAACTCAAATCGGGACTATCTGCAGATATTTCTAAGGCGTTTTTAGGTCAGAATAAGATTTTTGTTCCTATAAACATGGGATCCAAAATGCACCCCTTCTAAAATACGGCTTCTTACAACTGCAAAAAATTATTTCATTTATAGCGAAGGTCAAGAATAAAATGAAAAATTTAATTTGATTTTCATCTGATTCTGAGGAGTTTCGAGGATAATTAACTCGAATAATATCCTAATTTGGGTTGAAATTGATAAAGTATAAATTTTTTTCTCCTGAAGATGCTGAAATTCTTAGAGGAACGCGTGTCAATTGCAAATAATATCAATTTGGTGTTAGGGTAATTGATCTCTACAAAATCGTATATACAGAACTTTCTTCATATATGCCAACCAACCGACATGATAGCCCTGTGGGCTTTTTGGGGTTTCCAGACAGTTTAAATAGCAAAAGTGCTACCGAAAAAATCAGTAAGACGCCCTAGAGCGCTTCGGTACCCAAGACAATTAGCCGACCCTTGCCCGCACAAGGCTCTGCTTCCTGGGCGCATTCGAAAGAGTGTTTAATAAAGGGAAGTATGAATGAAAAATATAAAAATAAATAAAAAATATGTAAATGACCGATTGATCTGAACAAAGGCACTTTAGTTCCTGAACAGTTCTTACTGTCGCACAGTGGTGCAAACGACTTCAAAAGCTAGTCGAAAATCTAAATATCTGGAATCGATCCAGAGAAGTTCTTGAACTGTTCTGCTGTGAAATCAACAGGTATTATGGAAAAGATTCTGACCTTATTACATCAAGTATGTATAGTTAGTTGTAGGAGACCTCACAATTGTTAATGTTCTTCAACGAAATTCTTTATGAAGTGATAATTAACCATTTTTAGTCATCTGAATTGTCGAAATTTTATATCAGAAAGGCGAAAAATTCCAGAACCTCTCAATTATATGATGTTTTCTATTTTTTTTTTTTATATGCAGATTCAGACGGAATAGAAGACCTGTAATGTTCAAAGAACACCGCGCGAGTCAGGAGACAGGAGATACGAATTAACATTCACTTTGAATTTTTGAAGTTTGTGAGCCTCGGGAAAATCCCCTCTCGGCAAGGAGTTCCAAAGCTCAACTGTTCTATTGAAAAAGATCCCTGAGCAAGAGAGGTACGACAGGTCTCCAAGTTCACGACATAGGGGTGATAATTCTTTACTCGTCGCAACATCCGTGTAGATGTTGCCAAGGGTGGAACGCTTGATAACAATTCAGAAGAGCACCGACCGTGAAAATATCTATAGAAGAGATAAGTCTCCGACCCTTCTACGATGCTCCAATGAAGTGAGCGAGTCTGTGAGCGAAGAATCACCAACAAGACGGATTGTCTTCTCCGAATAGAATAGAGAAGCCTCAATGAATGTTTTGGTGACGAACTCCATACATGAGAACTATATTCCAAGACAGGTGGTATCTGAGTATCGTAGATCATTAGAAGCTAGAGGAGAAGTGAAGTATTTCTTCGCACGAAATAGAAACCCAAGTTTCTGTGAATCTTCTTCAGCGATCAATCTCACATGATTTTCCATGAGAGATTATTACTGATCGTTATTGCTAGCATCGAGGTACTTGACTTTGTAGGCATAGTTACTCCTGACATATGAATACTAGATGATGATAGATCGGCTTTCTTTGAGGAGAGACATGCCTGGGGCCTGGGTTTTCCTAGCATTCAATTCCACCAAGACAATATTTCCCCATTCTATTATTTTCACCAAGTCATCATTAATTTTACCGACGTGAATGTATCTTTGAATTTTTGTTTCTCGAGCTGGTATGGGGAAAGCAAGGGAATAGAACGTATTTTCTCAACGAATACCTAATTTTTTATAATTATGGTTGGGTGAATTACCGTCATTACCATTACAGTACGTATCTCAGTTGAACCTGGAGGAGCTCTTGCGGGAGATCGTGAAAGCAAAATATATCCACGTGTCACAGATTTTAAACAGTGCTGGAATTCGAACAACTCTAACGAAATAAAAAAAATAACGAACCTAATGAACACATTTACCAAACACGTGATGGGTATGCAAAAGGCATTCAATGTGTGTTGAAATATTGTATTTTGAATTATTGTGGCTAACTACCAAGGTGGAAAAGTGTATGCTCATCGCGGATGTTTGTTGAAGGCTAGAGACAAATTATTATCTCTCTTGAGGTTTCTGAAGGATGTCGAAAGGTAATAGCCATTAGTGTTCTGTAGAATAGTAGCCCTTTAAATTTTTCATATATTTTTTACAAATTGCAGAACTTTAAATAGAAGAACAAAAAATTACCATTTTAAGTCATTTACAGTCTTTATTACCTTATACCTTTCCAAACAAACATGGACTGGAGGAAAAAAGCTATAGAAAAGTGGAATAGCTTCTGTAGGTACTTGAGAATTTCAGATTATTCGAATTTGTTTCAAACGATATCCTAGACAGAATGTCAATTTTAACATATGAAATAACATACTGATTTGATACCTGGTAACCCGTACATTCAAATTTACTGCCACAAAATGACATTACACATTCCGCGCATAGATTGAAGGTCACAGAAATTTAACTCTCTAGCTAGAACGAAGGATTGACATTTAAGTGTCTGTGCTGTATGGCTATGGAATACTTGGCCTTGACCTACTTCAGATGCTTGCCTTTGTCTTTCAAACCAATGTAATTTTGTCCCTTCGAACTGAGCTTCATCCCAATATACATACCTCAAGAAGAAGAACAAATATTTCCATATATTCGCCACTATTGTGATTTTCAGTAACGAAGTTGATTATGATACGATATGTGCCAGGAACGATGGCAGTGGATGCCATTGTGGGTTATCGGTGATTATTGAATCACGTCAAATATGACCTCAGGCGATCATCCGATACTATTAATCATCCAGTGCCCTGTTATGCGATGCTAGCTCGATCCGACACTGTATTGGTGGAGTGCGGTTAACCAGAGTGTACATGACCATTCACCAAACAATTAGCAGCTCACACTATCCAGCTTGTCTCATTTCCCATTGGGGCATTTATGTTTGATATAGGTATTAAAATATAACTTCACGCTTTGGGAACGTCTTGTAGGCACCTATTGATACCGAACAAACCAAGAGAATACTTACTGTTTATTTTGTGGTGGATGAACGATTTTTTCGTAGTTTACTTAAATCTGAAAATATCAGGAAATAATTTTGAAATTTATACAAATCTTCAATGGATATCCTGCAACTGTGTAAAAAAAATTCAACAAGAATTTGGGATGGCTGTGGGTTCACCTGTTAATCCAATTCAAGTAATATTTATTCGGATTATTTCGAGGATTCTCCCTTGTAGTTTTCCAAAGATCCAAAAGTATATGTAGTCATGATCAAAATGAACTTGGCATTTTTTTTTGGAGACATTAACAAACAAGAACCAATTTTATTGAAGTTAACATAAGAAATAGAGAATGACGATGAATTTTCTTTTCTGGATGTTATAGAAGTGAGAAATCGACACTTCAGACAAAAGCGTATATCGGAAGAACAAGCATACCAACAGATATCTACATCAAAATCAAACCACCGCAAGAGTAAAAAAAAGATATATTAATATGTCTATGATAGATAAAAATAATATGCAAGTCATTGGAACAATTCGATCATTCAAGATCAACATTATAAAATCAATATTGAAAATCGAAACATACCACACAGTGAAGACATACAAACTACACTTCCTGTAACGAACATTATTCTTTATGTCACTCAACTCTCTGAAAAGTTCAAACAGATCGGAAACAGGAATAATGTTAGAACAACATTCTAAACAACAAATACTTCACGTTCAATACTGACACATACTCAACAGACTAACACAACAGAAAACACAAGGAATTGTATTTATCAAATTCCTCGGTGGTGCGGTCATAACATATCGGTGAAACGTCTAGGCCTCTATAATTCTATGTATATTATCTATATAATTGTGATCCTACAGAATATACCCTTTGCCGTATTTTTCATGTCACGCCTATTATCCTAAAATTGGACCCCATTTAGTTTCACAATGATCGGGAAATAATGAAAAGTCAAGTTATTTTTGCACGTTAATGTTATGAGCATTTGTTTGCTACGGAGCTGAACTATTTTTTTTGTTTTTGCATGATGTGATGACATTCTTGTATTTTTTTGATAGGCAAATTCAAGTTATACGAGAAGTTGCTGACTAATTGGACGTTTTTTATTCAAAAGGAACAGTTCTTAATTAACGCATCAACTTTTTATGGTAGATCAGAAAGCTGCCTTTTCACACTTGTTGACTCTTGATTCTTTCAGTTTGTTGAAGGTTTCTAACCCAATAAACCTACGAAAAACCCCAAGAGACTTCACGATGTGAACTCATATCACCAGTTTGTGAACTAACGAAAATACCGTGATGATAATTCTTTTAAGTAGAAACATCCCAATGATAAAAATCTGAAACCCCTAATGAGAAAAAAGTACATGATAATGATTCCAAATAAAATACACATGAATTTATCAAAGAACCTTTTGAATGAATGTTTAAGTTTCGAGCCATATCAAATTGATTTCTCTTTAAGTGCCAGCTTCTCAAAGTACGGTGATCTTCAAAACCAACAACTTTCTGTTTAAATATTCTATTGAGCTGAAGGCTTGACCAACTTTCGTGAAACAATGGTTTAGATAACTATTAGAGGCGGGTTTAATGAGTGTTTAATTCATTACTTAATGAATAATTGATAATTCGAATAAGGGACCACATTTACGAGCTGACAAGTGGCACTTTTGATACATCATTACTGGTTTAGTACGTTGAATAAAACTTATTCGAGTGACCCAACTGAATGTTTCATATAGGTGACGTGATATTTCGTTAATTTATGTATAATGTATTCAATCATGAATTATTCGTTCAGTAAACCCGCTTTAGGTCACCAGATATTGTGGATTGTATACTCAAACTGGACTTTTTTTGTATCGTTTGGTGTATCTATTGAGAAAGTTTCATAATTTATTCATAGTATAGTCTAGTTTTTTCTCCTGTCGTCACTTTTCATCTTCCTGCCGTCGCTTTTCCTCTTCCTGTCGTCGCTTTTCCTGTAGTTCTTTCTCCTCCAGCCGTGTCGCTTTTCATCTTCCTGTCATCGTCTTTCCGAATTCGCAAATTGGTTTTGGATAAATTTCATCATGTCCTCCATCGTATCGTACGATGTATTTCTCGTATTCACCATCAATTGTTTTTTATATACCAGCAAAATTTCCACTTCTGACAACATTGTTACTATTTCGTTGATTAAAACTCCAAACAGCACTTCACTACTTTTGTTACAACTCGTTATCACAATACATGAAACTGCTCCGCTAACTAAGCTCTGTTCTAAAACTCTCTGATAAACTCTCTGCAATAGAAATTCTCTACTTCGACTCCTGCACTTAGCGTACCAAAGCTCTCTCCACTAAGTTCCATATCTATCTGAATAAACGCTATCTATCTATCTATCTATCTATCTATATATATATATATATATATATATATATATATATATATATATATATATGTATATATATATATATATATATATCCAATTTACCAGCACTTTTCGGGGTAGATAGAAGTCTACCCTCCAACACAAAGTGCTCACAGTCATGCACAATTATTGTGGGACACAAACACAATATAAAGATTTTGATCATCTTCAAAAGATAAAAAATTATGGAATACTGCTATGAGAAGGCATGCTTCATCCTGCCACATTAATAATTCATGCTATAGAGGCACATTACAACTCTAATTTCAGTTTTAAATCAAGCGAAATACAACAATCTTATAGTAGCTGATTGAAACAACTAATTCCCTTAGTATATTTTAACAGGATTGGATTACATTATTTTTTGCTCTAGTGAAATATTAGTTGTTTGTGCTATGATTGAATATAATTATTGACCATATGTTTGTATGTATGTATAAGATTTCCGTATATAATTCTGGACTAGAGAGACATGATACTCAATTGTTTGACTATTACAATTGTACGCACAGCAAGCAGCCTTTGGACTGCAAATTCTCTTTGTAAATGGGTAGATGCGGCATTACCCCAGCTTATCATTCCGTATATCAGTGCAGAGTGAAAAACTAACAGTGCTACTTTTGTATCAACAGATTGTGATATTCTACGTATTGCAAATAATGTTTTCGACTACATAAACTACAACTACATAAATGATCAAATTGGGGTATCCAGGACATCTAAATATATTCCAAGAACTTCTGCTAACTACCTACACTTGCGTAGAAATTTCCTATAAATTGTATATTTGAGCAAGAGAAATGACCTTTACGAGTATCACTTTATGAATGACATTTACTCATCAACAGAATGTATGCTGAATTTTTTATGTTTTTGTTTATCTATCTTTTCATGATAATTCTGAAGACTTGAAGAAGAAAAACCCCAAAATCACTTTCCCGAAACAATAAACATTGCAATTTGTTTAGTCGATAAAATCAATATTCGTTATCAGAGTATTGTTTTTTCAATATTGACTCAGATTTCAATGTGGGTACACTCGTTCAACTGTTTGCTTATTGGAGTGCGATGTATCTTGCGACCTCTTCTTGTCGAAAGCAACTCTAATGAGGTATATTTTGCAAGAAAAAATCGAGTTGTAATGTTCACTGTTTCATTGTCGGTTGTGACCCTACCCTTCAAAAAAAATATATAATCGAGCATCTGTCGTGGTATAGGTTTTCTGGCGCTGGCCTGTTTCTTCAACATATAGTGGTTCAAATTGTTGATTTGATAACTCATTAAATTCGACGAATCAATATCGAATTTCAATATATTTGCCTGGGAGAATGAAAAATAAAACCTTCTACGGTACGAGCTATTCATTTGCATACCCAAGGGGCTACAGCCTCCCACAGAGTTGGAAAAATCATGAAAATTTTATTGTTCATTCGAGTTTTATCTCAATTTGTATTTCTACCTGATGGGTCTATAAAATTGGGAAGGAAAATGTGACCTCCAGGTAACTCAACTCACTAAGATAAACCATGTTTTCCATTTCCACACAATATTGTGAGAGTAGTGATACAATAAACATGAACCTCCATAATCTACGATGTAATTGAATCAAAAGTAGTGGAATTAGTCTTCCACTTGGATTTTGAAAAAAGATATTTTTCCGTTTCTTTCATAACACGCTATTACCGATTCAAAACTATGGTAATACTTCGGTCGCTAAGAGCACCTTTTTTTGAATTATTTTGTGGAACTTACGTTATTAGGTCTCTTCTACAAAAAATCCAAATGAAATTTTCGGCGGTCTCGTATATTTCCGAAGATACAGGTCCATTTTGTTGTGAAAATTTACAAATTTCTTTTGTTTGAATACACAAAATTCGTCCTTCTTCTGATCAAACACCACACACTCTCTTATCACGTACTTTCAAAATTTTTGAGCAGAAAAAACAATATATTTTCAAAAAATGCATTTATTTTCAAACCATAACCAATATTTTGTGATGTCATAGTGCAATAACAGTCGAAAGTGATGTATTTGCAGTGTTGCCGCTCTCATTCTCATTGTTGAGAAATTAATGTATCAATGTTGACTTTTGGAAAAAGTTGAATCTTCTGAAAAAATAATGTTTTTTCCTCCTTAAAAATGTTGAAAACGAGTAAATGAAAGAGTGAATAGTGTTTGATCAGAAGAAGAACGAATTTTGTGTTTTCAAAAAACAGAAATTTGTTGTGAAAAATTGGTAAGTTTTACAACATAATGGACCTGTATCTCCGAAAATATACGAGACCGCCGAAAATTTCATTTGTTTTTTTTTTGTGAAGGAGACCGAATTACGTAAGTTCCACAAAAAAATTCAAAAAAAAGGTGCTCATAGCGACCGAGGTATTACCAAAATTATGACCTGTAGAACAAATTCGTACCTATTTATATTAAAACATGCCAACTTAATAATGACTTCAACATGTGAAATGAGCTACGCATTCAATTCAATTCAATTTTCATTCGTAACTATTTGTTAATATATGCCTATATTGAAAAGTAGATCAAAATAAAAAAGACGGCATTATTATTTTGCCGACTTATCACGCATGTGACCCTAAAAAATATAAGGACAATTAAAAAAATATCTTTATGATTGTGAAATTGGGGAAACTGTTTTTGATGAGGTAGTTAGGACGGTTGATGCAATGATCATTATAATAACATCAAAATTACATTATCATTAAAAACATCGTAAAACCGATAAGATAATTGCATAAATCGTATTACGAAGTTAGGAACTTTCAACTTTTCATTTTCATTAAATTATATTCTTGGTTAAAACAGCAAATCCGCATGCCCAGTACTATGGCATGGAACTTGGAAATCTGAAATCGTACCTACTTACATCAAAATTTATATGTTTAGGTCATTGGAATTTCAAATTGAAATCCTAGCGCCACATCACAACTAATAATCACCACTTTGACAAATATTGTTCGAAAATCCCAAACCGTAAGATTTTTTGAGGTACTATTACAGTTTTCAGTGTTTTTTCACTTTTGTGTACGTTAACCAAGAATTGTGCTTGATAAACATTACCTAGTTTAAATTATAATTTTATTCCAGAATTTCAAAATAATATCGCAGCGCCATTCTGACCAACTCATAAGCACCACCTTGACAAAACTTTTTTGTTCGAAAAACTTTTCAGCAATACGTTTTTGAAGAAATAAGAATGCCTCAACTTCAGATTTCACAAAATAAAACAAAATTGTCAAATTTTCAGCAAGACAATAGGCATGCGCCAATAATTCATAATTTATTATTCTGATAAATTTTTATTGTCGGAAGAACGAGGTTCTTAAAGACAAAGCTTATTACTCCAGTCTATGACGGTGAAAAAAGTGAAAACTGTGTATGTATTTATCCCATACAGCACCGATTCGTATAAAAATTTGGATATAGGTTCTACTTACCCTCTATTCCAAAATCTACCCCGTGTCGAGGGTTGCTTTCTCCCTGGGGGTGGATGCCACCCCTTCTTGGGGGTGAAAAAATTTTTATTGGAAATAAGTGCGGAAATCAATAGATCGACTAATTCTAAGCACTTTTCGTTCAATGGAGTTTTTTCTGGAAAGCAATACTTTTCGACTTATTCGCGAGTGAAATTGTCGGTTTTCAGTCAAAAAAAACACATTTTCAGATCCTTTTTCGCGAATAACTGGAAAATAATGCATCTAATCGAAAAACCTGTGGAGAGCAAAATTATAGCTTTTGAAAAAACAAAGGCGATTATATATTTGCGATGTATGCAAACCCACTAAAAACTGAATAATTGCTTGTTGAAAGTTGATTGGTATTTTCAAACGCCAAAATGGAAAGTTTCTACGTACAATAACCAAAAACTAATGCATTTTTCGGGAAAAACTAATTGGACCTTTCCGGAAGTCCTTCAAAAATCCTTAATATTTGTCATTTATAGAAGTCTCTAGCATCAAAACTGACCGAGGTATGAAGGAAATGATGTTGAATCCTATTTTTCTGTTGAAAAAAAATTGTGAATAACTCATCCTATCTCCCGCCCCCCTTTGAAAAAAATCGTTGTTACTCCATAATTCACTTCATTCATGTTCTTTCATAAGTTCTGATTTTTTCATCAATTGAAAGTACTTAGTTTTGGAAAAAATTGAGATTGAAGAGGAAAAATCATATACGTAATTCAGCGAAAAATCACAATTTCTTCGAAATAACTCGAAAAGTATTGATCACATGCAAAATTTTCTAGGGTAGAAAAATGAAGGCTATTCTTCTCTGAAAATTTCGGTGTTTCATTTCTTTCTGCAGGTTAAAAATAGAGTAAGATATGGCCAGTTAAATATTGTGAGGTTTCGCGCAAAGTACCTTTTTTGAGCCTTTCCAGCATGAACCTTTTCAAAAATATAATCTGAAACAAAAAATAATGTAAATGAGCTTATAGCTCTTGAAAAAAGCTACAAAATACTTTTTTGGCGGATTTGATTGCTTGAAGACTAAGCGAGTTATGGAAAAAAAAACAAAAACATTTTTTGTAGAAATTAGAGTATGTACATTAGTATATTGAAGAATACACATGTAACTATATTTTAGGCCTAGTCGAACTATTTGTATATTATATAATATATAATTATATATTATATAATATATATGTATATAAACATATAGTTCCACTAGACAACGATTTTTTCCAAAGGGGGGGGAAAGCAAGGATGAGTTATTCACAATTTTTTTCAAGGAAAAAATTGGATTGAACATTATTTCCTTCATATCTCGGTCAGTTTTGATTCTAGAAGTTTTTATGAATAACAAAAATAAAGGATTTCCGAAGGACTTCAGATAATGTTCAATTAGTTTTTCCCGAAAAATGCATTGGTTCTTGGTTATTGTACGTAAAAACTTTCCATCCATTTTGGCGTTTGAAAATACCAATCAACTTTCAATAGGCAATTATTCAGTTTGTAGTGGGTTTGCATACATCACAAATAAACAATCGCCTTCGTTTTTTCAAAAGCTATAATTTTGCTCTCCGCAGGTTTTTGGATTAGATGCATTATTTTCCAGTTATTCACGAAAAAGGATCTGAAAATGTGTTTTTTTTGACTGAAAACCGACAATTTCCCTCGCGAATAAGTCGAAAAGTATTGCTTTTCAGAAAAAACTCCATTGAACAAAAAGTGCTTAGAATTAGTCAATCTATTGATTTCCGCACTTATTTCCAATAAAAAATTTTCACCCTCAAGAAGGGGTGGCATCCACCCCCAGGTAGAAAGCAACCCTCGGCACAGGGTAGATTCTGAAAAAGAGTGTATGTAGATCCTGAATAAAAATTTTCATGCGAATCGGTGCTGTATGGGATACACGGGAAAATGGTCATAGACTGGACTATATGTACATATTAACTAACGATATCAATCAGAATGAATATAAAAATAAAATAGAAAACTATATGAGAATATATAAAAAAATTAATGAATTATGTAAAAATAAAATCTCATCTTCATATCTATAAATAAAAAAAATTAATATTGTAAAAGTGGATGTGTTAAGCCTTGCGTATGAACGGTAACATTTTTTTATGATATTGTATTAAAGTGGTTATAATAATTGTTTCATGAATCCGCTTCAGACTTCTATATTTGCTATATACAAAATAATGTCAACAAAATTTGTATATGGAATCTTCAAAGAGTTTTTGTTTTTCAAGAATTTTCAATACTATTTGTACCAAAAATCTATAAGAAACATATAAATCTTGTCAACAGAGCTTTATATCAGGCACTTCAAGTGCGGTGTTCAAGTGATTTCAACTCTTTTATTCCAAAGTTAATATTCGGATAGAGATTTGTAAAAAATTAAGATTTTCGAGAAATTGATATAAATATATCTACTTTTCTGGAATCTGGTGGAATATCAATATGACTATAAAAAACTCAAACAATTCATACAATTTCTTTAACATTTGCTCACTTGAGGATGGCAAGAATCATATGAACAAATTTACGATCCTGAAATTCCTGAATATACGCAAACTGGAGCTTAAGGATATGAGTGAACGAAAACGTGATCGGGGATGTTGAGTGTACAAAGAGAACAGGAAGTAACTGCACTTTAGGAAATGGCTTGTGAATTATGAATCTGAATTTCGGCTTCAATTAAATCTCGTGAATTGAATTCACAAAAACAATGCAGGAGTCACGATACAGTGAGAAAAAGATAGCAACTCACAATTCACTTTTCTCAAAATGAATTGAGGCCCATAAATTGAATTCACTGAAAATGAATTCACTATTATATCCAACTCTGGGTCTAACAAACTAATCTGTTACTGTATCTCTTTTAATTTGTTGTGAATTCATGCCCCCTTTATGGTCAATTGTATGTGTTTTCTCACGGAAAATTTTCCACTAATACAACCCACAAGATTGTCGTAGGAAGACCCCGATTCCAGTCTGTGAACCGGTGAGGCACAAGTTATTGGGATTTCTCCGCAGAGAAAACACCTGCAGAGATCGTAAGTTCGAAAAACGAATTATCCATATCACGTCGGGCTCTCCGGAGAGTAGATAACTTATAGAGAATGGTTTTCCAGGTGGTCACGATATTTACTGAAACGGACGCTCGATACCAATGTCGCAGAATGTATAGGGGGCGCGAAACAATCCTGTTGCAATGAAGGCCAATATAATTTGTTTATGAGATATAATGCTTCTGATGCACGAGTATGTGAATGCAATTGAAATTATCGAATTGCCTCTTTTTGTGTGGTTCACTATTAATACATACTCATAAATGAAAAAACTGGAAAACACGCTTTAACGAAAGATCCAACTGAGAAGTGAGAAAGAAATTATAGTTCAAAAAATCTAAGAAACGAACTTTCATTAATAATGAACAAAAGAGTATTTTTCTTCAAATTCGAATTAAGAGTACTGTACTCAAATAAGGAAATGTATTTCAATTCAAAAAAGCGTGAGATGAAATAAACGATCAGTTGGAACCTTAGGTGTGATAGTTGAAACCCAAAAGATAAATTAGAAAACTCAGAGAAGTCGGGAATTTTCGAGATTGGTTGTCAAGACTGCAACAACAAGTGCACCAGCCAGAGCCGACAAGCTATTAAAACCCGTTTCAAAGAGCATTTTGCACACATAAAATACGGAAGGGTAGAAAAATTAAGTGTCGCCCAACACGCTCTAGGCAATGACCATAAAATTGGTGAAAGCAATCTGAAAATGATCAAGCATGTGCATGACACAAGACTACTCGATGCATGTGAGAGTCTAGAAATAGCAAAATGTAAAAACAGCATGAACGGTGACAAGGGACCTATCCCTTTCAGCCCGCTTCCCAATTCATTGTTGGGAAAGTAATCAGAATAATCAATACTAACAGATGACGAAACTTGCAGGTATTATTATTATATTAATTAGAATAATTAACAGTAACAAACAAAAACCATATCGGACCAAATAACTTTAGGTATATAATTAACTAACCCTAGCTTCATAAATTTTCTTCCCCCGAAGATGCTAACCTTGTTAGCGAAACGTTCGAAGCGTGAGGTGCTTATTGAGTAATCTATTTACAGCATGCACCCCACGATTTCATAAATTGTAATTTCTTCTCTTTCATTTACACCATTCCTAATTCAAAATTCAATGAATATATTTTTTACTTTTAAGTTCATTCACTCACAGACGCGTGTTTTTCAGTTTTTTCAACTATTATTCACTACACATTTTTTCGTTACATTTTATTAATTTTTTCGAATAACAATTTTTCTGATGATTATGATGCTTTCATAGATTATTATTATGACCATCAGCACCAAAAAGCCCAACATATGTAGAGCGTCTTAAAGTCGCAGAAACTCACAGAAGCATTTAATATTATATAAAACTGCAAATCTTTCTGTGGATTGTAAATATTTCAGTTTATTTGAGGATGAGTGGGATCTTACCAAGGAATGCAAAAAAGAAATAAAAACAATAGTGTAGTTTAATTGACAACTGAAGTCTGCTCCCTTCCTCGGCCAGTTCTCAGGCTCCTTCGCCAAAAATTTCGTTTTATTCAAGGTCGCTATATAAACAAACCGTTATTTCTGAAGGTTCTTGTTAGAATATCGGGATATTTTTTTTTTCATTTCATTGCACTGTCATCGGTCCTTGATAAGTAAAATTCAAATCAATCCGACGTTTCCAAGTTGATCAAAATCGCGTTCAAAGTTTTCGTTACAAGCATAGATACATCCGAAGCTAATAAAAGCGTGTTAATAACAAAGTCGCTTTCCGAACCCTCTGGTATTCCAACCGAAGCTCATTGATATATTGCTTGCGAGCTGATATATAATATTTTGCTGCAGTTGTATGGGCTTTCGACGCGGTCTTTTCCTGCATGAGGTCACCCATTCATGTACTATCTGCGCTCGGCGCTGCTTAGCTTCATACAGTGTCACACATAAAGTTCGCGACATATGGAAGTTTTTTTTATTAATAGATATAATGAAAATTCGACTTGGCATGATTCAAATTTCATAATTTTGATGAATACGAGACTCCAATGTCATATCTTGCCCAGAAAATACCCGCATTGGCCTGTTACCAGAAAAAGAAATGAATACACCTCCAGAAATTCGTCTTTGTTGTTGCAAAGTTCATCTAGTTTTTTCATTTCATTGTTAAACTGATTCGGTTTTTCAATGTATGGACGTTAATATGTCAGTAATCGAAAAAACGTATTTCTCTTTATTCTTATTACACTCGTATTCCTTTTTTTAGCAGACTTGTATCCCATTAGCTGCAGATGAGTTCCAAATATTTTGATGCAGTTTACACCCAACAGTGTGACTGTTGGATGTAAACTGTTAGATGTAGGTATCGAGCAAATAATAACGCTTCTTGAGTTAATTTCATAAATCCTATATTTTTTATTTTCACCATTAGGTGTGTAAATAACATTGAAACAAAATAACTATAACCAAATTCACAACAAAACATCATAACATTCATTGATTTATCTCAATAATCTTATAAAGAACCCGAATTCATCATTCAGTATGCCGTCCTTCCCGTTCTATACAAATTATAGTCCTTTCATTCACAGACTTGGTGGCATTTTTAATAAATAGGGGATATATGTAAGAACAACACTCCCGAATGGTATTCTCCAAATGTTCTTTGTTTGCAAATGGTCTGTGCTTGTACACTTTTTGTTTCAGATAACTCCATAGAAAAAAGTCCATCGGAGATAAGTCCGGTGATCTTGGTGGCCAATAATCTTCCCAATCTCGTCCTATCACTTTGCCCCTAAACATCTGACTGAGACACTGTTTCACTTCTACCGTTTGGTGGATCGGTGCCCCGTCAAGCTGATAACACAAATTTCGTCTAACACTTAGAGGCAGATTATCCAAAACTTCAGACAACTGATTCATAATGAAATTTCTGTACATGGCTGCGTTCAAATTTTCTCTAAAAAAATATGGTCCAATTATTTGGTTATGTAATAACCCACACCACACATTTGTCTTGAATGAATATTGGTCACGGCATTCTATTACAAAATTTGGATTAGTGTTGGACCACCAGCGACAATTTTGGGAACTAACTGTTCCGTTCGACGTGAAAGTTGCCTCGTCTGTCCATAAAATCCTGTAGGGAAATGCGATATCATTTTCTCTCTCACCTTGGAACCAAAAGGAAAATCCTACTCGAATATCGAAATCTCTTGCTTTAAGAGTGTGTATGAACTTTGGCTTATAGGGATGGAATTTATTTTTGTGCAAAATTCTTCTCACTGTTTCTCTGCCAACCCCTGTATCTTCACTAATACTCCTAATATTAGTTTTTCCGTTTTCAACAACGCTCAAGCAAACATTGAGTTGTTCTTCTTCATTATATTTTATTGGATTATGTGGTTTCTTGAAACGATTGTCCACAGAGCCAGTTTCTTTGAATGTTTTCAATATCCTTCCCACGGTACTAAAGTGAATATTTCTTCCTGGATGCCGGCAATTGAAAATACAAGCAACATCTCGATATGGCACATTCTCACCACATAAAAGAACGTTTTCCACTTTGTCTTGCGTGGATAACATTGTACATAAAATTTATTTTTGTATAAATGTACGAAAATATGTACACAAAACAACTCGATTTATTGAAAGCAATAATTTGACATCAACCAAAACTGAAAATTTGTTTCAAAAGCCTACTGAGGGAAAATTTTATTTCGATTTGATCAGTACCTACTATTTTCTTCCCGACATGTTGCATTAGTCTTGTAATGTTTAAAATCACGAAATTTTATATCATGTTCAGTACAAATCGCTAGAACCAAAGTCTTTTGAATAGTTTCGAAACTGTAGTTTAGTTTACAGAAAAGTATGATATTTCGGGCTAGTTTGTAACTGAATTATTGGTCAGAAAAATAATCAAGCTGGATAAAAATCTATTAAAAAAAGAAATACGAGTGTAATGAGAATGAAGAGGGATTCATTTATTCGATTACTGACATATTAACGTCCATACATGGAAAAACCGAATCAGTTCAACAATGAAATGAAAAAACTAGATGAACTTTGCAACAACAAAGATGAATTTCTGGAGGTGTACTCATTTCTTTTTCTGGTAACAGGCCGATGCGGGTATTTTCTGGGCAAGATATGACATTGAAGTCTCGTATTCATCAAAATTATGAAATTTGAATCATGTTTCGTTCGAATCGATAGAGCGAAAGATTCGAAAAATTAAAAAAATTGGAAAAAATCGAAGTGACAGTAAAGAGTCCAAATTTCTAGCAAAGGTATAAAATTGGAAACTGAGCACTTGATCTTTTTGGCATTTTTCGAAATTTCCAAAAAAAACTGATTTTTTGAGGATTTTCGAAAAAAATGTCAAATTTGACAGGTTTAGAGTATCACATGACAAAAGGGAAGAGGCTGTTTCTTACTAATTTTTCAAGCACAAACTAACTGCCAAGCCAAATTTTCATTATATCTATTAATAAAAAAAACTTCCATATGTCGCGAACTTTATGTGTGACACTGTATATCGAATGACTGTCAGACAACCTGAAAAGCTACAAAACATTTATATTAACATAGGTCCAGTAATGCTTCGTTTTCAAGATACAGGGTTTCAAAATTGAATAACACAATAATCGATCAGCAGATTTTCTTGAAATTTGGCGCTGGTATTTGGGGTATTGAGGAGCTATATTTTTTCGGATTGAGCATCTGGATCTGCAACTTTTTTATCTTTATTTTTCTTGTATCTTACTCTGTTTTTGAGAAAAAGTATAAAAATCACTTCATAGCATGTCCTCGGCACAACAAAATCGAAATTGTTAATGTTGTTGATATAAAAAATCCTTAATAATAAGGAGATGAAGTGAAATGATTGTTTGATTATTTGCTTGTCCTTTCATGGAACCCTATCTTTACTTCCAAGACATTGCAGTAGTAAATAACGGTGTGTTTCATCGAAAACAGTTAATTTCAAAATTCGAAAGACCACTCAATATTTCATTTCTGAACCATGATGCTTGATACATCATCTCAGCTCAAGCTCTTCACCAGTGTAACCTGCCAAAAGAATTGCAATATATTGAATTGTTTATCAGTACGTTTCTATTGTTGTCAAATCGTGTGATTTTTCATTTAGGTAAGTGTTCCAATGAATTCCTGCAAACAACAACAACAAACCGTTGCTGAAAGTGTCACAGGTGTCACAACCTTTCCATCGAAGTAATCATTGTCACTTTTCCCAATACCATCCATATATACATGTCCGATGATATCTTTGAAAGAATACACTAAACTGCTTCCTTCCAAAATTTCAAACTAACGAAAAGCAAATCACTCGCCTTTCATATGAACTGAGGTGGTTATATACAGGTGTTTTCACAACATATAAAATATTGTCAGCAGGTCAGACGACCGATCTGGCCTACTTGATCAAGAATTGATGACGTAGACCGTAGTAACAACTCAAAAAATTCGCCAGGTATCGTCCTTTTCGCAGTTGATATGACAGTCATGTGCACGTCCTGTGCTGCCAAGTGGCTATGTCGTTGCGAATTCTGGTCTATGTGCTGAAAAAACTAGTTCATTGTTGATATTTTCATTTGAGCAATATAATATTGTGATCTCAATTCAAAAGTTCGGTTTAGAAGTAGTATCACAATTTAGCCGAATGTTATTCACGTTAATGCGTGCGAGCGAATAGGAGTGAGAATTGTGATAAAATTTTATGGATATGTAAAGTGAGAAATGTCATTTTTTCTGGTGAGTGAAATCATTATTATTTTTTATGATCTTCTGGGTTGAACTGAAAATATCTAAAACACATCATTTATAGAATATTTTGGTTGGATGGAAGAGCAAGGTCTGGCTGTTACACTCGTGACATGGTCAGAGATTGAATCCTGCCATTTGACTGTTGTTACATTATTGTAATTTACCTGTCAATAAAATCTATTATTATTATTATTATTATTATTAATATTCAGAACGCGTGCAGACTCTAGAATGCTGTTGCCAGCAAACTTCTCTTGTGTTTTTTTTATAATCACTACGAAATTTTCAAATGGTTATTGAATCTACCAGAACGTGAGATTATTCTTGGAGATAGGTCATTGAAGATGAAGTTTGTTTTCATCAGCCTCAAAATAATCTCGCGTTCTATTCTCTATTCTAACCAAAAGTGCACCCTCAAGTCGTAATTTTGAACAACTACACCCTGTCTACAGGTTTGTCTGAAACAATATCGCAACACTGAAACACCAGCATATAGCCATCCTAATATGAACAACAACGCGAAACAGATGCAGCAGGCTGGAAACGTAACAGCAATGAGATGACCGCACTACGTGAATCCCTCACTTTCGGTCCATCGGAAGACTTCTTCGAGAGAAAGAATTTATTGACGAATTCCCTACCCCAATATTCCAGGCACGTATTCGTTGACATTCTGTTCTACAATGGCGCAGTTTCCTCTTATAAATCTGCCTGCAGTGAGTTGTGGCCGAAGAGTGAGCGAACGAAGCGAAAGACCACGCTTCTTCTGTGTTAATTCAAGGCTCGCTCCAGTTTAACGTATGGTCTCTGTTCCTCTGAATATAAACTAGATTGTGGTCCATAGAGCAGCACTAATAGACGTTCACGTTCCGTATTTACGTAACAAGATTAGTCGTTTCGTATTAACGTAATTTTACCAGTTCTTAAGTGCATACAAAACATAAGTTGGGACTATCGATACAAAGGTTAAAAAGTAGATGAACAAGATTGATTTCGTTCACCCTTTGGGCAATAAAAATCTTCAACCGATTCATGAAATACAGAACTCTCTGGCCCACTCTTCAACAATTCTTCATATTTCACGATATTTTCTGGGATCCACAGGGTGGAATGCATTGATGACCTCAAAAGGCTGTCCGAAACGAAAATGATATACGTTCACTTCGGTTCCAAGATTGCAGATATCATTTTACTAGAACCTATGTCCAAACTATCCTATTATGAATCAAAACGAATCATGGGTACCAATCGAGTCACAGTTGGGTGGGAATGCAAGTTTATAGTACACTTTGGTTCCAAGTTCCATGGTAAATGAAGGGGTGAGATGGAGGTAACAGGACTTGGGAGTCAGCTCACAAGTTGAAATTCAGGAAATCCCTTGATAGTGGTCCTAAAAATTTGGAATGACACCTAGAAAAATGTTCAGAAATATTATATTAACCAGTGAACTGATTCCATAGTGGTCCATTCTTTGGTAAAACTTGGAATTCGTTGATGTAAGGGGAATTTTTCAGACAAATTGTTGAAGATGGAATTGCCAAGAGAAAAGTTCTAATCACTCCACTAAAGGTTATATTTAGGACATTTCTGCTCGTTTTGGGATGACAGAAGGAAATCCAGTGATCAGAATTATTTTTCTGTTGGATATTCAAACTTTTTCAAAAATCTGTTTGGAGAATTCGCCTGAGATCAACGGTTCTCAAGTTACTCACGAAAGATTGAACCTTCCTTTTTCTTGACAGTTCACTATGTTGATGTTGATAACCATCGAAATAGGTTACTGGTGGATGTAACCTATTTGCACATATTTCTAAGCATCTTCCGAATCGAATGAGACTCAGATCATATTTTAAGTACCACTGATAAACGATGAAGTTCGAACCCTTGGTGTAAAACACCAACCTGATATTTTTGCACTAGGCGCACGTATCGCGAACAAGGTGAGCATCTCCAGGAGAGGAACATTGATACTATTATCAATTTTCTGCTCATGAAGATGCTAGAAAATTGATACTAATGACAATTCCATTCTCCTGAAGATGTTAACCTTGTTTGCGAAACGCGAATCGAGTGCAAAATGCAAATGCAAAATGCAAAAAATATCAGATCGCTGTTAGGGTAATTGATCTCTAGAAGAAGTTTTAGTAACACTATCAAGAGATTTCTCGATTTTCAACTCATGAGCTAGACTCTAGAAAGGCCTCAGAACCTTCCAGACTATATTCCAGGGCAAAATGTATACTTTGAGTATATCAGAGATAGTCACATAGCACCAATTAAAGGCTCTCGAGTCATATACTTGAGTTTACATCTACTTGGGAGAGAGAGCATTTCCCTAAACAAATGGCAAAGACAAATCGAATATCCCCGAAGTAGCTGCCAGGCTATGAGATAATCGAATGCAACAATGAAGCTGATTCTATTGCAACGGAGTTTCTTGGTTTGTGAAATCAGAAAAACGGGCAGTGTCTGCCTAGTGGGCATACCACCGGTACCTCTCGAAATAAATAAACACTACCAGAAACTGTCCAACTTCATCAAATATTTCAGCATTAAGGATCTCGAATAGGGAAAGGTTATTGCAATGTGTGTGGTCTCGGTAGTGTAGTGGTTAGCATATCTGCCTATCTAGCCTCCCAAAAAGCCCTCTAACACGTGGAATCACCTGCATTAGAGCGCATCATGGTCAGCACCTGAAACATGGGCTGATCTATGAAGCTTTGGACATTTTCCACGAAGCGGATTAAAGTATCCAAGCAATCTGACACCCCTAAATTAGGGTGAGAAATCTTTTAAGTCGGTTTTTTCAATGTTTTTTCGACCCGTTGCCTTCGCCAGATCTGACGCGTGACTATCATACCTGTGCCACATTAATTATCTTACGTTCTGACAACGCAACCTGCACATAAGCCCTTGGGCAGGGGGTGCGGTTTCATCCCTGATTGAGCAAAACTTATCCGAACACAGCTAGAGAAGCGCATAAAATCAGCGCATACAGCTGCCTGACCGACCTCTCTCGGTTCTGTGTTGCTGTAAGGGGGTAAAAGCGGGCCGGACACCCACCGAAAGGGGGGGTGAACGGTCCGTGGATACGCTTCCCGCTCCAGGACTCCATTTCAATATGTTGTCCCGTCCCTGTATGAAGTGTCCGTGAATGTTTAGCATTTTGTGTGTACTGTATTTTATTTATGAATGTGTGCGTTGGATGTTATTTATTTATGTGATGTACTTATACAACTCTGTGTTAGGTTTTAAGTTATATCTGTGAACAGAAAAGGGAAAAAATAAACGTATTGTATTGTATCGTATTGTATTGCCTATCAAGCGGAAGGCCGGGGTTCGAATCCTCGCCGGGCCACCGTGCTTGGTAATCGCACGTTGAAAGGTAAGGCCTCGTTGATCCATTGCTCGCACAAGTTTCGACTTCTGAAAAACAATAAATCTTACAGATCGTACGGAAATGCTGACCTATAATCTATTAATAAAAAACAATTCTCATTTTGGTCGGTGGTCTAGCGGACTACGGCGATGAGAATGTTCCAGTGCTGGTTCAATTCGCGGTCGAGGCAGATTTTTTGTGACTGGCTATCGAACGAAGTAGGTGGAATATCTTGATCGAATACCAGACACCAACTGACGCAGCAGCACTGTTGATTTTTCTTGACTGTGTCAAATAAAAGTGGAATTGAAACTCTTCAAAAAGCTGAGCAGGTTCTCACTTCCATGAATGTATGGTGGAGTTTGAACTATTTATATCTGAATACCTCTAGAACACAAATCGTTGAATTCAACAACTGGCAGAGAAATTGTTCTCCTATGTCTGTTGATGTTCATAACATTCCAATTAGGAACATCAATGCAACAAAATTTCTTGGATTGGTGTTTGACGAAAACATTACCTGGAAGGGTCACTGCGAATATCTCACAAAGAGGTTGAATAGTTTGTGTTATTCGTTCAGGATTCTCAAACAGGTCCTGGATAAGCCTTAATTAATACCCCTGTATCACTCTTGAGTAGCATTCAGATTGAGATACTCAATATGTTTGTATGATAGCACCACTTCAATTGGTGACATTTTTATATTGCAGAAGAAAGTAATGGGAATAATAGCGGGGGTACACTCCACACATTCTTGCAGAGGATTGTTTGTAAAGTTTCACATATTAACAATATTCTCATTGCACCTATATGAAATGTGCATCTATATTCATGAAAATAAAAATAAAATTTTTGGAGAGAATCAAATCATTCATTCATTCAATCATTCTAGGTTTTCCTACAGTTTGAAATAGCGAATGCGCTACCGTTTAAGTCTATAGTATAAAGGGCCAGAGGAAAAAATTAAAAATATTAAAAAAACTAAAAAAACCTAAAGAAACACTTCCATAAGAAATCCTACAAAAAATGGGAAATGAATAATACTTTGGAAAAACTCAATAACACGCTTTTGTAACCTGTTGTAGAAGTCCATTGTATCTCAAAGTGGAGTATAGTAGATTTACGATGCAGAAAAACTCAAAGTCGTCTCCACAATTCAATATTTGAAAGATGTCAGTACGGTAATTCAGTACATTTTTCGAACCTACATAGGTTCATCATCAGCTGAATTTACATTGAATTATGAAGATGAAAAAAATTCAATTGGGAAATGCACCATGTGAAGTTCAAAAAGACATTGAGAAAATATTGTAGTGAAATTGTGAGTAATTTGTAATCAGAGGAATATGGGACATTCCTAACACAATAAAGACATTAAAGATTGGGAGGCTTGGAGCCCTTATGCTCAATATGCAATATTAGAAAAAGCCACATTAAAGAAAACTTTGGAAAAACACTACCGTTCACAAATTGAATTGAGTAGGAAATCTACCCAATTCAATTTGTTAAATATTAAATTGTGGAGACGACTTTGAGTTTTTCTGCATCGTAAATACACGCTTTTGTGGAAAAATGAACCGGAAAATATTTTTTTTCAATATGAATCGAGAAAAGAGTAAATACAAATCTAGATTGCAATGTGAAAAAGTTTGGGGTGCTTTTTACGTAATCTATCGACACCATGCACCCCACGCTTTTTTAACTATTTTTTTCCAATTTTAGTGGAATTTTTCATTTTTTAGATAGTACTTAGATTATTCGCAAAAGCGATTTTTTTTTAGTTTTTTTCAAATTTTTTTTTGGGGATTATAGTGCTATTATAGAGCAATCAAGTTCTTCTATCCTAATACCGTCCAGAGATCTTACGCGACCAAGGGCAACATAAGCTTTTGTCTAGCAGCAACTGTGTATAGATTCCGATATTAGAAACCCAGAAAGCAACGAAACATATATTTGATCCCGACTCCTTCGCCAGAAATTCAGTTCTGTCCGAGGTTTCTAGGAAAACAAATCATCAATTCTGGAGGTCCTAGTTATGATATTAACACATTGTCATCGGTCTTTGATGAGTAAGGAAAATATTATATACATACCAAGCCAATAAAAGCGTGTTATTCGCAATTAGGAAAATGCGCACTGTTAGAATACCCAGTATAGTGTAGAATGAAGTTTCCACCGCTGAAGTGGCACTAAGAAGGCTCTCAGTTCTCGTAAGGGTCGCATTATGCCGCAACACATTCAACCCGCCTCATGATTTCTAATCGATAGCAAAGCGCTTCCTGTAAACGCTTCCGAAGTAGATATGGTGGAAACCTCTCAGAGTCTCATTTTTTCCGTATGTGCGCATCATAAATACACCCTCTCGTCACGCATTTTTCTACGTGGTCGAGTCACGGAGAAAGCCATTTGATTGTGAAGGCGTCGTGACAAATGAATACAAGGTGATAGGAAGAGGTTTGGTTTCTCGTTGTTTTGTTCCGCAATTACTGAATCGTTAAAAAATAAGTAGGTGTCTTAGTAATTATCCACAAGAATATAGTTTCACAAAAAATGTTCGACATGGGAAAATTACTTTTCAGCAGGTTCCGACCCAAGAATTAAATGCATTTATATAATTAACCGTTGAAAGCCCATCACAAGTGACAGGACAATACGTTGAAGATCAATTAACGAACGCAGTTGATATTTCAATTTTAAATGAGCCAAATAAGTCAAACTCCTTTTTCACAAGCAGGTCATTCAGCCATAATGATAGGATATGTTGGGGATCAAATTATGATTTCACCTTTTTTGGCCTCTATATAGGGAATATTGTGGAATGAAAAGAAACATTGACAAATGAATGGAACTTTATTCATTACTTATTTTCTACAAGTCAAAAACAGACCCAAAAAGTCATTCTGGAATATTATATTGATATAACACATAATTCGTCAACACGAATAAAGATACAAAAAAATTGGGATGCAATAATAAATGTATCATTATATCACAGGAAAAAATCCAACTATCCACTGAAGTCTTCTCTTTTCATCTGTCATGTTTTTAGCATGACGTATAGCCAGCTCTCAATTGTATTCTCCAACAAGGCTTCTGTTTGACTTTTCAGGGATGGTATATTCCTCATGCCCTCTGAAATAAGAATATTCAGATTTTGGAATGGAAAACAAGTTATTGGAATTTGGTTGAATTTTTCGTAAAACAATGATGGTAACTCCAAATTATCAGAGTCTTTGAGATACAAATTATCATAGCCCTCATCATAAGACATATCCATCTGGTCATTCAGAGCGAATGATTCATTCCTATGTTCACTTCGAAATAAAGGATTATCGGTATCCATTACATAATTAGATGCTCTCAATTCATTGTGATTGTCAATATAATGTCCGGATTCGATATTGATATTTGAGTTTGATTCAAAGTCGTCATTTATGATATTATCGAGCTCCAAAAGCCTATCTATTCCTCATTTGATTCTCATAAAACATGCTTTATCACATTTTCTTTTGGACATATTGATTCGAACTAATTTCACTCACCTGGAAATATTATTATTATCCTCTGCCTGCTGCTCTGCGAGTTTCTTTGTTTATAATTCAATTAACACAACACCACTGCAAACTGAGTGAAAACTACTACAAACACAAACAACTGAACCAACGCCATTTTTCACTCCATGTTATGCGAATGCGAACTGTCAAATTCAACGCTAACTAAACACAGAGTTAGTGTACTGTGCCATGAAAAAATAGGCTAGAACAAAAGGGCTGCGAAAGTATAGCTTATATCTTTGAAAAAAAGATTTAAAGCATTAGTCCACAGATATTGTAAAAAGAATGATTTTGCAATGTGTTCCGTTTCTTAACTGATGATTCATATCGAATTTTCAACCGATGAAAACCGAATACGATAGCTCGTTTACTTGGAGGTTGCAGGAAATATCGGGTTTGTGTTGCAGAGAATGTGAAGTTGTAGAGTTTGTTTTTGATTGTAATCACAAAAGTCTTGGGATTCATAATACAAATAAGATCTATAGTAAATAATTTTTATCACCACAGAGAGAGATAATGTAGTTAATTGGTTGAAATTTGGGATATTCCATATACATAATAAGCGGCACTTTTTGACCTACAAATTAGTTTTGTCCACTCCCACTTTCCTTAAAAGTGATACCATCTTTCAATTCTCAAATGGAACACCCTGTGATTTATTACATTTCTGAAATCTGCATGATTTTCTGAATCCAATGATACCTTATAATTGGCATTTCAAACTTCAAAATGTCTAATTTCTTCCAGTTTTTCATTTCATGTGTCATGATGGTTTCGATTCATTCCAATTGAACCATCTAATCCTAAAAAACTCGAAATCCTGCAGAAATTCATTTATGAATACTATTATGAAGGAATTTATTGATACCTACTAACAAAATGGGCGATGAATACAATCAAATTACAGCACAAAGAAAATGAGAAAATGCAATTGTTTTATCCTAATCCAATTCTAAGGAGTTACTACGGTGGCTTTGAAATACTAAAAAATGAACAGGAAACATAACAGGAATTGTTCGAATTTTTCCAGATCTCCGCGGGCTGTAACGGCGGTTGCATAGACAATATTTTTAACATGGCCCCAAACAAAGAAATCGATAGATGTCAAACTTGAAGGCCATTGCACAAGACCATTCGTCGTAATTGCGTTGTCTTCGAATGTCTGTTGGTTTCATTTCCAACATTTCGACAATTTTTTTAGGAGACTCAAAAAAGATGTTCAATGATACATTTCAGATGTTATCAATATGGTTATGAGAAGATATTTAAGATGTTATTTGAGAGTTCGGATTTTGGTAATACGTACATTAATAATACGTCTTAAAAATATGTCAAATATATATATATATATATATATATATATATATATATATATATATATATAAATATGAATAGCTGTGAGATATCATAAATGTCTTGGACATTTATTTGAAATGTATTTGTGGTATCTGGGTGAGATTAGCAATTTTCATTCGATTTCATTTATGATAGCCCATTACAACAAAAGGACTCCATTTATTTATGCATTCGTGTTGTGTTGCGTGTTGAGAGTATATCAAGGATAACCTTGTCGGAACTGCAGTCCTAATTAGGGATAAGCCCGTTGTCTGAAGCGGAATTAATTGGCCCAAGATGGTGTCGGTGAGTGGAAACGATTTCGAATTTGCATTCTAAAGTTCGCCTGATTGAGTTATGCTGGGTTGTTGAAACGGAAAATATGCTGAGAGCGTCTGTTGAATGGAAGAAAACAGAGACGGCGCTAGGGTGTATTCAGCTATGATGGATGTTTCTCTCCGAAAATAACATAGTTTATTCACGACCAATACATAATGTTAAGTATTATACTCATGGTTTCTGCAGTATAATGCCATACATCATTCCCTTAGAGAAAAATGGCCTGGGAATAATAGTATAATATTCATTTCCCCTTGTAGTCCTATTGTCCTATCACAAAATTTCTCGAATTGAATTACCATGGAAACGATATAACCAAACTCCAAAGTGTCAGTGTCAAACACGTAGGTAGTGCTTGTCTGTTCGTAATGAGATGAATTGAACTGCAGAATTATTCATTTGTGATAAATAAATTGTTCGTAAATAAAATGGAGTATGCTACTCGCAATTATGACTATTATTCTTTCGGAATATTACCCCCCGTAAAAATTCATCGAGAATTTTAGTTATAATTATTGACTCGTGGAATAATCTACTATTTATTCGATATCAATGGTGCTTTTCAGAGAAAAAATTATTCCACGATGATTTCTTCATTTCGGAGGAAAATCGCTTTCTCAAAAGTGACCGAGCCATAACGTTCACTACAAATGTTTTGTTGGGCTAAGGCACCATCGTACAAATGTTCAATCTTTTTTAGTGAAAACTACTTCATCCATTGGCGAAAGATATAATGAATATTCAGTTCGGAAGAAAGAACCACAACCGATTTGTTTCAGTGGTAGTTGCTACGTTTCTTCAATTTGTGCTATCAGCAGGAAATCATATCTGTGCAAAATATTATCCGAGTGACAAAAATATCAAATTTGGTGAAAAACACATTTTGCTTCAGATACGCTTGTGATAAATGTTTAAAATTAAGTATCTGAACTGAAAATTCCATTCTGTGGTTCCTTATCTGAAAACAATGAATTTGGGAATATAGCTATTGGTTCCTTCTTAATATAACTTGGTTCCTCCCAGAAAACGAAATTTTTTTCAAGTTACAATGTTTCTGGTTATGATGTTGCTCTCAAAATGGAAGCAAGTGTCTTGGTTCCTTTTTTAGATGATGATAATAAAAAATAATAGAAAAAACCAAAATTGAATCCTTTCAAACTCCATAAAACAATTGAATACTTTTCATTCTGAACTGTATATGAGTTAATTATACCTATATTAATTCAAGAAAATGGGAATGAACAATATATTCCATTGTCTTGAGCTCTCTTTTGGTTGAAGAAAGATGTTTTAGGCTTGGCACAAATATCATTTTCGATCTAATTTGAATTTTTTTCTTTGAATTTCCTTGGCTCCGATGTAGCTTATATTTTGATGTAAAAGTTTTTCAACATGTTTCAATAAAATGAATGAGAGACGAGTTAAAAGGATCGAACAATAAATCTCTGCAACACCAAAGAAAGTCTCGACAAGGAACTGAACAACATAAAGAGGGATCTCCAGAAGAACGGCCACTCGAAAAAGCTCGTGGATCAGACATTGGCCCGAATGAACCGAAGGAACATAAAGGAGATATTGGAACAACAAGTTCTTACCATCCCCTACGTGAGAGGACTTTCAGAGAGAATCAACAGGATAGGGGTGAAATACAATGTTAGAGTCTGTTATCTTTCAGGGAACACATTACGCAGTCAGATCACGAAAAATTCGACCACCGAAAAGAAACAGCGACACAAACAACTGCATTTACCAGATACCATGCAAGTGTGCCAAATCCTGCATCATCGAAACCAGAAGACCATTGGGAGTGAAAATGGGCGAAAACAACATAAGGAGGAGAAATCAGGAATAGCGAAACATGTTTGGACAAACCATCACAGCATTAAATGGTCTGAAGCCGGGGTCATACACAAGGAGGAGCACTGAGTGGAGAGGTAAATCAAGGAAGTCGCCTACATTCTCAACAACGACGCATTCAGTCATGCCAACGTGGAGATCCGGAATGTCTGGAGGCCGCATATCCAAGGCATCGAACGTAAGAGAATCCCGCGCCAATACATTCATTTTCCGCTGGAAACCGATCAGCGCACTTCTAGTAGCACCCGTGTACCTCATTGTTAGTACCGCCCCTTTCCCCACCATAGAAAAATCGGGTCTTTATAACCGACCATACCTCGAAATATTGTCAGACTTCACCCGAAAACGATTGCGGATACCAGCAATAGAAACGTCGTGACTACACTCAACTTAAAGCTTTTTTTCAATATTTATTCATACTATTACATACTTCTCTTTCTTTAAATTTGTTGACAAATATTTCGATTCGATAGTTTATTTTTTTCTGTCACAACATTACTTTATTTGATCAATCAAACCTTTTATATCATTTTTATGACTATACAAACCTTTTCAACATCCTGTTTGGATTTGAATACTTCATTTGATTTGTACTTTAATCCTCCCGTTCTCAGCAACAGCTTTCAATAGAGTTAATATAGAAAATGTAAGTCTGAACCATTACCATTCAGCAAGGAACATTGTCAACCACTTTCAAGCAAACAAAGAAATAAATTCAATTTCGATAAATTCAACCCATACACATTTTATGGAATGTCAAAGTGACCTCCTAGTTTTTCAACTCAGAGAGATTTTTGGTAAGTATAGCGTAAAGAGTCATTAACAAGCCCTATACTTCCTGATTGACTTCAACCAAAGTCAATGGCGATTGGTATGGAAATACCATAAATAATATTTACTATTTTAAGGGTTGTACTTCACGACCTGATCAACATTCTGTTTGAATAATTTGTGCTTAGGCTGTGCTGTCACTCTAGCAAATGATAGGAGGTGATGTCCATTCTCAGCGCCGATTATATTAACGGACTCTTAATCAGGTCGTCAAGTACCTACCGTCAATTTATTATATTAATAGCTGCACTAGGGACTATCCATGATTCTTTGTTATTGCGTAAATTCATCATTGACATCTTTATGACATAGGCTTGATGATATTCAAAGTATTTTTTAATGTGAAATTCAAAATATTGAACAAATTTGAGCCGTTCGAACACCACCATTCATCGCGGAATTAGGATGACGACCATCCATTTCCATGCAATGATGAAGGTGCGATTCAAATTCTATACGAACTGTCTGTGTCTGAACATGCCTAGTGTTTTCAGACGGCATTCTCGTACAATTCGTTTCCTGTTGAAATTCTGGACATCTGTGTGAAAATTACAATTCATTTTGAGTATTTTGTTAGTCAAATAATCATATTAGAAACACCATTACACAATCGGAAACTATCTGACCAAATTCGACGAATGAGATGTCATTTGAAAGAATATTTCCCTCATATATAAAATGTCCCATAAGAGCAATGCAATTATCGAACACTCACAGCGGTAATTGTATTGTATCAAGTCACCATAACAACACATTTGAAATCGTATCGCTACACGTCAGTAAACAACACAAATAAATGTCAGATAGACTTAAAAAATAGAAAAATATTTCGCGTTTAGGTGAGTACTCCATACAATATATAGAGGAAAGTATAAATGAACAAAAAATAACGTTTACTTGAGAATTTATTTATTCGTGAAATATTCCAATGAAATACATTCGTGCATAAAAATGACCAGATAATTTTGCATTCAAGCATGATATCTTATACAAATTGCATTAGGTTATTTTCATATTTTGTAGTCCTTCGGACTCGGGCACTTTTGCCAAAATATGAAAATAAACTCTTACAATTTTTAGATATCACGCTTTCTTGCAAAATTATCGGTAATTTTTATGCACTCGTGCAATTATAACCGAAAACTAATGTAATTTCAAAAGAGGCAACACTCGACCAATTGTTCCATTTGGAATATTCAGATTTGGTCACAGCCTCCCTAGAGGGTTGAAGTTTCAATGTTGAAAATCGTATCGAAAAACCTTCCCCTTGAATAACGTAATTACGTCTACGACCCATTTTTTTCATCCGTTTCGTTCCAAATGGTGACCCCTGTATAACTATTCTGATATGTACTGTTTGAACGTCATTATTTTGTGGTGAATCAATATTTATTCCGTGGTTTTCTGGGAATTTACACAAGTGTAAAAGGGCAGATTTTCAGTCTACCCCGAAAAGTTGCTGCGTCTATTGGAAAACAGTTCTTTCTGGATAGAACAAGCCCTATTATTCAGCAACTTCTCGTATAACTCAAATTTTGACTATCAAAAAAATAATAAGAACTAATATATAAATGAAAATACTTATCGTTAACGTTTCGGACACTGAATCGCTTCCGTTTTCAAACCTTATACGCAAATTCCTGTTCAAATGCAAATATCTTTTGTTAGCAGTCTTCGTAATTGACATTTGTCAAATATTTCAAATCTGACAAAACATTTTGTCTTTCAGAAGGGGCAGCCATCCGCGATCCATATCAAGCGACCTCATAGATATGCATTTTTCACCAAACAGCATGATGAAAGCAGATTCCTTTAATTTTCGCTTCCAGCCATTGCTCTCTTTCGTCATAATTTTAGTGTCGTTCCATTATATTGTGTTATCTCCATCGGCAGTAAGAATGTGTTCTGATAATTTAGAACCACCTATCTGTCTGTTCCTGATGTACATCTTGTGTCACTCTTTCGCACTTCCGATGGTCGAGACGTTCCACCGATATACTTTCGAGAAGTCCACTTTTCCGCACCCATTTTAGTGTTGAAAGAGTCACTTTTCCGCACTCTTTTTTCCGCACTAGTGCGGAAAAGTAAATCTGTTGAGTTTTTGGGGAGTATACTGACATTTGAATATTCAAAATATATATTTGTATGATTGTAGTTTACAGAATGACCGAGAATGAAGAAATTCATTAGAATTCTGCTATAATTCTTGCTAAAAAAAGTATGTCTCAATAATTTTTCAATGGCCCTGGTATAAGTCTCATCAACTGAATGTCAAATAATAACAAACATCTGACATTTTTCATTTGTCACTTTGAATTACCGTAGCAACAAAGAAAACATAAATCTGTCAGTCAAAACACTACCTTGTCAAAACCAGTTTTACCTTCGCAGTTTTTTTATGTAAGATTACTTACCATGGATTCTTCAGATGAAGATTGCCAGAGTCAGTTTTGGAAGCGCCTAGAATTGTGAACATGGATCTATACCATTGAAATCCCGTTATAGGTATGAAAAATAATATATTTTGTTTGAAAACTGGGGTTAGAATAAGGGAATCAAAACTTTCAGAGAAGACGTTGTTTTGGCTTATTTTGCTGAAATTTCCAAAACATGCAAGCCTGATACTCTATGGTCCAGATACTCAATGTTAAAAAGTGTAAATAAACTCAGAAATGACGTCGATCCAAGCCAGTTTTTCAAGGTCACGGCATATATAAATCAACAAAACATTGGAATTAGACCAGAAAAGGCAAAAAATTTCCCGCCAGACCTTCCACTAGTCAGCAGCTGTCACCAGTAAAGCCTTCCAAAATGACTTCCTCCAGCAAAGTTGCTGACAAAACAGTGAAAAACATTTTAGCCTCTGCAATTAATTAACACAACGCAACAAAATGTACGTTTATCTATAATATATAATATTATAAGAACAAATAGTTTGATATGTATTTAATAATAAATGTTTCTTCGTGTTTACTTTGGAGTTTTTTTCGCACGCTAGTAGAAAAATAAGTGTACCTAACACGTGCGTAAAGTGACTTTTCCGCACGCGATTACTGGCCGAACTCCGCTAACGCGTCGTTCGGCCATCTGCATTTGCGTGCGGAAAAGTATCACTTTCCGCACTTGTTAGGTAAACTACTATTTTGTTTTGCGTTGTGTTATTTCAATAGACGCAGCAGTTTTTCGGGGTAGATTGAAAATTTGCCCTTCTACACTTGTATAGATTCCAGTATAAATTCTTATTTTTCAGCTTGTGGTACGTTGCAAACCCAGAAAACAACGGGATAAATATTCTCATACCTATTAGTATTACAGATATATACAAGCTATCGAGACATCCAGTGTATGTTCTTTCACACAAATTCATTTAGTTATTCAGACACGTACAGGAATAACACGTCTCGAACAATCCGATATGAGCTGTCAATTGGATCCATATTTCACTTTGTATATTGCATTGGAGCGAGTGGGTGACTGAGAGGAGGAATAATGGAAACGTGGAGAAATGTCGGAACGATTGTCACGAGAAGCTTTTCCCGGTTGCGAATTAAGTGGTGGAGTACAAGAATAGGGATTCTGCATTGAGGTGGATTGTTATATATCTTCTGGAAACTTCAAAGACGAATGTCGTATCGGTTTCCGTAGAAAAAAAGTGTGGAGTATTCCAAACGTGACCATTTTTTTTTGCAAAAGCGGGACATCTCCGGAATTATATTGTCACGATTTATCCTTGGGTTCGTTCATTGAAACTTCAAACCACACTAAACTACTTTTTTCTACAAACGTCAGTGAAAGTATAATTTTTGACGCATGCTGTCAGTGTCTGAAATGTCATTTTATGACACTGGTGTTAAAAGTAAAGGTGGATTCATGCAGCAATCGTGGCTCGGAAGTCGGAATTCGCAAGTCGTAAGAAATAAGTCGGAAGAAGTTCAGTCAACGACTTTCGATAAGATCGTTCATGTAGCTATCGTGAGTCGGAATTCGTAAGAAAAGTTGACCAAGTTTCAACTCTTACGAGTTACGACCTACGAATTTTCGGAATGCGCATGCGTTATCCAGTTGGGATTGTATTGTCAAACGTCGTGTAACGTAATTGGTTGTTCAAAAGTATGACCTCGCCAGACGTCAGAGTGACTCCGTCAAATTGACCAATTAGGAAAGCTTGTCTTACGATTAGACAGTTCTTGAGATTTCTGCATGAATGGTGCATATTTTGTTACGAATTAAGACTTACGATTTCCGAGTTCCGATTACCGACTTTCGAGTTACGACTGCTGCATGAATCCACCATAAATCATTTGACTTTTTCGGTCGATATCTTTCACCCTTTCGCTTCAAAAGATCCATAAGTTTCTGATATCTGCTTATGTCATGATTATTTATGTTCATCATCGACTTCAACTTAGATTCGACCAGAGCGTTGACGATTTCCATATTTTGGACTTTTCTTCAAAGTATGCAAGAAGCACTTTTTCACTGGCCTCCTTGCCACTGACATCTTTCTGATTACACCATTTCAAGAAACGATCCTATGGAAACTCGTACTGTCACTTTGACTTACTAGGCACTAATTCAAAAGCAGCTTTATTGGCAGCTTCTTCAATTTCCGGCGGTAGAAATTCATTTTCTGAATCACGTTCCATCGAGAAAGAAAGAAAAGGAAAAGAATAATTCGTGATTTATTGACGTTAGTTGTCAACAAAGACAAATCAACAAATTCTGTTTTTGATTAATTAATTATTGGCAACTTGTTTCATGAATAGATTGGATGAAATTGGATTCAAAACTGATAATTTCAAGGCTACCATTTCATCAATTAATCAATGTAAAATGGGTATGCGTTAATTTGGACTCATAATGATGTTTGTAGAAAAAATAGTGTATGATATACCTGCTAAAAGTGATTTTATTTTGTTTGAAGGGATGGAACACCTCGCCTTCGGCGTCGTGTCCCAAACTTCCCTCCTCACAAAATAAAATATCACTTTTAGCACTTTTATCATAAATAACTATCATTCCAACTCTTTATCACAATACAATACAACACAATCACTTGAATTGCTCCGCTAATATTCCAACGCTCTGTACTAAAACACTCTGATAACCTCTTTGAGATTAGAAATAGAAATTCTGTCTGTAGCGGTGAATGGCTCCCGTATTTATACCCGCTCACACCCACGGAGAATCCTTCAGAATATTCCACACTTGTCGAGATAACGCTCGTAAACGAACTTCCTTCGAACCGTCACACTAATTTGTGTTCATGGGCGACAGGCCGACGCTAGGAACTTCTGTAACAATATGAAGAAATAAAGTTTCAAGTGTTTTAAGAGTTTTTCAATATAGAAGAAACAATAACACAAGTGATCAGAGCACCAAACATAAAGTAGTTATGATATCACGACTTACTGACTCCCAGTAGTGGCGTGACTTCTATGTCGCATTTGTCTACTAAACAAATTTGTTTCGAAATATCGGGTCTTGTTTTTAGATGAGTCTGAAACTCAGTACCTACATGATTTATATACCTATATTTATCTTCTTCGTCAAAGTAGCTTTCATTACTGCGACACTTAAACTGTGTTTTATCACTTGTCCATATTTTTTTCATGTGAGAAAAAAACTCTTTCGACAGGTGTGTCAAGGCAATCACATAACGTACTCAATAATCGTAGAAAAAATTGTTAAATGTTGGTATGAAAGTGTTGGAAGAATTCGACCCAACGGTTTTCAGAAGAAACGGTCTCAGTATTCCAGCCAGAGATCTTTTCATCCTTCGCAAAGTTGAAAATAAGTGACACTGGCACCAAACACTTGAATCTCACAACAAAGTTTCTGTATCGAAGAAAATATCCACTAACGTTGACTGTAAAGCGGAACTCTGGTTCAGAGCAAACAACTAATCTTCAACAAGAGCAAATACCAAAAAATGATCTGCTCCTTTAAAAAAGAGTTCTGTGGATCGGAATCTGTCAAGCTGCCTGGTCTGACCCTTGACGATGGCTTTTCCCCTCGAGACGTTCGAAGAATTCATCGAATCCTTCCACCCTCCTTTTTTCATATCACGCTCTTTTCCACTTTAATTTGAACTACGGAAATGGGGGAACTCACCTCACTCTGTTAGAGCTTTCCGCCATCAAAAAAGCGCTATACGTTTGATGGCTGATACTCCCTATAATGCCTCATGCCGAGAACTCTTCAAAAAGCTCAGGATTCTAATTCCTCCTTTTATCTTTATTCATTATTGAAATACATACAAGAAAAACTGAAATTGATATAAATAACGATTTCCACAACTATTCAACAAGGGAAGCAGACCATATGAGGGCTCCTAAATATAAACTTGCAATCAGTAATTGTAGTGTTAAAGATAAATGGACTGAACTGAAGGAATTGAATGTGTCAAAACAAAAAAATATTTATATACCTGTACACTTAAGAAATGTTGAAACTTTAAATAAGTTTTTTACCAGCTTCACTGACAATCAGCTGCCACCAGATGAAGACATCATTGGTTTTTATAATATTAACCCGAAAAATAATATGAATTCATCCTTTAATTTTGAAACCACAACGGAAGACGTGGTTACAAAAATTTTGTTAAGTATCAAATCCAAGGCTTTCGGTACAGATAACTTAAACATAGATATTATAATTCTGTTCTGTCCATTCATCGTACCTTACATCACTCATATTATAAACGAATGTATTTCTGCATCATACTTTCCTGACGCATGGAAATTTGCCAATGTTATAACTCTTCCTAAAATCAGTCATCCGACGGAAATCAGTCATTTGAGATCTATAAGTTTGCTGTCAACCCTCTCTAAAATTTTAGAAAAGATTATGGAAATCCAGATTAGAGATCACATGTCTAAGTTCGATCTCCTTCCTTTGAAACAATCTGGATTTCGTCAAGGATATAGTTGTGCAACTGCTCTTACAGACATTGTTGATGATCTGATAAAAGCGGAAGATCGTAACGAAATAAGCATACTGATATTGCTTGACTATACAAAAGCCTTTGACATGATTAATCATAGAATTCTGTTTCCTATATCCCATTATTTAGGATTTTCACTGAGTTCTACGCGATTCTTGGAATCCTTCCTCACCAACCGATGCCAGCAAGTCCAAATTGATAATGAACGGTCCTCAATAATCAATGTTAAATCAGGTGTACCGCAAGGAAGTATTTTGGGACCTTTGCTTTATACCATGTACACATCAAATTTTCAAACTGTACTCACCTTTTGCAACTATCACTTTTACGCTGATGACACCCAAATATATACCTCTTTCAAATATGTGAATTCGGATTATGCTGTAAATTCGATCAATATCGACCTGGAAGAATTATATAAAGCATCTTCAGATCATTTACTTCAGATCAATGCAAACAAATCGTATGCAATATTATTCTGTAATAACTCAGTTCGACCCACTCTTCTAGAAAATTTAAATTTGAAAATAGGAGAAGATAATTTTCTTTTCATAAATAATGCAAAAAGTCTTGGTCTTATTATTGACAATAAAATTAGATTCAAGAATCATGTCACACAAAAATTACAAGTAGCTTATTCAGCTCTCAAATTAATTTATGCGCAGAGAAATTGTTTGGATTCAGGCATCAAAAAGATGCTATGTGATCATCTTGTACTATCCCATTCTGATCATTGCGATAGTGTTTATGGTCCCTGTTTAGATAATATTGATAAAAATCGTATACAAAAGGTTCAAAACTCATGTTTACGTTTGATGTACGGCGTTCGTCGAACTCAACGAGTTTCACATAAACTCAAAGAATGCAAATGGCTCAACATGCACAATCGTCGGCAATTACATATGTCATGTTTATTTTTCAAAATTATAAAGTATAAGACACCACCTTACTTACATAATAAATTGAAATATCGTACTGACGTTCATAATCTGAATATTCGGCGAAAAAATTCACTGACACTACCAACCCATCGGAAAGAAATTTTCAAAAGATCTTTTTCCTACAACATCGCTGCTAATCTCAACAATTTGATGAAACTAAGTTTCTTTGACGTCAATATGAGCTCACATGCATTTAAGATGAAATATAAGCAGTATCTGTTGAATAGCTGAAATTTTTTTTTCTCCCTCTTCTCTCCCCCACGTTTCTCCTTTTTCTCTCTTCTGCTGTATCTTCTCTATTTTCTTCTCTCCTAGCCATTTATATCAATCTTTCAAATTCTCGTGGCACTGGTGGAAGAACAGAATCGGAGGCTCACCCTCTCGATATCTGAACCAATAAGCCATTTGTTCATCAGAATCCATATGTTTTTTCACATGTAATCCATCCTATATCATGTGTGTATATGGCAAATGTATGTATCGGATGAACAATAAAAGATATTATTATTATTATTATCTCACAACGCAATTTCCTGGACTTGCATCTGCACAATAAGCTACCACGTGAATGAAGAAATCTCGATCGCATCCCTTTTGAAAGGAAGATGAAACAATTCCTGGAAAATTTCAATTTTTATTCTGTAGAAGAGTACTTAGGGTGCGCAATTTTCAAATCATTCAACTTCACTCTCCGACGAGCATTCGATATTTTTCCAGATTATCCTCATGTAGTTTTTACTAGACATTTCATTTATTATATTGTTACCACATGTTAGCTTTCCATCTTTACATTTTCAATCTATACATTATCTTTCCATTTTCACATTTTTTATCACTTATAAATACACAAGAGCTTTCATTGTTGAAGATGTTGATGAGTACTTTGTTCCCTGGCAGCTCAAAGAAAAAACAGCCTCTGAAAAAATTACGAGTCCGTAGGACGAGTAATTTTTTTGCAGTTTTTTTGAGTTGATTTGCCGGAAGGCAACTAAACTCGAATCATAAATGTCAAGTTTTCTTCGCCAAAAAAAATCTCGAGTGTAATTCGGACAATTTAATGAATACAGTTGAGTTTATTCAATTCAACGGAAAAGTACAATTGTTGGAAACACAATTCTTATATTTCATTTCCACAGATCAGATATACTCTATTGACAACGCAAGTGAAAAATTGACAAAGACGCCGTCAAAGATTTGTTTACAATTCTGGTTGCCATGCTTTCGAAAGTTGAGTTCCGTTTTATCGCTGAAAAACTCAGGGCAAAGTTTTTTGCTGTCCTAATGACAAAATCACGTCGGCTTTTGGGATATTTCATATATGAGTTGAACTGTCTGTATAACTATCTTTAAATCTTTACATTTTTTTTATATATATACAATATCTTCTTACGCAAATATCGACTTAGCTGACACTCATCTTTTGCTCCGAAATTATGTACCATTGGACCTGTCATAAATGTATTTTGTACAAAACATGATGGAATAAATCTGTCTATCTATATAATTCAAATGCAAATATGGCCGCCGCTAGTGATGTTGCTGTTCTTACGGCGGAGCTAAACAAGTTGAAAAAGAATGAAATTATCGAAATATTATTAACTTTCAAGCTACTAGTGAGTGTCACAAATACCCAACTAACTAATTATGTATCAAAAATAAGTGAAAAGTGTACTACGGTCAGTGAAAATACCACCGATGGGAATATGACAATGAGCATGAATCTCTGCAGAAACTGTGAGTCTATGACAAGTAAGGTGGCTCTAATGAAGAATGAGCTGGATGCTGTAAGCAAATTAACATATCATTTAGAAAAAAGAGCTCAGGAACAAGAGGATCTGATAGCAATCTTGAAAAACCTCAATCGTGAAAAATTTAATATAGTGGATAACACGCCATCTATAATGAATACAAACAATAACTCAACATCTAGTAGATCAAATTCACAAGTAAACACTGCGTTCGAGGTGATAAGAAACAGCGAGCAAAAAACTTACGCCCAGATTGTAAACAAGGAAACCCCAAACGGTCTAGAAAAAACGAGCAACTCTACAAAAACGCAAGTAAACAATGAAAGGATTCCCCCAAGGAATCGCATGCAATTTTCTCAGTCTAATAATAGAATACAGGCGTATAAACCTGTGATTGGATGTAATGATGAAGAAAATTTTGAAAGCGTTCCAAAGAGAGGTTATATTCATGTGTCTCGTATTGGACCGGATATGACGAGTGACAACCTACTGCAACTATTGAAGAGAACATCTCCAGAAATATCATTTGGCTGTGAAGCATGGCATAAAAGCGAGTATGCTTCAAGTTATAAGGTGAGCTTTCCAATCGAAGACGTGGACAAAGTCTACAACCCCTCCATATGGCCCAAAGGGTCAGAAATCCGGAGATTCAAGTTCAGAAGGAATTTTCGGAAGTTCGAGAACACCGAGCAGGAATCTTAGCCAAAAATTGTTTTAGTAATTCTTTGACGTGTGATGTTAATTCTGAGGAAACAGTGAGTATGTTCCATATAAACATCCAATGTCTTTCAAACAAAATTCTAGAGTTGGAAATATTCCTAAAGAATAACAATTTCTCTGTTCTCTGCCTGTCAGAGCACTGGCAGACGGAGTCCAGTATAAGAGGTCTGAAAATATCTGGGTATTCTCTTGCTACTCATTTTTGTAGAACAAATATTAACAGAGGTGGTGTTTCGATATATTTGACCACTGAAATTAAATTTAAAGTTTTGAATACAGATAGATATACGTGCGAAGTTGACTCAGAATTTTGTGCGATCGAACTGATTGGTTCAAGGATTATTGTTGTTGCTCTCTACAGATCGACCTCGGGTAATACAGATGTTTTCTTTGCCAATTTAGGGCGACTTTTAACTGATTTTGCACTGTCAGAAAAAAAGGTTGTTATTTTAGGTGATTTCAATATTGGTTTCGATGAGGACAATAGAGATTCACGAGAATTAAATATCTTGCTCAATTCTTTTGGCATAAAAGCTACCATCAGTGAGCCTACTAGGATCACATCACATTCGGCAAAATGCATTGACAATGCTTTAACAAATATTGATCGACAATATTATGAATCAGGGGTTTTAGAACCTTGCTTGTCTGACCATTTAGGTCAGTTCTTTGTGTGCTTGGACACACCGGAAAGACACACTAACATTACCCTGCAAAGATGCATCACAAATAGAGGTATTATGAAACTGAGAGCGAATTTATCAACTATAGACTGGAATATTTACTATGAAATTCGGGATGTTAACGTTCTTGCAAATTTTCTCATTGTGGCCTACTCTAAAAATTTTGAAAGCATATTTCCATTGAAGAAAATAACGGTAAATGAAAATCCACCGGTAACATGGTATAACAGTTCTCTCAAAGATATGAGGAGGAAATTGTCAGAGGCAAAATCAATCTGTAATATTGGGCGGGATATTCATCACTGGAATATCTATAAAAATCTCAAATCTGAATACAAAAAGCAATTGACGTGTGCAAAGAGAAGCGCAAATGATCGATTTATAGCTTCTTCTGATAATAAATCAAAAGCCTGTTGGCGGGTTGTGAATTATGAGAGGAACAAAAATGGGCTCAATCAATTAGAAACGGATATAATCCCTGAGGACTTCAATAACTTCTTTGTAGGAATCACAGAAAATATAATAAACTCTATACCGCAAATAGCAGATTCTGATTTACTTGAATTCAAAAAATTTCTGGCTCCCTCGAAATCTTTCTTTTTTGCACCCGTTGCAAGAAATACAGGATACTGTGAATTCTTTTTACAATTTGAACAGCAGAATATTGAAAGATACCATTGATATAATACTACTGCCACTTACAGAGCTCATCAACCTAATTTCACTTACTGGTGTTTTTCCGGATGTGTTCAAGTATTCGAAGGTTATTCCAATTCATAAGAAGGGAGACAAGGCACTTGTTGATAACTATCGTCCAATATCGATAATCTGTATATTTTCTAAGATTCTCGAAAAAATAATAAAACAGAGGTTGACGACTTATTTTGAGACAAATAACTACTTCGATGATTCTCAATTTGGTTTTCGAAAAAATAAATCAACTACTCGGGCGGTGATGAGTGTTGTGGGAGACATAGTCGAGGCTCTTGATAAGGGGAATCACATAACAGTAGCACTGTGTGACTTGTCGAAGGCTTTCGACTGTGTCTCTCATGACATCCTTCTTCAGAAGCTGAATTATTATGGACTGAGAGGAGTTGCCCTGAACTTATTTGATTCTTATCTGAAGAATCGGTATCAGGTTGTTGAAGTCAGTGGCGCGAGATCGGAGTTAAAGAGTATTATACATGGTGTCCCACAGGGCTCTGTCCTTGGGCCACTACTGTTCATAATATATATTAATGATTTGCGTCAATTTATTTTGCCGGATAAGTGTACGCTGTTTGCTGATGACACCACCCTGATCACCTCTCACTATGACTATGGGCAGCTACAATCGTTATCACTGGCGGTAAAGGAAAAAGCTAATTATTGGTTTCAAGCTAACAAGCTACAACTAAATGGTAGTAAAACCCAGAGTATCACTTTTTCGACAAACAACTCTTACTTGGAGGACAACAATGTCAAATTATTGGGCATAACTATCGATAACAGACTTAGCTGGGATTGCCATATTGAGCAACTCAAGCGTAAACTTTCAAGTACTTTATTTTTACTTCGGCAGTTGAAGAGATATGTTAATCAAGATCATCATAGTTAATCATAGTCTGGGGTAACTCCTCAAAGTCACTTCAAATATTTCGTCAACAAAAGAAGGCCCTGAGAATACTTTCAGATTGCAGTAACAGAGACCATTGTCGTCCTCTATTTGTTCGCCACAGGATTTTGTCGCTTCCTTCCTTGCACTCATATGAGACTCTTATCGAAATACATAAACAAAAAACAAATTTGGTTACCCAATCCCAAGTGCATTCCTACGGCACAAGACAGGCAAGTTATATCAGAACTCCCCGATTTAGGCTTACAGTCTCTCAAAGAAATTCACCGGACTATCATGCTTATAATATTTTATCAACAGATATGAAGTCACTCAATTTGGCTTCTTTTAAAAAAAAGCTAAAATCTTTTCTCATACAGCACTGTTTCTACTCGGTGGCAGAGTTCAAGGAACATATGCAATGTTCGTCAATATCTTTCTGAACAAGCCATTCGGACCTCTTTCTCTCAACTCTGTTTGCTTTAGAGTATTTTGGTAGACACCATTCATCATTACATTTTAATATAATCACAACATACTCACCGTGTCAATCTAATTTTGAAATGTATTTTTAAAGTGTATCCAGTAAACTGACTTGCTATAAATATACTATTGTATATAACATAGTCAAATAAATGTTCTTTTCTATTCTATTCTATTCTATTCGTTGGACACTTTTCACATGTAACGTTTGCGGTATCATCTTTAATTTGTAAATGGATAATTTTGATGCAAACTGATATTGAAGGTGCACACGATCCTATTTCCGTCCAACTTGAAATGAAACGAAAACAGTGCTGTCGTGATGCTGACTGAGTACTGAGTCCAGAATACGAATACATGTCCTTATATTGTCGTTATTGTTTTGCAGTTGTACCACACTATCAAATAAAAATCCTTTTTCTCGAATAAGAGTGCTAAGGCTCTTCTTGATGAGCATGCCACAAAATATCACAAAATCTGCCTTTCCGTGCGGGACGCCATGCCATGCCCTGCATGAGGGAAAAATACATTTCGAATTATCAACGGCCTCGCTGGGGATAGCGGGACAGGGTGCCTGAAAGCTGAACTGTCCCGCCCAAAGCGATGATCACGTTATATGCGTGAAAAGTGATATAACTCGCCACTTCAAGAATGGATTGGGTTAGACAATACTGATTTCTACGATTCTATATGAACGGGCACCTTTCAAAATTGACTTAAATGTCAAAACGCCCTACTTTAAATAAACAGTTATATAATGGATTACAAGCCAACTTAGCGTATGAATAACTTAATTTATCAACTCACCAACATAAATCATCAGTATTGAATGAAGTCATTAAGACAAGTACTCAACTCAACTTGGACACTTTTATCTGTCACACACTAATTGTTAAGTTATTTATAAGTTGAGTTGGCTTGCTTGAATCCGACTTTCACAGAACCTCAACCTTCATTATTCTAACTATAAAGATTATTGCGAACATACGTATTGACTTTATTCGAGAGTATTTGGCATAATATCTTTATAATATGTTCCTTACTCTATGATATCTTGATGTGAAGGAGGTTTATTCCTGGCCCTCTGCTAGCCCTCCGAGTGATCCTTACATCCTGAAAATATTGAAATTCCATAATGTTACAGAGAAGCTATAATCTTTACCATACCTCGTCACTAGCTTGTCATCCTTCGAAACGCCTTAAAAAATTGGTATTAGGAGGGAATATTCAATTTGTAGTGACTGCGATCTCAGATGACTTCCTTTCTGAACACTGAATTGTGACACAATAGCGTTGAAAATTCCCATTAATTTTCCTTTTGAAAATTATTCTCTTCGCATTTCATTAAGTTTCCATAAAATACCATAAAATATATAGTATTGAGCGTTTTCTGTCGTCTTTTGCGTATCATTCAGTGAACCTGGACTTTTTTCAATAACTTTTTCGTATTCTTCTGTTAGCAGTCTGTCAGTTCCAGTCGAACTTTGCAAAATTGAAATAGACGTCGAACTGACAAGCGAAATGATGAACAATCTTAGTAATTGGAAAAAATTGTCAAGTAGACAATTTTATTTTGAAAATGATAAAATGATTTGTTATCGAAGTTATAAAAAAACCTGTATATGACAAGATAGACAATTTGATTTTTTCGCCTACCTTCGACCAAAATCTACATTTCCTGGCCTCATTGTAGGGAACAAAGGTGTACTTTTCCTGGCAAAAATTATAATATGTATAATAAGTTATATATGTTCTTGACTTCGCAGAAATTGCCTGTGAGTCCCGATATCGCAACGAGTTGGTACACCGAATCCCAGCGTCAACAGTTTCTTTTTTATTCTTCGCTTTGTAGGTTCTCCTCATTTTCGTAATTTTAGGAGCTTGCTATACTGTACCTTCTTTTTGGGGCTAAAGTGCCTTTCATTCCCTTGAATGATTACCCGCTACGCGTCTGGCAGTTAAGTAGCACATTTCTTCCTTGTTACACAAATATCAGTTGTATAACTCACGCTTCTTTGCGGGATCTCGCAACGCTTGTCCCCCAGACTACGAGTTCGTTACATGATATGGAACTTTTTCTAACTAATAACCTGAATAAGAGCTATTGCATCGATTACTCAGGTCATATTTTTATTGAAAGCAAATATTATATTCTATTATGATATGAGAACTGAAAATTGAAATTGTGAAACAAGGTGTGAGCTGAAGAGTGTTTACATAAACTATTCAGTTCTGAAAACATGGAGGTCGTATTGTCAGAGAAACCCATGGAATGTAACCGCCTAGCAGTAACCTAGCTGCTGTCATTTTTTGAAAAACACGTGTTACGGATTTCTGAACTGTTTAGACGAAACCTCACTTCGAAGTCTCATGAAGGAAAGTATTCGAAATCCTGGGCAGGACTTTGGAATAGGAATGGTTCAGCTCGACCTACGATTATGGTAAATAACATTTTTTCTGATGGGATTCAATTATTTTGGGATTTTTCTCTTTGAGGTTTGATGGGAAATAAAATTAATTGAAAGAAATCTTATCGATCGGCATTCATCTCAACCCATGACGAGTAACAGTTTTAATTGAGAAATTTCATTAAACGTAAACATGGAGAGCTGCTTTTCAAGTACTCATTCGATGAAATCTCTAAATGGAGATACTCAGGACTCCCTGTAAAAGAGTTTCTGGCAATGCTGCCCCTTAATAAATAATGACTGTTTATATATTGAATACTTTCCCATTCGTAACTTCTGGGTTGTCGATCTATCACTATCTGAAGAGATAAATAATCAATAATGTAATATATACGAGGGTAGAAGTTGGTGCATTATTGAACCACGTCCTGTTAGTCAGCAACTTCTCGTATAACTGAAATTTGCCGTTGAAAAAATTCAAGAACTAATATTTCTGAAACCAATACTTTTTTTTCGGAAACGCAATCAGTTTCGAAAACTTTTTTACAATTTTCTCTCTTCTATAACATAAAAAAATTGTGAATACGTTTCCAACATTCTCGAATCATTCAGAATGTTAGCAAAAACAATAATAGTTATACCTACTAGTAATAGTAGCTTTACTGTCCATAAGATCATTTACGTGATATGGGGCACGACAGAAAAGTATTGTCCTGAGAACAAAGTCTTTCAAATATAGAACATGAATCAAATGAACGAAACAATCAAAATATGAAACAAAATAAAACTATATTGCTCGAAGTCGAGGAAAACCCGCCTGCGACGTCATTCTTGTGAACTTGACTAGATATAACAAAGGTTTCAAAACACTTGAAATCCATATACTCTCGCACAGAATAAAATGAGCTGTTTGATAGCATTTTTTCACCGCATGTTTGAACAATTCAAGGCCTTTTGATTGTTTTCAAATTATTACGGAGTTTGTTGTATATTCCTAGGTCTCTTTCATCAAATGAATGAGAGTGTGTTGGAGTCAACAAATCATTGCAATTACGTGTGAAATAGTTGTCATGAAAATCGTCAGGTATAAATGTATTGAAGTTTCATTTTATATACCAACACCAGCAGTTCTAGGATGTAAATACAAAGCACAGGTAGGATTCCCAGTTCCCCAAATTCGTCTCTACACATTTGTCTAAGTTTCGATGATGCAATATTCCTCACAGCTCATTTTTTCAAAATTGAATCCTTTTGTACAAAACTAGAGAATCCCCATGAAAATGATTCCATATTTCAATTGAGAGTGACAATGTGCAAAGTAATACGATAGTAAAACCGACTCATTTGTGATATCTCTCAACCTATACTACAGAGCACAACAAGCAGAAGCAAGCTTTCTATAATGAAAATTGATATGTATTTTCCAGTTAGGTGAGTTTTCAACATGTACTTCTAGACTCTTACCAGACGACTTTTTGTGGCATCCCTCAATCGGACAGTGAAATTCATGAAGTCAGTTCTTTCTTTATTGACTATTAGTTTGTTTTCATCGAATCATCAAAATAAGCTCTTCACATCCATTCGAAACTGTGAGGTTCAGCTTGACAGGGTATTTTTTAATAAAATATAGGAGGTATCGTATGCAAACAGAACAAGGCTACCACCATGAACTGAAAGGGTTATATCTTTGAAAAATAATAGAAATGTCAGAGGCCCAAAGATGGATCCTTGAGGTACTCCACACTTAATATCAAAGGAGTCAGACTGACATGAGTTAACTACTGTCAACTGTTTTCGATTGGAAAGTTAAGAACTCAGCCAGTCTCTCATCCTACCTCTGAAACCGCATTTATGAAGCAAGAACTACGAAGAAAATATTCTTAAAAAAAAATTATTTGCAAACTGTATATTCAAGTGATATAAGTCTTGAGGCCTGTAGCTGAGGTGAACGTTCAAAACCCAGAGATAGTAGATAAGATAATTAGAGAATATAAATTTAGGGAATTACTTCGTAAATATTTACTCGAATTTTCGAAAGGATCTGAACATTGTCCAACATGATTTTCACCTGAGAACAAATGAAATGAAGAAATTTAGAGTAATATCGCAGAGCCTACGGACATAATATATGTCATTTTAGCAAAACTGATGTTTCGAGAAAAAATAATGGTGTTATATTGTCAAGAACATAAGCCTGAATACAACAGAGATTTTAAGACAAAACAACTCTGATCTTGAGAGTATAAGAATCAACATATTTGAAGTTGATACCTTCAGATGGGTAGTCAACCATTTGAAAACTCGATGTTTTGAGAGAGGAAACCCCAGAAGATATATTATTTCTCAAGAATCAATTTATGCGGGAAAGAATGTTGGATATTCAACATTTGTTTTATTTAAGTTGACCCTTAATATTTATATTTTGAATTGAATATTCATCTGTTGTGACAAATGAAGTTTTTAAATAAAAAGAAGTCTTCTGACTGATTGAATTTAACTGGTCGACTATCGATGAAAATCCGTATTTGACAAAAAATTTCACAGTTTCCTGTTTGATTGTCACTTACAATGTGTTAACAAAACCGGGTTACTTGTTCCGCTATAAAATAGCGAGAAAGCTATCGTATAGCGAAACACGTGTAGCGGATTGGTTAGGTGTAGGTTAAGGATTGTTCCTATTCAGCTCGAATCGAAAGGTTCCGCTGTATTTTCAATATAAAATGCATTTCCTCAATGCCCCCCTTTTATTTTTTGAACGGGTCAACTCAAAAAATTTAAACTTGGGATAATGAAATTAATGCATGAATACTATATTTTGGAGTGAAATCAACACATAAAAATTTCAAGATGGCGACTTGGCGCCATCTGGAATTATAACTAAATGGAAAAGGGGTCTCGTGATACATAATTTTGAAGCTACCCTGTTGAAGTTTGTTCAGTTGACTATTTTGGAGATAGTTCCGCAGTACCAATCTACTTTTAAAATCGGAAATTAAATGAGAATATTTGAACTGAACATTTTTTTTCCAGGTGGCGCCTAGTCGCCATCTTGAAATATCCATGTGTCAATTTTACTCCAAAATATAGTATTCATGCATTAATTTAATTATACCAAGTTGCGATTTTTTAAGTTGACCCCTTCAAAAAATAAAAGAGGGGTTTTAAAGAAATGCACTGTATAATTGGTCCATTGAGTGTGCAACGAATGGAATATTTTTCTATTACTTGCACAATGAAAATTTGAGTGCCGCCAAAAGTTAGTGTATGTTCGACTATCTTCCTGAATGTACCTATAATGCCTTCAAGTTGATCAGAATACAGGGGATGTATTAACATTTAATTGTATCTCTCTGAAAGAGAGATACAATTAAATGTTATTTGTAAAAGTTGTTTAGAATCAAAAGTTATACTTGAATACATAGTTATGGCCTCCCATTCTAATTTTCATCATTTTTAGGAAAATTTTTAATTTTTTCTGTTGGATAATTTTATCACACTCACCAAAAATATGTTTGAACAGGGTCATATACTATATCATGAATATTTTGAATGAGATCGTTGATCATTATAATAACATCATGAAGGTTGCCTTCTTCTCGCTGAAAAGTTGAAAAAGGGGAAAATCAAGATCGACGAAGGGCTCGTCATCATTATCTATATATCGATATTGCAGATCGAAGTCATGACGTGGCAAGGGTGAATTTTGAAAGATGTTTGCATTTCATTATCAGTTCTACAAATATAGGCGATGAAGGTGAAGTGTAAAATGAAAATATACTCCATGTTTACTCACTTTTGAAATAAGATGCGGCAGGATACAATAGTATATTGTTTAACGAACAGGAAATGATTGTCATTTCCCACGTGTATGAAATTTACAGCATGAGTAGTAGGCGTATGCTACAAATCATGGGAGTGTAGAATTAGCATCCATGCAAGCTATACACTACACTTTTTTTACGGCTATAACAGATGATTTCACATTCCATTGAGGACCTTCTTCATTAACTACAACTGTAAAACAATGTAGTCATTGTTTTATCAGGTAGGGAAATGAAATTGAAGACTTACTACAACTGTAACACAATGAAGTGATTGTGTGATCAGCTGAGGATATGAAATTGCGAAGACATACAATGTACCCCATTGCTCTATGAAAAACAATTGGGATGGAGAAGTTTCATGTTATAGCCGTAGAAGGAAGCCTTTTTATCATACAGAAATGGACGATGCTCGCATAAATTACTGAAAGCAATCTGAGATCGATCAAGAATGAGCATGATAGGAGGCTGCTAGATTCAATCGAGAGTCTATTAATGGCAGAATATAAAAATAGTATGAATGGTGATAGAAGGTCTCAAATGACTTGACTATATGAAAATTTGACAAGATCCCGAGACCGAAAGTCGAGGAATATTATCATGAGTTATTTTACAGGAAAGCGTTCGATAAAAAGGAAAATTTTAAAATTATGGAAATGCACGCATTTTGGTCGATTCAGCTTGATGGAGGGATATATGTTGAGATTATATCCAGAGAACATGTTAACTCAGGAAACTTCATAATCGAACACGGAAATAATATACTATCTGAGAAGTGAGCCGATATCCAGGCTAATTCTGATCAGTTTAATCGATTAATCAGGTTAACAAGTTAACGGGCAGGAAGGCGAGGAATTTGATCGCGCAATGCCGTTTGACCACCAATGGAACTGTGGGGAGTTTTATCAGTTGTCGGACCCAATTGTGAGAGAAGTATTCATATACCAGTGATCTGAAGGCGAAACAGGCTATCGCATTTGGTTTTGTGATTTGGCTGGTCCACTCGTAAAGGGGGTTGATTGGTAAGATTACGTTATACATAGAGATATGTCTGTATTTTCATGATGATGACTCCAGCATGAGAGTCGAAACATCGAATAATCAACATCCTGCACAAAATTCAATACTCGAAAAGGATATTTTATATGGGTCTAGTGCAACTATTCGCTTCAAAACTCTATAAAAGCAGTCTGGCCCTCAGCTTTTTTATTGGTTATCCGCATTTAGAGATATAATCGTTAAAAAATAATCAGAATAACAGAAACACGTCCATATCCTACCAAGAAAAACCTGCACCAGACCTAGATAGCTATTTTCTTCTACTGAAGATGGTAACCATCATCTCTGGTGACATTTGGAAACTTGAATCCACTATCACTTAGAAACACAATAATCACTCGGGAATATTAGAATCATTTGGAATGGAAAAGAGGGCTCCGATCCCCAGACGACACAAGAAGAGGAAACGAAATAATGAGCTGAATTTCCATTGCCGGGTCTGAGTGAATATGTATCAGCCTAGGACGCGGGTGAGACTAACTTTTATTATCATTCAGTGTTAGTCCGAGCTGAATTAGGAGGGCCGTCTGTACTCTGAATAACCCATTGAAACTCGTGTTTAATAGTTAATGGCACGAAGCAGAACAATGGCCGGTCTGGCATGTCGCAAGAGCTTTGTCTCGCAGAAGACTCGTGCATTGCGTCTTACATTATTAATGATCGTGTAAGAAAATGTAACGTTCGCCCTAATTATTCGACTGGCATTCTGCTCGAGAATATTCTTCTGCTTCGAATGAAGACTACTTCTCCTGTGATGCGAAATAAGAACGTCACTAGACAGGGAGTTCCAACGAGAACTTGACCCCCCTATGAGTCAGCAACGGAAATGCCGAAGAATACGTCAATTTTCATATTTAGGGGACTCATAAGCAGTTCTGGGCATTCGCATAAGTTATTGACGTAATGAAACAAAAATCACAAAAACAAAAATATGCTCATCAGATCCGAGGAGAGGTACAGAAACAGCAGTCCGCGACATTGCACTGAGTGATCGCACTATAGTGAAATAATCAACTATCCAGTATTATTTCAAATGTGTGGTAGTTTTGATTGATAAATATTTCAATTCCTTTTTTAGTTTAGTATAATTTCTTATACATTTTAGTGATGGTGGTAATGAATTGTAAAGTTTTGGTACAATAAACGTAATCAATTTTTGATTGTGAGTGAGTCGATATCGTGGTACCTTTGCAATCTGAGAAGTGTGTAAGCGAGTATTATATTCGTTCTGCACAAATGTATTCGTTATACTGGCTGTCCATAGAATACAACGGAAAGTATGCAGTTTTCTTACACTATATATTCTGCTCTCTTCATATAATGCTCGAGTATTATAGCGTTTATTCTTTCTAAACATAATTTTGATGAGTGAATTCAAGATCATTTCTAAGTTGCGCAAGAAAGACTTGAATAGTCCTCCCCATATTATCAAACAATATCTTAGAATAGACTCGGCCAGAGCTTCATATACAGTTAGCATAATTTTAATATTCACTATATCCCTGAGCTGATAGAATTTGTAGGCGAGTTTGTGTAATCTCTTAACTTCATGTTCAATATGATCATTCCAACGAAGGCACTGATCCACAAAGACACCTAAGTATTTCATTTTTTCAGTTTTTTCTATGAAGGGACAAGTGCAAGGAAGTATATCATTTTCGCAAGTGGGTTTGTGAATCCTAATCTTGGTAATATTGGGTTGATCTTTTTTTGTTGGAGAGAATGCAATGTATTTCGTTTCTGTTATATTGACACTCAATAAGTTACTACTCAACCAGTGAAATTTTTTTTAATACCTGTCTCAGCCTTTTTATAAGCTTCTACCCATGTGGTCCCGATAAAAGTTAATGCTGTGTCATCCGCAAAAGAAGTGATATTACCTTCGGAATCCAACACTGAAAAAATATTATTTATGTATATCAGAAATAAGATAAGGACCTAGCACCGTTCCCTGGGGTACGCCATTAGATATTAAAAGTGGATCACTAATTGTATCATTTATTTTAACTCTTTGAAATCTTTGTGATAAATAATCTTCAAAAATGTTCAACGCCACTCCTCTTATGTCCGAATCATATAAACGCTGAAGAAGTATATCGTGATCCACCGTATCAAAGGCTTAAGTCAGATCTAAAAATACAGTAATGGTGTTGTCTTGATTTTGAAAAGAAATGTAAATGAGATTTATTATTTCAAAGATTGCTTTTCCAGTGGACTTGTTTTCTCTGAATCCAAATTGACACTGAGAAAAAAATGTATTGTTTTCCAGGAATTGTACAACTCTTTTTTTCGTACACTTTTCAAAAATTTTTGCGAAATTGTTGATGATTGCTATAGGTCTGTAATTACTTGCGAGTTTTTTGTTCCCAGATTTGAAAATTGGTATTATAATTGATTCTTTGAAGGAATCTGGTATTTTTCCGATCACGAGAATAAGATTTAAGATATGATAAAGCGGTAAAAAAAAATAGGAGTGATACTTTTCAATCATATGAACAGAAATTCCATCGAGGCCAGGTGATGTGCTGTTTTTGAATCCAGCTATGACATTGACTAGCTCATTATGTGTTATCGGTTGAAGAAATATTGAGTTGCATACGTTTATATGGCGTTATACATCACTTGGTAGGTTTCCATACCTCTATTCCTCTATTGACTATGTATTTTCGAAACGGGTTCCTTTGTCTTCGATAAATTGAATGTTGAAAATGTTATTTGAAAAATCACAATTACTTTTGTTGAGGGAATCAAGAAAAAATACAAATGAGCACAAAATCAACGAATGAATTGCTCAAAATGACCTCCATCTAGTTCCATACAGTAATACGGTCGACATCCGAAAGCGTTCCTTACATTATTCAGTATATCCAAGGTCAGCTGGATCTCCTGATCTCACATGTAGGGGCATCTGAGGGCGAAATTTTCCTATACCAAGACTTCAAATCTAGAAGAGCTGCAACGAAGACTTCTTCAGGAATGCAGATTGCTGACCCCAGACATCTTGAATGATGTGATTAATGTTTTCAAAAGTCTACTGTCTATTGTATGGAACTATATTTTCAGCAATTTATTCGTTGGTTTTGTTTCAATTGAATTTTTTTTATATTGATTACCTCAATGAACGTAACCACAGCCCATTTTTTGTTTTGATACATATTACTGGAGCCATGTTTTGTAGAAGACTTTCACTAGGCGTCTCACATTATCGATCTTTTTGTATAAAAATCGAACTTTTGGAAAAGAGTTTACAATACACGCATCATTAAACAGAGTATCAGAACTTGCGATTGATAGTTACTGGGCTGAAGTAAAGCATTGGATGGTCCAGCTGATCGTTAGAGCCTTGTTTTGTAGAAGACTCGTACTTTGCTTCTCATCTTATCAACAATTTTTCAAAAAAAATCAACTTCCACCCTAATTATTTGACCTGCATTCAGCTTGAAAACGTTTTTCAAGCGTGGATGAAGATCACTCCTTGTGTGATGGGAAGCTTGGATATTCTATGTATCTCCAGCATATTTTCAATTTGAATCATCAGATTATTTCTCTAGAATTTGGCCTGATATCAGTTTGCAATATGGTTGAAGAAGCAGAAAACCTATCGGATGATGATTCAATGGTTTTGGGATTTTTGTCAAGTCTAAACTCACATAAGGCAGATCCAGAAAAAGTGGAGTTAGTTGTAGAAGGTGGGAAAATTATTTTTGAAATTGACTCTGGGGCATGTCGCTCAGTGATGCATATTGAAGATTTCAATAAACACCTGAATGGATTGAATATTTATCCTGTAAAGTATGATTTGAGAGTACTCACTGATCAAGGTGTAAAAATCAAAGGTGAAACAGATGTATTTGTCAGTCATAAAAATGAAATTGTTAATTTACCATTAGTAGTCTTAGAAAGTCGTCACAAATTCTTGCCTTTAGTAGGAAGAAATTGGCTGGATATATTAAATCCAGATTGGAGAAGAAAAATAAATTTTGATAACTCGTGTCATAGTCGGATAAATCAGTCTGGTGGTCCTAGTAAGTGGAGGTCGGAATGTCAGATGTCAACAAATACAGCCAAAAGTGAAAGTCTGTCTATAGTCTGTACGGATAACTCGGTAGAAATATCAAAAATGGCCCTAAGAATAAAAGAAAAATTCAAAATTGTTTTCCTAGATCAACCTGAATCTTCCATAAAGAAGTTTGAAGTTGAACTAAAGTTGAAAGAAGGAGTCCAACCGGTATTTCACAGAGCCTATGATATGCCTTATGCTCTAAAAAGTCAGGTTGAAAAGGAGTTGTCAGAAATGGTCAAATCAGGAATTTTAAAAAAAGTTAGCTTCAGTAATTGGGCTAGCCCTATAGTGGTAGTCCCTAAAAGAAATTCTAATGAAATTCGAATTTGTGTCGATTTCAAAAAGACATTAAATCCAGCTTTAGATTGTGACCACTGTGTTCTGCCTCTGCCTGATGATATCTTTGCAGAGCTCAGTGGGCATAAATATTTCACTGTCATCGATCTGAAAGGGGCTTACCAGCAATTACGAGCGAGTGAAAAATCTCAAGAACTTCTAGTTATAAATACACATGTAGGTCTATTCGCATATACCAGGTTAACCTATGGTGTTAGTTCAGCACCTGGAATATTTCAAACAGTAATGGATAATATTCTAGTAGGGTTGAAAAATACAAAGTGCTATTTAGATGATATTCTGATTTTTGGTTCACCTCCAGAAGAATGTTACAGAAATGTTGAAAATGTCTTCAAAAGACTAGAAGAGTACAATGTAAAGGTCAATAGTAAAAAATGTAAATTCTTTCAAACAAGCGTCGAATTTCTAGCACATACCATTGATATGAATGGCATTCGGCCAACCTCAGAAAAGATCCATGCAATCAAATATGCACCAATTCCAAAGAATTTAACTGAATTGAAATCATATTTAGGATTGATAAATTATTATAGAAAATTTATTTCAATGTTTTCTTCTAAATTAAAACCATTATATGAATTGTGTCAATCGAATGTACAGTTTTCAAAAAGTTGGAATGAAGAATGTGAGGCTGCATTTGAGTTAAGTAAAGAGTTATTAATGTCAGATAATGTATTAACCCACTATATTCCAAAATTACCTATATATGTCACTTGTGATTCCAGCAGTTATGGAGTTGGGGCGGTCCTTAGCCATAAAATCAATGAAGTAGAAAAACCTGTCATGTTTGCATCAAGTACCTTATCCCCTTCAGAACATAAGTATAGTAATTTGGAAAGGGAGGCCTTAGCCATTGTCTTTGCAATAAAAAATTTCATAAATTTCTATATGGTCACAAATTTATCTTGGTCACAGATCATCAGCCATTGAAATTTATTTTTGCAAAAAACAAAGGTATTCCGACATCAGCTTCTGCTAAAATAACTAGGTGGGCTATCACACTTTCGAGCTATACATATGATATTCAATATAGGAAAGGTAAATCAATCGGTAATGCTGATGCTTTATCAAGGTTACCTTCTAAAGATAGTACCTGAGTACTTATACTCATTCAATTTGATTCAACAAATGCCATTAAGTTCAAGTGATGTATTCAAACATGTCAATGAAGATATAGTTCTCCTTAAAGTTAAAGATTTTATTTTGTCTGGATGGCCAGAATTTGTGACAGACGAAAAGTTGAAACCATACTTCAAAAGAAAGAATGAGCTTTCAGTCGAACAAAACTGCATTTTATTAGGGAATAAAGTAATTATTCCAGAATCATTGAAAATTAATATTCTTAAACTGTTTCATGAACAGCATAATGGTATCGTTAGGACTAAAATGCTCATTCGTTCATATTGTTGGTGGCCGACTATGAATAGTGATTTGGAAAAGTTTATTTCCTCCTGCGACATTTGTCAACAGTATCAAAATTTCAATAACAGAAGTACCTTATTACCGTGGCCAAATGCTCCACATAATTTTTATAGAGTTCGTGCGGATTTCTTTTTCAAATTGAAATATGTCTTTTTAATTGTGATAGATCAAAAGTCTAAATGGATTGAAGTTGAGTTGATGAAAAGTGGTACGAGTGCTACAGAAACCATATCAAAATTGAAAGACATATTTTCTGTTTTTGGTCTGCCAGTTGAACTTGTGACAGATAATGGTCCACCATTCAATTCCACTGAGTTTACTTCCTTCTGTCAAGCTAATGGTATAAAACCTGTGAGAGCCCCCCCCTATCACCCCCAAAGCAATGGAATAGCCGAAAGGGCTGTTCAAACCATAAAAAAGGACTTAATAAATCTTTGTTTGAAGAGAGAGAAGAAAAGGTATCAGACAATGTGATTCGATCAAAATTACAAAACTATTTATTTACCTATAGAAATACGCCATCAACTGTCACAGGTACTTCTCCTGCAGAAAGCGTTTTGAAAAATAGACCTAGGACACGTTTTGATTTGTTAAAGCCGTCTTGCCATAATGTTAGCAGCACTTCCAATAAGACAGATAATAAATTGAACTTGTATAAAGTAAATGAAAACGTATTTGTTAAAAACAAGCAAACTAAATTATGGCAAAAAGGCAAAATCATGAAAGTTTTGAGTTTTTGTACTTATTTGGTATGTGTGGATGAGGAGATTAGGTTTGTACATGCAGATAGTTTACGTTCTATTGTGAATAATGATCATATTTTACCCGAAATAAGTGAAATAAGTGTAGACAGCGAAAATGAGGCCATCAAACCTATTGCTCCATGCCTAAGTGAAACTACGTGTGAAGGTGCATTGAGTAGGTCCAAGACATTGTCTATCGATAGTCCTGGATCTGATCAGTCGCCTGAACCGGGGTTTGAAGAGGAGGTTGTAACGCAGCAGTCAAATATGGCAAGCCCAGTTAATGCTGGAAGTCATACAGAAGATGAATCTGTGATTCCAACCTCCTCACCAAAAATGCCTTTAATATCTAGATATGGAAGAGTCATAAGGGCATCTACCAGGTTGAACCTTCATTTAGTAGGGGGAAAATGTAATGTTTGAACGTGCCTTCAGTGGACGGGAGTTGGCAACACTGTGGTGGTCTGTCACCAGGGTGTGTCATTTGTCAGATTTCGACTTGTCAGAAAATGGTGTCGAGACCGAAGTCATTAAATGTATGAAGATTGGAAAATCATTAAAGAAACAATTGAAGTCTTGTTCTTTTATTGATGCTGGAAACTGGAATAATATACAACAGAAAGTTATTTGCATGAAGAAGTAAAGCATAGATTGTTCAGCATATTGTTGAAGCCTGTTTTGCAGAAGACTCGTTCTTTGCATCTTATATTATCGGTCTTGTAAAAATGTTACCTCCTGTCCTGATTATTTGACCTGCATTCAGCTTGAAATATTTTTCAGACTTGAATAGAGATCACTCCTCAATTAATCAGATTGTTGATTCAAAATGAGGCAGAAGAACAATTTGCAATAAATGCTCTATCGGTCTATCAAACTTGTGACTAAATCTGCCCTAATGATTTGACCTAGGAGATATTTCTCAGCCTCGGATGAACACAACTTCTCGTATGATAGAGGGTTTGAATCTCATATGAATCTGTTCCATATTTTCGATTTGAATAATCAGATAGTTCATCGGGAATGGGGCAGGATGATAGTTTATAACGAATCCGTCATATAATGAAACTTGCATTTGATAAAATACTCGTACTTTGCGTCTCATATTATCGATCTTTTTGTAGGAAAATCTAACTTTTGCCCTAATCATTCGACTTGCATTCTGTTCGAAAATATTTTCCAGAAGAAAACAGTTTGCAATGAAGTCAAACATCCGATGGTTCCAGCATATCGTTAAAGTCTTGTTTCGAAGAAATCTCGTACATGCATCCTACATTTTCAACTTTGATGTGAGTGAATTCAACCTCTGCCATAATTATCTGACCTATATATATTTTGAATTTTAATTATCAGATTGTTATCGAGAATGAGGCAGGATAACAGTATGCAACGAATTCGTTGTATAATAATGTATTGATAATAAGAATGATAGACGATGGCATCATTTATAAAACATCGAATGGCCAAGCATATCGTTGTAACCTTGTTTCGTAGATAACTTATACCCTTGTACTATGCGTCATATATTATCAATGTTCCTATACCTATAATGAAACGGAAGGTTTGACCTACTTATAAGAATCGCATTTCTACTTACCAACCTCGTTTGAAAATTATTCTTGATGTGACAAAGATTTAGATTGTAGAATCGCACTGCACTATATGTTCAATGTAATTCATCAGATTGTTCATTGCAAATGAAACAGGAGAAAACTTTGAAACAAGTATGATATTTCACAACCTTTTGAAACTAGGATTCGGTAGTTAGATGGTTTGAACCAGAACACCGATTGGACCAGCATATCGCTACAGTTTTGTTTTGTAGAAGGCTCATGTACTTTGCATCTTTTGAATCTATGAGTAAGAAAATGTAATATTCGACTGTCGTGAAAGTTACCCCGTATATGATATAGACTTCGATTGTTGAATTAATTCACACCAAATTTTCAATTATTCTCGTCACAATGTTGAATGATAATGAAGCAAAATGGGAGTTCGCAACAAAAAAGTCGTATACAAAATCATTGAAACTTGTGCGTTGTCTCTTACATCATTAATTTTCGAATTAGAAGATATTACACTACATCTTTTTCGAATATGATGTTATTTCACCAGTGGTAAAAGGTTTGGTTTTGAAATTGAAGACATTTTTTCCTCTTCGAAAAATCTTCCACTGACATCTGTCGTACATATTTCAATGCTCTTCGTTATATTTCCCAGGAAACTTGTTATTTTCTGGAAGATGTTCACTCATCAACCCACTCCATAGGTAGTAGAGACTGGTTTCATGATATCGTTCAGTTGATTGTATTATGACCAATGTCACGTTCTCCGATTATAACGTGAAGTCCTATTTTTGAAGTTGTACGAAAAATGGTAATCAATATGACTTTTTGAAAAAGCTCATTTAAATACTCAATCAGTGATAACCATGATGTATCCACAACAATACGAACTTTTGACTGATCTGGTAGATAACCTTTAGGAGATTCTTAAGTTTCATGGACTTATCTCCCCTCACTCTGTACCAGTCCATTATTGGATATGCAGCTCATTTATCACATTCAGGAAGAACTTCGACCTGAAATATTAACATAGTAAATCAAGGTGTAGTGGAATGGATACATATTGAGGCAGTATTGTTGAGAAAACTGCAGATCCTGAACGATCTAGAAGACGTATTGTGCAATATGCGTCAGTGGAAGAATTATACTCTCAGTTTCATTTCTACTTCTGAATTTGTACCCTGATGTTGAAAATTTGAGGCAAAATAAAGGAAATTTCAGCCTCACATTGCTTGGAAGCATCATAATGAACATGTGGTCGGACCCGATGTAGGTTTGATTTGAAGAGGATGAATTAAAGGATTTGTTCGACGGGATAGTAATGGTTTCCAGGAAATGAGGAGATTCCGCGAGTCGTCTCGTTTGTTGAGGCATTGAGGGCGTTTTTCAATTTCTATTGCTTCGCGAATTATTCTGGAGTGAAGTGTTTTTGCTGTGGCAATGGTCTTCCTGTTGTTGAAGTCAATTTTGTGTCCGGTTTCGTAGTGATGTTTGAAGAGAGTCGAGATCATGTCCGAATAACGTACTGCTGCCTCGTGCTCGTGGGAACTGTTCGATACTCGTCGGTTCGTCTATCCTATGTATGTTCTCGGGCAGTCGTGACAAGGAAATATCATATCTTTAGAACCTTTCCGAGCACACACACACACATATATATATATATATATACATATATATATATATATATATATATATATATATATATATATATATATATATATATATATATATGATCGGCTAGGCTTCCGCGGTCAGAAATGTGCTGGCTGGAACTTCCGGTTGATCCGCGTCTGGAAAGATTTACTTGTCTACGTTTCGACTCCCATTTCGGAGCCATTTTCAAGACTTAGTGACCTTGCGTCTAGGTCTGAGTTGTCTCACTAGCTGGCTATCATCACTGGAGATCGAGGATCTCCAGTGATGATAGCCAGCTAGTGAGATAACTCAGACCTAGACGCAAGGTCACTAAGTCTTGAAAATGGCTCCGAAATGGGAGTCGAAACGTAGACAAGTAAATCTTTCCAGACGCGGATCAACCGGAAGTTCCAGCCAGCATATATATATATATATATATATATATATATATATATATATATATATATATATATATATATATATATATATGATCGGCTAGGCTTCCGCGGTCAGAAATGTGCTGGCTGGAACTTCCGGTTGATCCGCGTCTGGAAAGATTAACTTGTCTACGTTTCGACTCCCATTTCGGAGCCATTTTCAAGACTTAGTGACCTTGCGTCTAGGTCTGAGTTGTCTCACTAGCTGGCTATCATCACTGGAGAACGAGGATAGAAGGTTGGTGGGATTTAAGGGTTCATTAGTAGTTGTGGCAGGATCAGGTATCGGACGGTCGATGGGAGGTTCGAACGGATTGGTTCCCAAGTCGGAGTGGATAGAAGTATGTCGGACCAAAAGTGGTTTCCAGGTATTGGGGAGTCTTTGAGAATCGTCGCGTTTATTGAGACAGTTGGGACGTTTTTCGATTTCAATGGCTTCACGGGTAATTCTGGTTTGGAGGGTTTTGGCTGTGGCAACGGTTTTGGTGTTTTTGAAATCTATTTTGTGGCCTGTTTCTAAATGATGTTGGAATAATGCTGAGTTTGTGTCAGAATTACGGACTGCTAGTTCGTGTTCATATGCTCTACAGGACACTCGTCGGTTGGTCTGGCCGATGTATGTTCTGGGACAGTTAGAGCATGGTATTTCATATATTCCTTGGGTTTCATTGGGGATTGTGTCTTTGGGTGTTCGAAGGTAGGTGGATATTTGGTTGTTAGCTGTGAAAATGGTTTTGATGTCATGTCGTGTCAGAATTCGACTTATTTTATCAGTAACACCATGAATATATGGAAGGAAAGCTTTTTGTCGTTCAGGTTCGTCCTTCGGGGGTCTAGGGTGAAGATCTCGGGTTTGCTGGAGTTTAATAGACTTGTGGATTTGGGAATCGGAAAAATCGTTCTGGGTAAGTGCGGATTTGAGCTTTTCCATTTCATTGGATCTATTGTGGTTATCGGTGAGTTTGAAGGACCTATGTATGAGAGAATTCAGAACCGAATTCAATTGTGCTGGGTGATGATGAGACTTGGCATTGAGGTACCGGTTTGTATGGGTTGGTTTGCGGTAGACGGTGTGAGTGAAAGAATTGTTGGACTTCCTGATGAGAACATCCAAGAATGGGAGGGAGTCGTCCTTTTCTATTTCCATAGTGAATTGTATGTTGGGGTGAATGGTGTTAAGGTGGGTCAGGAATGTTGGTAGGGTTTCAAACCCATGAGGCCAAATGGCAAAGATGTCATCTACGTATCTGAGCCAGCAAGTGGGCTTGAGTTCAGATGTGTCAATGGCTCTGGTTTCGAAGTCCACCATGTAGAGGTTTGCAAGAACTGGGGAGAGGGGGGAACCCATCGGGGCTCCTTTCACTTGTTTGTAGAATTTGCCCTGAAATAGAAAGTATGTACTGGACATACAATGGCTGATGAGGTTGAGATTGTCTCTAGAGATTTGATGCTTGGTTTCCAAAACACTCAAGGTTTCAGCTAAAGGAATATTCGTGAAGAGAGATGCTACATCGAAGCTTACGAGAATGTCTGTTGGTCGGAGATTGAAGGTTTTGAGTATTTCAATGAAATGAAAAGAGTTTTGGATATACGACGAACACTGTTCTACTAGAGGTTGGAGGGTGTTTGCTAAGTATCTGGAAAGGGGTTGTGTTGGGCATCCAAAGGCGCTAACTATGGGACGGAGTGGGATATTCGGTTTGTGTATTTTTGGGAGGCCATATATTCGGGGAATGCGCGAAGATTTCTCCCTCGGAATGAGAGCTTTCTTCTGGTCATTCGGGATATTGGAGTTGTTGATGAGGGTTTTGGTCTTTTTCTCGAGATACGTGGTGGGGTCTCTTAAAGTGTGTTGGTATTCAGGGGAGTTGATCAATGTTGTCATCTTTTCAACATAGTCTGTGGTGTTGAGGATCACAGTGGCGTTGCCCTTGTCGGCTGGTAGAATGATGATATCTGGATTGTTGTGGAGATTCTTGAGGGACCGTCTCTCAGCTGGGGTTACATTGGATTGGGGGACTTTGGCTCTTCTCAGGAAGGAAGCAACATCTTGCCTAGCTTCTTCGGCAGTGTTCTTAGGAAGATGAGAGATGGCTGCTTCAGTCTGAGTTATAATGGTTTCGACTGGAATAGATCTAGGAGTCTCTCCCCAGTTCTTGCAAACCTCTACATGGTGGACTTCGAAACCAGAGCCATTGACACATCTGAACTCAAGCCCACTTGCTGGCTCAGATACGTAGATGACATCTTTGCCATTTGGCCTCATGGGTTTGAAACCCTACCAACATTCCTGACCCACCTCAACACCATTCACCCCAACATACAATTCACTATGGAAATAGAAAAGGACGACTCCCTCCCATTCTTGGATGTTCTCATCAGGAAGTCCAACAATTCTTTCACTCACACCGTCTACCGCAAACCAACCCATACAAACCGGTACCTCAATGCCAAGTCTCATCATCACCCAGCACAATTGAATTCGGTTCTGAATTCTCTCATACATAGGTCCTTCAAACTCACCGATAACCACAATAGATCCAATGAAATGGAAAAGCTCAAATCCGCACTTACCCAGAACGATTTTTCCGATTCCCAAATCCACAAGTCTATTAAACTCCAGCAAACCCGAGATCTTCACCCTAGACCCCCGAAGGACGAACCTGAACGACAAAAAGCTTTCCTTCCATATATTCATGGTGTTACTGATAAAATAAGTCGAATTCTGACACGACATGACATCAAAACCATTTTCACAGCTAACAACCAAATATCCACCTACCTTCGAACACCCAAAGACACAATCCCCAATGAAACCCAAGGAATATATGAAATACCATGCTCTAACTGTCCCAGAACATACATCGGCCAGACCAACCGACGAGTGTCCTGTAGAGCATATGAACACGAACTAGCAGTCCGTAATTCTGACACAAACTCAGCATTATTCCAACATCATTTAGAAACAGGCCACAAAATAGATTTCAAAAACACCAAAACCGTTGCCACAGCCAAAACCCTCCAAACCAGAATTACCCGTGAAGCCATTGAAATCGAAAAACGTCCCAACTGTCTCAATAAACGCGACGATTCTCAAAGACTCCCCAATACCTGGAAACCACTTTTGGTCCGACATACTTCTATTCACTCCGACTTGGGAACCAATCCGTTCGAACCTCCCATCGACCGTCCGATACCTGATCCTGCCACAACTACTAATGAACCCTTAAATCCCACCAACCTTCTATCCTCGTTCTCCAGTGATGATAGCCAGCTAGTGAGACAACTCAGACCTAGACGCAAGGTCACTCAGTCTTGAAAATGGCTCCGAAATGGGAGTCGAAACGTAGACAAGTAAATCTTTCCAGACGCGGATCAACCGGAAGTTCCAGCCAGCACATTTCTGACCGCGGAAGCCTAGCCGATCATATATATATATATATATATATATATATATATATATATATATATATATATATATATATATATATGTATATATATATATATATATATATATATATATGTGTGTCTGAAGAACTCACGATCCGAGGGTAGTGGGTTCGAATCCCTAACGGGGCTACTTGCCGAAGGACTCCGAAAGAAGTCGATGGTGTTCTGTATATAATACCAAAGATCACGTTTCCTACTACAACTTTCCATTATGATTCAATACAGTTTATATCTTTCTTAAATGCGTTGACATATAGAACATACTGAACCTGATATTGGTTTATCAATATTTATGGATTTTAATTTGAGTTCACGAATATGAACGACCGAAACAGATCAAATCAATGATACAAAAATCTACAAGTACTGTGAAGTTAAGGGACATACCACATTAATGATATTTTTTTCTTATACCCACAATCAAATCATACTGTTCATTTGCATTGATCATCTTCAATGATCTGTCAATAGGAAAGCTCGCATTAACCGAGCAATCAATTCTGGACAACTGATCATCCCCTTCAAGAGTTTTAATTCAGAAGTTCAGTCACTGGGTGTTCTTCTATGTTTCATGGTTCTCAAGTGTGAGAGTTGTGAAATCAGTGAGTAATTGTGATTGTTAAATTAGGTATGTTATGTTTAGAAATTTATTCTGAATCCTTCGATGATCTTACCGATACGGAGTTTATATAATTGATGTTATTTCCAAATCTTTGACAAAAGTAACGTTATAGATATATTCATTGATCCATCCTTCTATTCATCTTAGAAGATATTATGAAGCAGCATTCATTTATAGCCAGAAATGGTTTATTCTAATTGCACTCATTCAGCTTGTTTTATATCAGATTGCAATAGCATCTGGTCACAGGCAGAGTCTCATAGAGCTTCAAATCGTCAGCAAACAACAGGTTATCACTTTTTGAAATACATTTCTTGATGAAATTAGCAAACATGTTGAAAACTAGGGGAGCACAGTAAGAGCCCTGAGGTACTCCCAAAGAGAGATAAATTCCATAATAGTATATAACGCAACGATCATATAATTATGGTTGTTAATACACGAGCAATAACCGAGATACGAAACGAGCCGAAGGCAATTTTTTCTCTCTCAACACTCTTTAGAGAAATGTGCCTAGAAGGTAGAACCGTGTACGGGTAAAAGACGGCTTATGTTCCTGGATATCGTAACGCTTTGGAGTGAACTACTGGTTTTGAGAAAGCGCATTTGCTATTTCTCAAGAAGAGTCTACAGAACCCACGTACAAAGACTGGTATCTAGGAACCCAACTGTTGCCTTTCGCCTGTGACTGGAGATCGAACCCGAGCAAATCGGAGTGAATCCAATACAGTACAGTACAATAGCCACAGACCGCTCGGCTATCACCCAACCATAGAAAACTTGGAACTGGATTCATTTGCAGCAATGTCAATGATTATATGGGATGAACACTTTGTGTTTTCCTAATTATGTTCAAATAGATGAATGTGTTTTTCGAAGGTATTAATTTCAAACAGAACGTTATCCAATTACTGAATATATACATAATTAGTGTCGTTCGATGATTGTATAGGATATACCACAGTAATCATGAAAACCAATTTTAATTGCAAATAATGAATTAATAATTAAATGCGTTTATGAATACACTTTGCACACATAAAACCAGCTGGTATATCCCCTGAAATGTATTTAACTCTAATGATTATGGCAATTATCAAAATTTGTATGTTTTGAATGTTAACTACTATTCTGTGGCTGAATTCTTCGTTACTGTATATACAAGAGGGCTCATTTTTCAGTCAACACTTTTATATTCCCTGAAGCAACAGGTGTCTGGAATGCAAACCGGCTTCAAGTGAGGCAATATTTGATATATTGTTTAAAATTTGTCCGCCAATTAAAAATGGTAGGATGTTGGAGTATCATTCGAGGGGTTTCCATCCTTCTGACTTTGTCCCATGAATAACATTTTCAACAAATGCATTATTGGTAGCAATGACGCTATAGAAAAAATCATCATCCTATAACACAATCGACGAAAGAATCTGTTTATCGATGAAGCAACGTTGACGAGTTATCTGAATGTATGATCCGATCATCTGATTGTGTATTTTTATAGGATTTAGATTGATGTGTCATAATTATTTGTCCTTACATCTCATTATCTGTCCATGATTACAATCGTCGACCTACTCGAAAACAATTGCAGATCCGGTAAAAAAAATATCGCTGGATTTTGGCTACACTTTAAAGTCAGATCCTCACATCGAAACCAAGATTAAATCATATAGACCAGAGCACTTCATACCGATTCCTCATGATATACTATATCCTCATGATAATACTATATCCCCAGTCTCTGTTTTCTGAAAGTTTTTTGTAACTACTGTTCTGAAAGTAATTATTTTGTCGTGGATTAACGTTTTCTTCGTAGTCTTTATTTGTTAGTTTCGTACCACGATTTGAAAAATTTAAGAATCATTTTTGGAATCTACACAGGTGTAAAAGGGCAGATTTCTTCTTCTCGTGATACTTGTATTTGCCTATCACAAAAATAGAAAAACTAATATATAAAAATACTTGCTCTGTTGACGTTTAGAAAAACAAATCTATTTCCGTTTTCAACACTTATCGCAAAAACTTCTCTTCTTAAAAAAAAATAGACCTATAGACAGAGATATAAGGAAGGTACACCAATCCCAGTAGTAGGCCTGTTCTTCTGATACACAAACTGACTCTGTAGAACTTCTTATGCTGATTCACTCGAAAGGAAAGCCCTGTAATGTTCAAAGAACACCACGTGAATCAAGGGACAGGAGATACGAATTAACATTCACTTTGAATTTTTGAAGTTTGTAAGCCTCAGTAAAAACCTCTCTCGGTAAGGAGTTCCAAAGCTCAGCTGTTATACTGAAAAAAGATCCCTGAGCAAGTGAAGTTTGACAGGTCTCTAAATTCACAACAAAGGGGTGTGAATTCTGTACTCGTCGAGTCTGTAGATATTGCCAAGGGTGGAGCGATTGATTACAATTCAGAAGAGCACCGACCGTGAAAATATCTATACAAGAGAGACAAGTCTCCGACCCTTTTAAGATGTTTCAATGAAGTGAGCGAGTCTGTGGGCGAAGAACCACCAACAAGAGAGATTGCCTTTCTCTGAATAGAATCGAGAAGCCTCAATTAATGTTTTGGTTCCTAGCATCGAGATATTTGACTTTGTGGAAATAGTTACTCCTGTCATCTGAATACTAGATGATGACAGATCGGCTTCCCTTGAGAGGAGACATGCCTGGGTTTTCCTACCATCAAATTCAACCAAGTTCATGTTACCCCATTCCATAATTTTCACCAAGTCATCGTTAATTTTATTGACGTGAATGTTTCTTTGAATTTTTGTTCTCGGGCTGGTATAGGGACTCTGGAAGAGAAACTAGTATGAAGAGTACAGCCGTCCGCAAAACTATGTACTGTGCAAGATGTTTTCTCGAGCAAATCATTGACAGGAAGCAGAAACAAAGTGGGCGCCAGAACTGCACCCTTCGGAAAACCTGCATTTATGGGAGAATATCAGATGATACTACATCAACAACCACATACAGAGACCTATCAGACAAAAAACTCTTCACCAGAGCACACAACTGAGAAGGTAAACCATAAGACGGCAGTTTAGAAAGGAGACCCCGATGCCAAACTCGGTCAAACGCTTTTGAAACATCGAGTGCAACAGCTATCATTTCTCCGAATTTTTCGATCGAATGCTGCAAAATATCAAAAACATAAGCCAATAAGTTACTGGTTGATCGTTGATGGAGAAATCCTCATTGTCGATAATAATTCCTGATTTCTCTAGATATATGATAAGCTTCATAGGGATTGCTTTTTCCATGACTTCGGAAATGATAGAAAGCAATGCGATTGGTCTATAATCACAAGGTAAAGTTTTCTTCCCTTTTTTAGGAACTGGCTGAACTCCTGCCGTTCTTCAGGAGTTAGAAAAAACTCCCAAGTCATATGAAAGGTTGTAGGTTTCCCGGGTTTTCCTATTGTTTCCTATTACAACCCAAAACTCAAATCCTTGAGAACGAAAATGCAGGAGACAATAATATGTTTTCAGAAATCACGGGAGTCTCTTTTATTATCTGTACCTTCATTTTATGAATATTTTCCTGCAATAAACAGTTCGACCAGGAGGCAGAGACTTGTGAGGACAAGGGTCGGCTGATTTTTACGGTAGTGCATTTGCTATTTCAACTGTAGAGAAACCCAGAAAAACCCGAAAAGGTTTGTAGACAGACAGATCAGAATTGTGACGTTTCTACAAGGTTGTCCCAGGTAACAGGGTATTTTGTTCTCTGTGATGGGTGGAATTCATATTCTACCTTATGTGGATATGAAATCATCCCCATTCAGTTGACTGAAATCGCCTTCTTATCCGTTTAGTCAAAAAGAAATCTCCGTATTTACGGTTGGGAGTAGAGAAATTATATTTTCCTTTCAGTCCAGAGTTTACGAACTAGTGAAAAACGTCAAACTGACAAGCGATATGAATAAGAAACTTGATGCATCATAAATTTTGTAGACAATTTCACTAGACGATAATGATGAAGGGTCATTTTCTATCACAATTAAAAGAAATCTATCATAGGATAGAAAATGTCATTCCTCAAGGTCTATTTTTATATTAATCCGTTTCATGTTGTTTCAATTGAATTTTTATTATTATAGGAGGTGGAGCTAATCCAATCCATCTTGGCATAAACTCAGATCCTTTTCCAGTTGCACACTGGTAGTGAAGAAAGAAAAAAAAACCTTATAGGAATAAATTTCATCGCAGTGAACACATATAATAGATTTTTTTTTTTTTGTATACTTTATAGTGATTGCTGGGCATATACGTTATAAGTTCTGTGTCAAGATGGATTGGGTGAGCTGTATATGGTTTTATTCTCCCAAAAAATGCAGGTGTTCCACAGGGTTCACTTCTGGCGCCCACTTTGTTTCTGCTCCATATCAATGATTTACTCGAGAGAACATCTTGCTCAGTATATAGTTTTGCGAACGATAGTACTCTTCATACTAGTTTCTCTTCCAGAGTCCCTATACCAGCTCGAGAAACAAAAATTCAATGAAACATTCACTTCAATAAAATAACGATGACTTGGTAAAAAGAATAGAATGGGGTAACATGAGCTTGGTGGAATTTAATCCTAGGAAAACCCAGGCATGTATCTTCTCAAGGAAAGCCGATCTATCATCATCTAGTATTCAGATGTCAGGAGTAACTATTCCTACACAGTCAAGTATCTCGATGCTAGGGATTACGATCAGTGATAATATCTAATGGGAAAACCATATGAGATCGATCGCTAATAGGGCTAACTACTTCACTTCTCGCCAGCTTCTAATGATCTATAAGGCTCATAGATTGGAATACAGTTATCATGTGTGGAGTTCTGCACTAAAACATTCATTGAGGCTTCTCTATTCCATCCAGAAAAAGGCAATCCGTCTTGTTGGCGTTTCTCCGCTCACAGACTCGCTCACTTCATTGGAACACGGTGGTAAAAGGGTCGGAGATTTGTCTCTCTTCTATAGATATTTTGACAGACAGTGCTCTTCTGAATTGTTAGCAATCGTTCCACCCTTAGCAGTATCTGCACGGATGACTCGACGAGTGCAGAATTTCCACCCCATTGTTGTAAATTTGGAGACCTGTCGAACCTCTCTTGCTCATGGATCTTTTTTCAATAGAACAGCTGAGCTTTGGAACTCCTTGCCGAAAGAGGTTTTTCCTGAGCCTTACAAACTTTGAAAATTCAAAGTGAATGTTAATTCGTATCTCCTGTCCCTTGATTCACGCGGTGTTCTTTGAACATTACAGGGCTTTCCTTTCGTGTGGATCTGCAGTTATTAAAAAAAAACGCGAATGGCTTTCTTTATCTTGTAGGATGTTCACAAAAGCATTCTTTTTGTTTTTATTTTTCATCGTGTTATGGTACACCAGTTGACCTTCTGAAAGGAACTATTGGAGACCTCGAAAGACTGGTTCGGGCCTTGTCACTGTTACAGTTCAATATTGTAGTGTGAGGGACAGCTGTTGAAGTTTATGAAGTGATATAATTCAATCGATCGAACTTTGATCTAAAATTCGATGAAATATACAGGAGAATAAATATTTTCACCTCTTCTTTACATTTATATCTTCAAACTATCTGCACATCCATGATGATTTCAATAGATTCACTTTTCATTTATGTTTCTCAACGAATATCCCAGGTTACTAGGAAATCCCTTAGGAGCTCATTCAATAGCTTGTGAGAGCAAATAATACCCTGAAACTTCAGTTTCTGAAATGAAATCCGATCCACTTTGGCTCCATGGCTGTACAGCAAGAATAACTCAACTGCCTTCTATTCTGGAATCATTTGAATTATCATAGTGAAAAAAAAATTAAAGACGTTCCAATTAGATTGAATAGGATGACAACCGTTGAATATGCATGATTTCTATTGTTAAGTTGGCGAAACATTCGGTGGACAAGCTGAAGAAAACCTATTTTCTAAACTGTTGACTTTTCGAAACTTCATTGTTTCATCTTCAGGACTCTGAGGTATAGAAACAAGAACATACATGTTGAAATGGGATTTGAGAATGTAGTTTTCTATGAATGGTTCGAAACGTTTGATTTTCAACGATTGTTATATTACATACTTCATATTGTTTCAATCGAAACTACATTCAAGAATCTCATTTTAACTTGAATGTTCCTGTTTTTATGCTTCAGAGTCCTGAAGATGAAATATTGAAGTTTCGAAACGTCGACAGTTCTTCAACATTCCACCGAATTTCCGCCAACTTAACCATCGAAATTCCTGTTACAGTATACAGTTACATAGGTATGCTACTGCAGGTTTCTTCACAGAAAAAAAAAAACCGCATGTTTTTAATGATACAACAGCTGGAAATAATTATCAATTAGTCCGTCTACAAGTGAACCAATCTCATTAATTGTCGGATCTTATTCGATGCCTTTCATGGAATTTACCTGTTTTTCCCCATTTTTGCCAGATGAAAAAAGATTTTCTCTATTTGGTGTAAAATACATCTCCGCAAATCAAAGCCATTCCTATTCGCCTTCTATGCAACTACATCTGCTTCCGCGTTGGAAAATCCGACTAACATAAAAGTAATCTATACTTCAGCGAGGAGGAAATGGACGCGATAAAAAACGTCTCCATTGGACTCGTCTCCAACCTACTCTCCATTATGGATTGGACATTTCGAAGGGTGCGGAATACTTTTCATACATTCGATTGGAAATTGAATTTGAATACAAGCATTAGAGGAGAGGAAACGCTTTCCAGAAAACATTCCCGACACTTATCGGCATGTTCGATTTCTTTCGATTGCCTCCAATGGATATTGATGTCGACCATACGATTTGTGTTCGAATTTTCTCATGAATTTAATTTTTTCGGGTGGCTTCGAAAGAAACAGGAATTTTGAGAGAAACTATATATGTCTATTGGTAGTGAAATCCAATAGTTTCCATGACATTTGTTATTGTCACATGTATTGACAAGTACAAATTAGAATATTAAATACCAAGACGGAAACTGATCGAATAATTTCTCTTGAAAAAGATATATTGCTCACCAAGGACATCAGATTTTACTTTCAACAAATTTTGTGTTCCGGGTAGGAATTGCACTTTACCAATATTACCACTCTCTGTAAATGACATTCACTTACGTAAAGGTTAAAATGTTACACAATTCTAACTATGATAAAGAGGTGAAGTTCATAACTGTGTTTGTTTGTTCTTCGAAACTACTGATCCGATCGATATATATATATATATATATATATATATATATATATATTACTATAATTGAACAAAAAGTCAGTGAGAAATATTATATGTTATTATTATCATTATTATTAATAATATAATAATAATATTCATTTAATCTATATTGATCACAATACATGACATAGGATAGGTCAAATACAACGAAAAATATCTTAATATACATACATATATCCATAATATCACATTTAAGATGTCTACTAACCCTGGTTTATCGACTCATACCTGTATAATTTTGGGATAAACTTGGCGAAAACTGATTGCTTGATTTTCGAGATCATTAAAACTTTAGATGGCTATTGTAGATGGCGCTCCGTCATGTATAATATGAAACTTTATTTCCACTACTCAGGACTGTGCAATCGAATTTTGCAGTACTATTTATTATTTAGCTAGTGAGATTTTAGCAGCCGTGACAGCCAATCGAATGCATTTCAGAAAATGCGTATGTAACGTGGAAATGTACCGTTAACAACCTGTACTTGTCAACTGCAAATTTTTAATGTTTCTATTTCCGTTTATAACACTAGACTTTGATCCGGAGAGAATATACTTTATTCGTTCACTTGAGAATGTACCACAAATTTTTTTTTAAATATGCTAGTATACTGAAAGTGATAGACACAGTGTCTAGGTTTAATGGTTCAAAATAAGGATCACTTCGTTTTCAATCTTTCACTGATAAGATTCAAGGTATATTAAGTTTCCTCCTCGATATAACTTTGGACTTTCGATGAAAACAATTTATGAATGTATACAAATGATACCATTTTTCTATCACTTTCAATGAATGTGATTTGAAGAATTTCATATTGAATCCTTGATGGCAAATACAAATAAATGAAAATATGTATGGATTCTGTGTGAAGAATTGTATGAATCGTCTGGCCCCATTGTCAGTGAAGACAATAATTTACCACATGAAAGTTGGGTATAAATTATATGTTTTTCTCGTATCATCCTAAATAATCCTTCAACGTTGAAATCCATATACAGCTTATTCACTAGCATCTCATCGTAATCTAAATCAATTCACTGGGGTACTTAGTTTTCAGATGATTTTACACAATGTATAATGCTCCAGAAGCACCCAGTCTTTCAATTTTCACTCTCAATATCTAAAAAGAAATAACAATATCAGATAGTTTTAAATGAAGTGATATCAACAAAAATTCGAACAAAGATTGACAACAATAACATCAACCTAACGTCAGTCTGAAACCAACACTTGAGAGATTTTTAAAATGCCAATATAACGCCCCCTATAAAAATTTAGGAAGCTATCATAATCGTCGATTGTTTTTCGCCGAGAAATTCTAAACAATATCGAATCAGTAGATGCACCAGGATTTTAAAAAATCTCAATCACAATGAATATTCATCAGCGTTCGAGAATAAAGTAATAAATCTGATTGTTGAATCCATATTATAGGTAAAATAAAATTCCACCTGAAAGTGATTTCCGGACAAAATGAACATCGTGTTTTCAATAATGACTAAAAGTTGAAAATTTAAAATTTTTAGTTGAGAAACTCGGTGATACTATAAAATGCATTATTCTGCAAATATTGCTTCTGAGTATGTTGCAACAAATCGTTGCCTTTTATTTCTTTTGGGTGATGTGGTAGTTTATTGAAAAATTTTATTCCTGTATATGACGGACTCTTCTCAAAAAGGGATAGATTGTGCTTGGGAATACGAATAGCATTTCCTCTCCTAGTGTTGTAGCTATAATTTTCAGAAACGCAGCTATACATATGGATATAATTCAGAAAAATCATAATGGACTTGAAAATATATATACAAGGTAGAGTCATTATCCTATATTTTCTGAAATATTCCCTACAAGAATCAGTTAGCTTGAGACTGAAGATCTGTCTGATAGTCCTCTTTTGTGAGATGAATATTCTGCTAACATTGCTAGAACAACCCCAGATATTACATGACAAGTGTGGGTAAATGATGGCATAATATGAATTTATTAGCTGGCGAGTACTTAGTATGACTTTCATTTGTAGCAAGGCGTAGTAGCCGCTATTCACTTTTTTACAAACGAAATCAATGAAGGATTTCCAGCTCATATCACTATCGATATATGTCCCTAAAAACTTTGTAGTTGTTGAAAGGTTTATTACAAGGTCGTTTACCTTTATTGGTGAATAAAATTTGCTACTGACGATATCAAGATCAATTGTGTCAAACGCCTTTCACAAATCGAAAAAATAGGGCCTCAACATATTTTTTCTTATAGAGTGATTGATAAATGATATTGAACAATTGGTAAGATGCACTTTCAGTTGATTTTCCTGGACAGAATCCGTGCTGATATTTTGTTAACATTTGGGAATTGCTCAGAAATGAATACATCTGATTGTGAACAGAACTGTGAGAATTGTTATAGGACGAAAATTTTCAATGGCATTAGGGTAACCTATTTTAAGAATACGGAGAACTACTCCTGTCTTTAAATAGTCTGGAAATTTACCGCAATCAACACAGTCATTAATTATGAATGCCAGAGGTTCAGCAATGGCAATGTGATTATAATATAATGTAAATCAAGTCGGAGAAAACGGGCGAGATTTGATGTTTCAACGGTGTGCGCTGACTAAACGGTTCGGTTCGACTTCTACGCGGACCAAGTTGCGGGCAAAAGCTAGTCTCTCATAGATTACCATTAGTTCCGAGGAGAATGCTGCAGATAGGCAAAGTTTGAATTATTCACTGGAATAATTACGGTATTTTCGACAATAAAAAAGGACCAGCCTTGAGTGACGAGAGCGCTGAATCCTTAGTTATTGAAGAGTATTGTTGTTTTCAAGACATAACCTAGATCTTCACTTTCCGTTGAAAGTAAAAGTATAAAAAAGTATTGATTACTTGTTTACACCTTGCTGCCAAGTATTTGAGGCCGAGTGGGCATCAGCAACCATGGATTTTCAAATTTTTTACATGCATTGCTGTGATAGATAGATAGATAGATAACTTTATTCAGGTGGTATGGTTTTGCATTAATACAATTTTATTCACAGGATGTCACCTAAGCCATGCTTGTGTTGTGAACATCCTATGATAGACATATATTCAGTTTCAACCTTGTATATAGTAATATGTATAGTAAATTGTAGCTTTATTAGTAGTAATAAATGTACAGGATATCTAGGTATATCATATACAAGTTCCGGAGGATGCAATTGAGAAAGGGAGGACATTAGTTGAATAGCTTTCTGAATTTGTCATAATGTATGTCAATATATTTTTTTATCTCATTTTTCATACTTTTTTTTTGCATGCTTTTTAAATGTGGGGGTAGTTCATTTACTAGTTTTGGGCCATAGTAGGAAATGAATTGCTGCGTTTGACTTTTTGTATATAGAGAAATTGTAATCGACAGGTTGCTAGTAGTTTTTGTATTGTATGCATGGGTGTTATATATCATTGGAGAGTTCAGTGTCCAAATCAGGCCGTGAAACACATACAGTTTTCTCACGTCATATAAACCTGTGTCCCGATATAGTGAAGCAGTTGGATACCGACGATTTTTTTTGAACAAAATTTTTATCAAGGTGTTCTGAGTGACTTGAATATTGTTCAAGATAGTCTTACCTACCATACCCCAGATTATAATACAGTATCTTATTATCGATTCAGCCAAGGCATCATAGATCATAAGTCGTAATTTTTTGTCAACAATGTTTCTTAGTTGGTAGAATTTGTAGCTCAATTTTCTCAGTCTTTTGACGGTATATTGTACATGTTCGGTCCAACGTAGATGTTGGTCTACCATTATCCCAAGATATTTAATATATTCCACTTTTCCAATGTTTGAACATGTACAGTTTATATCATTACATCTCACGTTATGAATTTTCAGGGTTGTATTTGTTGGTTGATCTCTAGCTGTAGCAGTGTGAGTTATATATTTTGTTTTGTCTATATTCAAACTAAGTAGATTCTCGTTTAGCCAATTATGATAGATTTTTTGTTCAGATTCTGCGATTTTATGAACTTCTTCCCATGAATCGTGTATGAAAGTTATAGCCGTATCATATGCGTATGAAGTGACAAAACCCGATGTGTTTTTCAAGTATCCAATATTGTTGATATATATAAGGAAAAATATAGGCCCTAAAACGGTTCCTTGAGGTACTCCTGTTGAAATCGGTAATGGGTCACTGATCGTATTATTAATTTTCACTTGTTGCATACGTTCTGACAGATAGTCTTGGACAATACTGAGTGAAGCTCCTCTCACTCCAATTTCATTAAGACGGTCGTATAATATTTTGTGATTAACAGTGTCAAATGCCTTGACTAAATCGATGAATACTGTAAGACATTTCTCATTTACATTCAGATTATTTAAGATGTTATTAATGAAGTGGAATATTGATTTTTCGGTACTTTTCTTTTCCCGGAAGCCAAATTGGTTGTTTGAAAGTATGTTTATCCAGATAGTTCATTATTCTCGTCTTCATCGCCTTTTCGAAAATTTTGGAGAAGTTATTGGTAATAGTAATTGGTCGGTAGTTTGTAGCTAGGCTTTTATTTCCCGATTTGAAAATTGTAGTTGTTACTGATTCTTTCCATTGCTTTGGGATAGAACCCACACAAAAACATAGATTTATGATATGGCATAGTGGATCTATATAATACTGTGTGAACTTTTTGAGAAAAGTGACTGAAATGCCGTCCGGTCCTGGCGCCGAGTTATTTTTGAGGCTCGATGTGATGTGAATGATGTTTTATTTAACTACCAAGTGGATGATTTTTTTGTGGAAAATTGATTAAAATTATTTCAATTCAAAATATTTGCGAGCACTTTTCGACTGGCACCCTGTTATCACTGTATTTACCTACTCATAAACATATGTAAAAATTCGAGTTTGATTATCTACAATCTACGTGATGAACAACTTTCTGACCTTCTGCCACGTCACTCTTTTGCGGGTTTTCGGAATTTTCGTTTCGTTGCTTTGAGCGAAATATGTTTAAAACCCCATTATTCTCGTTGACTACAAGAACCACATGCAATATACTATCCAAAAATTAATTTTGAGGACCTGTGGTCATAAAAAATCAACCAACCTTCAGTTCTCCTCTGAAAACATAATTTTGAAATAGTTCAATGTTTGTTCCGTAGGTTTTCTGGGTTTGTAACCTACCACAATCCGAAAAATAAGAATTAATATTGGAATCTATACAAGTGTAGAAGGGTAAATTTTCAATCTACCCCGAAAAGTTGCTGCATTCATTGAAAAACAGTTTTTTCTGGATAGAACAAGTCCAATAATGGTGGATTCATCCAGCAATCGTAGCTCGGAAGTTGGTAATCGGAACTCGAAAATCGTCAAGTCTTAATTCGTGACAAAATATACACCATTCATGCGGCAATCTTTAGCACTGTCTAGTCCTAAGACAACCTTCCCCCATTGGTCGATTTGACACAGTCGCTCTGACGTCTGCCGAGTTAATACTTTTTAACAACCAATCACGATACACGGCAGTTTACAATACAATACGAACTGGATAACGCATGCGCAGTTCGAAAATTCGTAAGTCGTAACTCGTAAGAGTTGAAACTGGGTCAACTTTACGAATTCCGAATTATGATAGCTGCATGAACGATCTTATCAAAAGTCATTCACCGAACTTCTTCCGAGTTATTTCTTACAACTTGCGAATTCCGACTTCCAAGCTACGATTGCTGCATGAATCCACCATGAGTCAGCAACTTCTCGTATAACTCAAATTTTGACTATCAAAAAATAATAAGGACTAATGTACATATGAAAATACTTATCGTTAACGTTTCGAAATCTAAATCTGCTTCCGTTCTCAAATATCTCCTGTAGGCAATCTTGGTAATTGACATTTGTCAAATATTTCCAATTTGCATTAACGTTTTGTCCTTCAAGAGATATAGCCATTCGCGATCCATATCAAGCGAACTCATAGATATGCATGCTTCGCCAGACAGCATGATGAAAGCTGATTCCCTTAAGTTTCGTTTCTTGCCATTGCTTTCTTTCGTTATAATTTTAGTGTCGTTACATTCTACTGTGTGATCTCCATCGGCAGTAAGAATGTGTTCTGATACTTTCGAACCACCTATCTGTCTGTTTCTGATGTACATCTTGTGTTCACTCTTTCGCACTTCCAATGGTCGAGATGTTTCACCGATATATTTTTGACCGCAGGAACAAGGAATTTGATGAATACAATTTTTTGTAAGTTCCGTTGTGTTATTTGGTTTGGTATGTGTCAGTATTGACCTCGAAGTATTTGTTGTTCTGAATGTTGTTCTAACATTATACCTGTTGACGATCCGTTTTATCTTTACAAACGAGGGACACAAAGTGATATAATATCGATCCACCACAAATTAATGACGTTCAAACAGTAGTTAAATGTTGAATTTACATCAGTTTCATATGAAATTGAAAAATACCTCTTTTCAACGTGAAACATGTATTTTTTACAAGGAATATTCCATAAATATTCTATGAATATTCTATTTGTGTCTGGTGATGTGATTTCTCGATACACGTTCGAAAATGTGAACTCATACTCATCTGACGAGTTCGAAAGGAATATTTCTGCGTGAACTATAACAAACCTAATTGGTTCACGGAAGGGCAATCGCCACTTGGCCGTTCCAATCGTTTAACGTCTACCGTCGAGATATTAGGTGGTCCGAAAGCTATCAATTTCGCAATATCGATAACACCATCTATCATCGCTACAACAAATGTCAGGGCGCGTTGAAGTTCGCTCGAAAATATCGAAATAAATCGCTGCGATACTTCACTTCTGACCAGCGATATTTGGTTGATGTAAAGTGGGCACACGGCATGACTTTGAGTAGTTTTCAACTGACAGAGTGGAGATGTCTTGTGGAGAATACATGAGTGGTAATGGCATGGTTTATAGAGATATAGTTAGTCAGCTATATGGAAATATCATTTGAAGATCTTTTCTTTCGTTTTTTTTACAGACGTCGTAGCCTGAGGGTCGGTTGCATAAAGAAAAATTAATCGTATGATTAAATAATGCCACATCAATTTTGATTATGTTCTAAAAAAAAAATTGTTCGTTTCCGTTGACCAGCTGACGAACGTCAACCCTCAGAAGTCGAAACTTGTGCGAGCAATGGATCAACGAGGCCTTAAATCATATGATTAAATAATGCCACATCAATTTTGATTTTGTTCTAAAAAAAAAATTGTTCGTTTCCGTTGACCAGCTGACGAACGTCAACCCTCAGAAGTCGAAACTTGTGCGAGCAATGGATCAACGAGGCCTTACCTTTTAACGTGCGATTACCCAGCACGGTGGCCCGGCGAGGATTCGAGCCCCGGCCTTCCGCTTGATAGGCAGATATGCTAACCACTACACTACCGAGACCACGATGTTACGTTAAATGTCGATTGTGTTGCATAAAACTTACTGATGCTACAATTAACGATCCATTAACTAATGACGGAAAATACGTTACACCAGTGCTAATATTTGCATTCCCAGCATTACCATTATTGTTTTTGATGCTGTCAGGTTGTCACTTTGAGGTTATAATTTTGTTTACCTGTTGGTGTCTGGCAAAATATAGAGACTCCAAAGAAAAAAAAGGGGCCCAACTATACCGAGGTGGAAAAAACTACCTTGCTGGAGATTGTTAATAAGAACGTATAGTTTTCCATAATACAATAAAGCTATGTAGATAGCTGTTCAAACTATTCTATGATCTTTTCCAGATATGGACATATAATCGAATGCAAGCAATCTGATATAATATCTATAAAAAAAAACAGGATACACGGAGGAAAATCGAAAGGGAATTCAATAGCTGTTTTACAATTCCAAGAGAGTGGAAACAATGGGCTCATTCAGCATTTTTTTTTTATTTCATAATTCAAAAGTACTGGACTCAAACAATCTAATTACCAAAAATTTTTCTTTCATCCACATGTTTACAGCCTCAAATTGATATTTGAAATCCGTGCGCGTCTAAACGGGGCGTGGCTTATTGTGACGTCACTATACGTACGGCCGATGGGCGCCAGATAAGAGGTATTCGTTTATTAGTAAACTCGGGTCAGTTTTCGTTGAGTGTGACTGTATGTATCGTGAAGTAACGTCGTTTGATTTATATTGAGCGATAAAAGGAGTTTTCGCAAAAGTTGTGTGGTACCAGAGTGTAGGAATACATCTATTAATGCACCGGATAAGCAGGACAATCATGGCATTTTGATTCCTGTATAAATTTTTCCTCCGTGTTCATTACACATGACACATCATAGTTTTTTCCTTTTATTTTATGCTCTGGTGTTATTTTTGCCCTCAACTCACAAAACGTCTGTTGTTGTTTCACTGGTACATAACCGATGGCATTGTCTCCATAATTTTGTCAGTTCATTTCTCAATGAATGGAAATGCGGAATTTGGGAATACCTCAGTCGCTATAAGCACCTTTTTTTTAATTTTTTGTGTAGAACTCACGTAATTCGGTTTCCTCTACGAAAAATCCTCAACACTTTTCAGCGGTCTCGTATATTTTCGAAGAAACATTTCCATTTTTTTCAAATCAAATTTCTGTTGTTTGAACACACAAAATTTGTCCTTCTCTTCATCAAAACAGCACACATGTCCTAATTTACTTGTAACATTTTTAAGCAGACGAAACCATTATTGTTTCAAATAATTAACCTTTTTTCGAAAGTCAATATAAATATGTTCAGTTATCAACAATAACACGGCGGTAACGGTGAAAAGGTGCTCATAGCAACCGAAGTATTACCATCAGTTTAACCACAACTATATTGTCTTTTCATGAGTTGTGTTTACTTACCGCTGTAATTTCACTCCTTTCATTTCACTGCTAATAAAGTCGTTATTTTTGTTGAAATAGTCCATTATCATAAATATATCCACTTCTGGTAGATTACCAGAATCAGCTTTCATAAATCCAGTTTTCAACGCATACATTTCAAAAAGAATAACACACTTCGCTAACAGTATAAATACAACTAATATAAGCGATGCCGCGTCCTCTACCGTGTGCGTATAGTGACGTCACGCGCTGTTCTCGATACTTTTACACCAGCGCAACTTCAACTTGAATTATTTCAGTACAGGATGAAGCTATTGGTCTGAAATTTTTGTGAGCGTATTAGGGGTCCAGACACTACAAGAAAATGCATAAAAATGTTATAATGTTGATTTCACTGAACGACCCTATTGAGAATTCTATGGAATAATTTAGAGAGAACAACTAGAAAATTAGTTGATTTCCTCAGCATTCGGCATGTTAATATACCCAAATAGCACACGACGTCCTGAAGACGAACCATTTATGTCCCAGTTACGTCGATACGTCCCGGGACGTATAGGAGACATTCGAAGAACGTACATTACCGGATGTACCATGTATGTACTGGTTAGACGTCCCATGTAGGTACATACTTGGTCCCGTTCCAATCGGAATGTAATAAAAACGTACATGCTTGGAAGTACTATGTACGTACTTTATTGAGTGTCCCTGATACGTTTACATTAACTCCTCTTCAGGTACGTACTTTTCGGAATGAATTAGGGACATACCAATGACGTGTTTTTTTGTGAATCCCATGTACGTACTGCTCAGACGTATCATTTACGTACATGTTTGGAAGAACTATGTTCGTACTATTTGGACCTTCCAGGTGCGTACATATTGAGTCCCTTTCAGATACGTATCTTTCGAAACGTTTGCGGGACATAGTAATGACGTACATTTTTGGAAATCGTATGTACATACTATCTGGACGTCTCGTTGACGTACTTTTTTGTACATACTGTTTGGACCTCCCAAGTACGTACGGATTGGGTTCCTTTCATTTTCTACATTTCTGTTAGTATGTACATACTGTTTGGACCTCCCGAGTACGTACGTATTGGGTCCCTTTCGGTTCCAGGGGTATTGGGATTTTGAGAGTGATCACTTAGTGTATTCAAACATATATCAATATTGGTAATGCAATATTCATAATGAATTATTTCTAAAAAAAATTGGAAAAATTGAAACATCGACATGTGGTGAATTTAAATACCAGAAAATTACATACAGAATTTTTTGCACAGCAAGTTTGATATTCCAAAACCGCCATCACATGAGACAGTGATCCTTTAGTCTTTTTTCGAATATATTTTCATTGTTACTGAACTTTCTAAAATTTTAATATTATCTCGAACAAAACTAACTTGAAGTCATCACATCTATAGCACCCAACTCCTTCTTAAAAACAAGTATCTCCGTGCCGTAGAGCGTAACAGTGGTCGACAATGATATCTCCATAGAAAAGGTCGAGAGTTCAAGCCCCGCAGCAGCCAGGTCTTTTTCCAAGTAAGTATTCGGTTAGATGGTTAGTACACTTGAATGAGTAAAATTTCCAACTTGACTATTTGGTAAAAAAGAAATGAATAATCCCGAATATGAAAACTTAGATTCATTAAGTGATATAAAATGATATATCATTACGTTGTTTTCGAATATTGATCTAATATCGCCGAATGTTCACATTTTTTTTGTGGCCACTATTGATATCATCTACAATATAAGGTTAATATTCCCGTAATATTGAACCAATATTGGTCAAATATGTTTGTTCTACTTGGGATAGCGCATACAGAATGGAAAATGTACGTTTTCGGAATGTCCCAAACAGTTCCCCTTTCTGTACATTTCAGGTCCTGTGTGGACTAGAAAAGTACGTACCTGGGATTACCGACTATGCGGAAACGGTAAGTCGCAGGGAGGTCTTATGTACGTCTGTCGGAGACAAAAGTACGTCCTAAATACGTACAATACATCCTCACCGTACATATGCAGTACGTCCACTGGACGTACTTGTGCTATTTGGGTATCGATTCTTCATTCTTGCGATTATCTTTGTTACTCGATGAACAATTCGACAAACTGTTGATTTGTACATTGAAGCTATCCCCTATAACTTGTTGATATGCGCCAGTCGTTTAGTATCTCAGCGTTAATAATAACTGATTCATTGCACTTATAGTCAAGTTTCTTTTGGTAACGGGCTCAATCTCATCTCCAAATAAATAGATCAGTTCCATAACCACATGTTTGGAAAATCTGAACTGTTGATAAAAATCGATATCATCGTTAATATCAAACGGATTGTTTCTACTTCGAAAGAATCTAGGCCTTCGAATCAATGGTTCTTCTGATAATGAAGACAATGATGTTGTAGGCATGTTCTGTAATAATAAATATATTTATATCCGAAAATTCAAGAATATCCAAATGATTTTTGACAGAATTTTCATCTGATAGTTCCTGATTGTACGTTAATCAGTGGAGCGGTAGTGATTAGGCTAATGCCTCGTCAAATACGAATTGATTTGAAATTAGCTCTTGATTGGCTTTTATGCATCCAAGATCTTACGTTGAATAGCCATAATCATAAGTTAACGTGATATCAAATTAATGTGTCGTCAAGTCACTGATCAGCATTTCTGTGCAACCCAATCTCGCATTTAACGCCACGTTAAATATTTAACGTGACATCAAATACTTTATTGGCTTTTATGCAACCAGCCATGAATCAACCATTTTCTTGATTTTTTCGAATCAAACCAAAAGATGGCAATCAATTCAGAAAAAGTTGAAAGTTGACTCTTTGACAATGTCGTAGATCATTTAGGTTTTGACAATTATCATAATCATTGGTAATGGTTCGGACTTCCATTGTCTATATTATTAACTCCATTGAAACATGTTGCTGATAACGGTAGGATGAAAATACAAATCAAATAAGGTACTCAATCAGATCCAAACAGAAGGTAGAGATCAATTTTTTAGTCAAAGATATAATTGAAGATTTGATTGATCATTATGTTCGTCGAATCGATTACGAAAATCTCCAAAGTGTAAAAGTCTGAATAATTATCAAATTTCGGTAAGAGATGTTTTGTCGCCAATTGTGCAAATGGGCATCCAGTACACCTATACCCCCACAACCTTGGAGTTTTATCTTCGTGAGATTCATCTTTTTGGGTGCACGTCATCTGGAAACAACCCAATATCGTCATCTCCATCTTTTTGACTTATTTGGACACAGCAAAATGTTGGTAGTCCTATTTCATACTCTTTTTGATTTCCTATAGTAGTCCAGCTGCTCAGAAATATCCCATGTTTCTGTGAAGTTAAGCTGATATACCAACAGCACTCAGAGTAGCCAAATCGTGCTCCCTGTCCGGAAATTTTACCTTTTTTCCACCTTGAGGATGGTATTGAAACATAGTCCTGTTCTCCGGTTGTGCCATAAACAGCTCCCCTTTCGTTGGTAATATTCTCATCACTAAGAAGGGAAGTGCGCTAGGTTCTCCCCCTCTGTGCAGGTATGATGATGTAGAGCCTTGTTCACTTCACCTATTGGCTTACTTATTGATCTTCTTGTTGAGACAGAATCTAAGAATTTATAGAGAGCAACAGCAGGCCGGGGCATACTATCTCACAATCTTGTTTTTTGGCATTGACAAACAAATAACAATTTCCACCCCACATAATTTGAAATACGGAACAGTTGTTTCTCCTTCAAGCGAGGGCCAAAATAAAAAGTAAAATTGTTATGGTTGAACTCTTTATGTAATTGCCCTTTTTGGGGATAGTGACCATGGGGTTGGGGAAAAGGTATGACAGTTGAGGTTATGATAGGGAGTTATCCTCTTTGGAATCCTTGGATGGTGAAATAAACCTTTCCGCTCAGCATTAAACACATTACGGAAGTAACTAGTCTGCAACTTCAACTCCAAATATTGACTAATATATTATTCTATTCCCAAACCCCTTCGTATAATATCATATTTTGAATCAAAAATAGTCTTGGATACGAGAGTAGATTTTGCTTCAGAGACGTCAACGTTACTGTTGAGAACTTTTTTAATGAAAATCAATTTGAAGGTGAATTCAAACAATACAATCCGGGAAATTTTCATTTTCCTTTTCATGGGTCATTTATATTGTAGACCTACGACGGTGTATAAGGGTCACTGTAAGAATAAAAAATATCTCCATTGACAGAATAAAATCTGTCAATGCCGGATCAAAATCTGTCAATGACAGATAATAATTTGTCAATATACCATTGACAGATTTCAATCTGTCAATGGCAGATTTTATTCTGTCATTGAAAGATTTCAATCTGTCAATGGAGATATTTTTCATTTTTACAGTAACCCTCATACGCCATCGTATAGACCACGTAGTTCGAGAGAAAATAGCAAGAAAAAAATGGAATTTCATCAATACACATGTCATCGTGAAACTGGCATTTTGTTTCATTGAATTCATGTAAAGAGCAAAGTTCATACATTTTGATGAGTTACTCACTTGATATGCTTTCCTGTTGTGATGAAAATTGAGAACGTTGAAATAATGACATACACAAAGTTTCACGCGAGTATTAGAATAATATTACAAACCCCGTATGGCATCGTGAGTTGAAAAGTCAAAAAAAAACAAATGGAAAAATAACTTTAATATATATTCATACGAATGAAAGCCCAAATCGTCAACATTTCTCTCTATCAAAGATTGTAGACTTTCACGATCGGCGAGTGATGAATTGTTAAAAATTTCCGGCCTTCTGAGCCGTGATCCGCAAGTTTTTGAGCCTTACGTTTCGTCTGCATCTGCAGCAGACATTTTCGCTCTGCTCGCAGCAGCACATTAAGCTAATAGGGACGTTCATTAAACTGATACGACCCCCATCGGATAAATTTGAACTGAATCCAAACGGCAACACAAAGCCTTGTCCAATTGCTCATCAAAAATCGGCCATTTACCGTTTGATGTCGACATTTCTTGAACACGCTAGTGCCCTCATTAGTTGAAATTTTTCCCTATCGTCAACATTTTACTAGGACTACTATACGATACTTCAACGACAAGATAATAACATTCAGAGAATGGCTAGCTCAAATAAACGATGAAAAACGAAAAAAATTTATACTAAATCTGAAGAGTAGGATTAGCTGTTCCTATACCATATCTGAATCTGTTCGTGTCTTTCCTATAAATGTCAAATTCTGTTCTTTCCTGATCACCAATACATCTCGAAATAGCAACTTTCCCAACATCTGTCTCAACCCTACCCATGCACATTCACTTCAAGCCCGCTTTTCAGTTTATCAAAGGTTATACCACGAGTCCTTCAAATTTAATCGATAAATTTTCATTTTTCACAAAAACTTTTTTATTTGGCAAAAGTATGAAAACAAACCGACTGATAAAATCACGAGTCCGTAGGACGAGTGATTTTATCTAATTCGGTTTGTTTGAATGCTTTTGCCTCAAAATAAAAAAGTTTGAGTGTTTCGAAAATGAAAATTTATCTCATTAAATTTGAAGAACGAGTTGTATTTGGAGAGATTATTTTTTGAACAAATAGAAGGAAGAACAATTTAATTGATCAGTATTTCATTTACATAAGAAGGAAAGGAGAATAGGTGAAAATTTTATAAATTTGAAATGTCAAACAACGATGTATGCCCTCTATGATCCAGAAGAGATATGATGCTTACGCAGTGAATATGATAATGCTTGCCGAAGATACCAAGAGATGGCGTCACACCTCTCATTGTACAAGGTTGATAATTGAAAATTTCTTTTGAAATGAAAATCGAGCCAGAAGGAACATAAAATCATTCGTTATGTCGTGGTATCAAACTCTTCCTACAACGGTTTCTTCTCATACAACAAAAAATGAATTGTATTCTTTAAAAACTAATTTTACGCCATCTTCATTTGAGTTAAGGAAACCTTAAATATTTGAGTCGGTCGTTCGCTATATCTGTCATAAAGTTGGGGTTCTGAGCTATTTACGTGTTTGAGTGTTCATTGAAATGTGTTATGTTATTATTATGCTGAAAAAGTGAAAAGTGAATGACTATTAATAGTAAGGTAACTCTTCATTCATGATAATTTATATAAATATGAGCCAGTTCAATAGAATCGACGCGGTAAACCTTATAGTTTTGACAGTTCAAAGGTAAACAACGTTTTATCAAAAGGACCAGGCAGTTTCATCAGTATAATACCGAATGATTGGTCAGAATAACCATAGAATAACCCGCTACTATTGGTTGAAATGCCAAAAACGTCACATTTTGACAAGTGAAAAAAATAATCATTGAGATATGAATAATAATCAGTGATAACAGAGGAAGTCCATGACAGATCAAAAAACTATGGAGGTAGTTGCTTACCCAAGTCTTTATATTTAGTATCATTTTTTTTCCTGAAGATGCTAACCTTATGGCTAGTTCAATTTTGATTTTGTACTTGTAAAGTAGGTTAACCACTGCTCGGTAGGTCTTTCATGACGGCATCGAGATTAACGTTCAGAGTGAGATTTTAAAAAAGGTCGATTTCCTTGCACAATTAATATTCAATGATATTGGTTTGAGAGACCTAATCCTGAAATTGAGTTCTGTAAAACACCATCTTGTGACATCCACAGAGAGCGATGTGAGAGACAAAAAACTCTATTCCATACCTCAATTTGGACAACGGAATCAAAACACCAATTTCATCACATCAACGGATTTATGGTGATTATTCAATATTTTACAACCATTCGTTTAAATGGACATGAAATGGCCCTTCGATCGCAGATCATTTATTCATTACTTATAATTGAATTAGAATTGCTAATGCACAAAGCTGCAACACTAGAAACTGTCGCGATGGCCAGATTTATATTCCTTATTAACAAACCGGCACAGGAATCGGAACACGATTCTTCTCTTTTCTCTCCCGTTTCTCGGTTCTCGAATTAGAAACTGTATCTCCTCGTTCCATTTGTATCGGATGAAAAGACGCTATATGGGTCATGTATAAGTAAGATTCATTCATGGTTGGAACTTTTCGGGTGATATCGGAGGAGGCAAAAATCAGTCACAGATAAATATTTCAAACAATTTCATTCACCCCCTATGAAATATCAAGATAGTAAACACTTTTTCAAGTTTTTTTTATGAAGATCATTTTCAGCTACTTTCAGTGATTTTGGTAAGCTCTTGTAGCAAATGACGCCTTCGTATGAAAAAGATTTTTTATAGAAATTTGTTCCGAATGTTGCCAAAAAAAGTAACTCTTCTTGTTGAATGATCCTGATCATTTGAGCATAGTTTTATATTTGAATGTTTGATGTTGTGTTTGAGAAAATGAATGAATAAATATAGTTTATATTTGAAAATGGAAATAATGTCCAGAAATCATCTAGATTTATAACGGTTGATTAGTTGGTTCTTTATGATCCAGATTCTGAAGTGCCTTTACTTTTCGATTTATTGTCTGTTCCCCTAATCGAGATTAAATATTGGATTCTGGAATGAAGTAAAGAGAAATGAGAAACGACTTTCCTATAATGCAATGGAATTCGATTTCTGATTCTATATAGGATACCTAAAATTGGTCAATTTTTTTCCCGATATTTTTATATGTTTCAACCACGTTGAATTTTCATCTATATACAACCTCAAAAATTTAGTGAATGAGTAATATCAATATTCTAAACCAACCTCTATTGACTGAAACCTGATTTTATGTTATGTCAATATTGACTCACTTCAGAATGAAAAAAAATATCCCGACCCAATGTAAACTTATATAGGAAAACAATTTTCAAAATAAAAGATGGTATAATGATCTCGCAATATTGGAAAGCTGAGTTAGCCTAGTAAGTAACTTGCGTTACGATCTAGACAAAAATAGTCCATCTTGGAGCCACATTGGACCGTCAATAGCACAACCAGTTACATTTCATCAAAGGTATAACAGGTTACATTGGAAGGATTTTCAATAATTTTGGGATGAGGTTTTCCTTAGAGACAATACGACATCTTGGATAGACATGTCAGATCCAAAATCTTCCAGACCATTTCCAACAAACTTGAAAGCACACTGATGACTGCCACCAAAGCCGAAACGGGTCTGCATCTCAGATTCATGGAGGAAACACTGTATTAACTAACTTCTGTTTCCTTTTCTTTGTAGTTTTCTGAGTTTCTAACCTACCACAATCTGAAAAAATAAGTACTTATCAATATTGGAATATAAACAAATGTAGAAGGGTAGACTTCTATCTATCCCAAAAAGATGCTGCGTAAATTGAAAATCAGAAAAGATGTATCCATCACGAAATAATGACTTCCATTCTGTAACCTGTATGTGTGTTTTCTCGTTTTCCCCAAGAAATAAACATAAATTTCAAATCTCCAATGACAATGAGGTTATCAGATATCTACGATGTTTTGTGAACATCAAAGAATGTCTCTCAGGTATATATAAAATATGAAGAGATAGGTTTACTTAGTAGCCAACATACAATGTCAAAAGTTAGTATCAGTTCGGAAAAGACTCAATTTTTTACTGAGAAACAAACATTTTTGTTTTTCTTCAACGTTTCAGAGTAGTAGTGAAAGATATCTGAACGTATTTCAGATTTTTATTTATTCTTACGGTATGTTACAAAAATTAATTTTCCCGTTGAAACAAAATTCAATGAAATACTACTCTTCAACAAAGAATACAGATCTTCATTCAATATGACCAACCGTTTACAAATTGAAGAAGTTTATATAACTTTCAGTATTATTTTTCTTCGGGTTTGAAGGCCGTCGTTCTCTGGAATTTCTTCCTGAAGGAATTCCAAAGAACCACGACCTTCAAACCCGAAGAAAAGTAGTAATACTGAAAACCTCGGCCGCGAAAGCCTTAACCATTTTGTTCTATAACTTTCATTTCCAAAATTTCCACTCGAGCGCAAGAGTAATCTTCATTGTCATTCACTGAATTTCAGATCGGATTTGTATCTTATATCCTTCTCTACTTATATTCGAGAGCCAGCTTAGTCTATACCTAAAGAAACAGACAAAAACTAATCCGAGAACAAACACTTGGAAACAGGCATAGAATAAAAGATTTTCCGGACCAGAATACATCAAGTAGGCGATCAGCGCGATAAACAATACATGGCGTCGTGTTCTTCTGTACGTTTCAGTAAGAGTCGCACTTCCATTTCAGGATCTTCTGAAAATGTTTTATTCCTGTGATCCTGTGTTTCATTTGAATCGGAGAGGCAAACGTATTATGTGGGAGAGATTTCCGACCTTGGAAGGTCATTTACGATTGTCTCATCTGACCCTTTTATCAGTTTGAAGCGAAAAAGTATCCCGAATTTTTTCGTGTTGGCTGTGATTTGGGGAATGAAAAAGAGACAGAAAACTTCTACGAAGTTTCATACGTACTCTCCAGATACAATCGCCATTCCTCTACAAAAAAATATTCCCATATAGTTTCATACAATGAGATTCAAAATACATCGACATGTGTAGTTTCAAGGAAAAAATTACGAGTTTCAAATATTCTAGAGAAGTTGGTCCGACTGAACAAAATTAAGGTTTAACCTTCCAAGTTATGATTTATTGGTCCTTAAAAGTTGAGTCAACATAACCAATGAATGGATCACTAGTTAGTATCTGGACTGGGTCCAACCACCAGAAGAGCATATTCATCAGATTTTTGATTGCATTGAACTTCATACCCTTCAAATTCAGTTATCAGAATCATGCCCTTCTGTTAGGAAATGTGTTGCATATGTTGATTTTTTCTCTTTATCCTGCAAACACCTCTTGTGTTCTTTCACGTGTGTTTGAAAAGATATCCCTGTTTCATCTTTATAGAACATAGGGCCTGCCACATGAAAATATATACAGTGCGTCTCAAAAGTCCCCTCCCTTCCTCTTATCAAATCCTTGGACAAGTACAAAAACCTCGAATTAGGGAGACTAACAAAAACGTCACCTTATTTGACAACTATCCAGAGGCGAAGCTTCTGATTGTAAGAATTAACTGTTTGAATTCATCACAGCTTTGCGTTTTCGAAAAGCGAGTTGCCAAAAACTGACATGAACACAAACAAAATCAGTTTGATCGAATGGGTTTTTTCGATACCTTTCAAAAGAGGTGTCGCTTGCGGTAGGGTTTCATTTGAAATTATTGGTCACAATGGCCTTGTAACGTCATCTTTGCCGATTTTGTCTTCTATCATCACTACTATGAAAGTTTACAACCTTTAATATTCCGTTTCCAAAGTTCACTTGCTTATGTATAATCGTTCCAAATATAACAGGGGGGGACTTTTGAGAAGCACTGTATGCTCCCGATAATAATTTGATATGCCTACTTAGTATTTCAATAGGCAACAGTCTTTGTGTCACAGATAATTTGACATTTTTGTCCAATGGTCTTCTGGTTTCTTGGAAGAAAGAATGTGCGAACACAAGAAAAATACACAAGGAGAAAGCACGGTAAAGCGGAGCATAATTGGACAAACCATCACAGCATTAAGGGTCAGTTGTATGAAGCGTAGTTAACCTAGTGTTTAGGGTTAACCCATGAGTTAACTATGCAATTTTCTGAATCACCAAAACTGGTAGTTTAACTAAAGTTCATGGAACGTCAAATTTTAATATGACATATAACCTATAATGTCACAACTTCTTATTTACAATGGAAAACATGGATTATTTTGATGAGTTACTGGATGATGAGGATTTTCTAGAATTGCTAAGAGGAATAGAAGGAGGTTTATTTACTTATATAGGTAACTTTTGTACCTTGAGATTTTATACTTGTGATTCTAGGTTTAAGAAGAAACGTTCGTATTTTTCGAACTAGAATAAATCATTTTGAAAAGTGGACGGAAAATGAATTCTTTGATAGATTCAGAATATCAAAAGGCACTGCAAGGGAAGTTTTGAATCAAATCGACATTGTATCGCCTACCAAGAGGTTAGTATTTTGGTACTACCTACATAAGTCAATTCATTACTTATAACAATTGTTTTTCAATTTAAGGAGCAAAGCACTTTTCCCAGAGGACATGTTATAAATAACATTAAGATATTTTTCAACTGGTTCCATGCTAATTGTTGCCGGTGAGTTCTCTGGTGTACATAAATCAACTGCAAGTAGAATAGTGTATAGAGTATCACGAGCTATTGCCCAATTCAAAAATGTTTATATCAAAATCCCAATACTTACCACCACCAGTGCCTTGAGCATAACATTTTTCATCTGCAAATTTTTTTTTCACTCTTTTTTTTATGTTTCTATATTTATTTATCAACACGTTGCTTGTTCGTTGTGTACTAGCACTAATCGAATTAAATTCTTCAGTCAACTGAAGCCACCCTTTTTTCTTTTGGCGAGAATTTTCTGCGTCAGTTTTCTTGCACTCGATAATGTTTTTATATTTCGAAACTAGTGCAATCAACGTGGACTCTTCAAACGAACTGAAATTTGAGGTTCGCTTATTTTCTTTATCTGCCATGAGTTTATTTCGAAGAGAATACGATACAATGAGAATACCCAAAACAAGATCCACTATAAACTCCTCAAATGACGCTGTCGACTTTAACATTGATTCGACATAAGTACCAATAATTTTGATAAAATGCATATATGTTACTAGAAAGTCGTATTACCAACATACAAATATTAATTTGACTGTGGTTCAGCTGATCACATCCTGAACTTCTTTCGTACAACGATTGATTGATTTGACTATGGTCAACATGTGAACCTGGTTCAGTTGACCAATTGGTTAACTACGTTACATACAACTGGGCCTTAATGGTCTGAAGCCGAGGTCGTACACAGGGAGGAGCAGTGTTTCAAGAGAAAATTCACGGAACTCACCTACAATCTCAACAAAGATACAGTATCAATTTACTTCTCCTGAAGATGCAAACCTTGTGAGAGAAACGCGCGTCGAGTGCAAAAATACCAGTTTGATGGTAGGGTAATTGATCTCTAAGAGAAGTTTGAACTTTCACACCAAAGGTTCAAATCTCATCGTTTATTTTCAACCCATTCTTTCACTATTGAAATTATCACCCATAAAATGGAAAAAATCTCATTTTCCACCCTGGGAAAAATTCCAGATAATAAATAGAAAATAGAAATAGAAATATTTATTTATCCTTTGTGACATCAAAAAAAAAATGTATAGGACAAGTCAGATCACTTACTCTAAGAAGCGTGTTTGAAATCGTCTTATAAATATGACATAAAAATGAAACATATATTATACAACAAAAAACAGTCGATACAATAAAAACACTGGAATTTTTACAAGCTGTCATGGAGGTATTCTTTTACACTATAATAACATTTATCCATCATCAAACATTTTATTGTTTTTTTGAAAATAGTGAAGGATTCTATACTTTTGATGGTTGATGGAAGTTTATTGTAACACTTCATCCCCATATATCTAAAACTATTTTCGAGTTTAGTAGTTTCATGTCTGGGAACACATAAATGATCAGAATTCCTGGTATTATAATTATGATTCGATGAGTTGAGTTGAAATTTTTCGATTTCTTTCCTCACATATAAAATGCAGTGGTACATGTATATGCAGTAAAAAGGCATAATTTTGTATTTGATAAATGTGGGCTTACAAGTTTCTTTGAAGTCTAGGCCGAACATTTTTCGTATGATTTTTTTTTGTGTAACGAATATTTTACTGGCATCTACGGAATTTCCCCATAATATTACATTATAGCATAAGTGCGAGTATACTAAACTGTAGTAGACATTTATAACTGCACTGGTGGGTATGCAGTCTTTAATTCTTGAAATTGCATAAAAAGCCTTATTCAGTTTTATGTTGACTTCGTGAACTTGCTCTGTCCACCTGAGATTGGAATCTATATTCAAGCCTAGGAACTTTGTAGTTGTAGTTGATTCAATTATGTTATTTTCAACTCGACATGTTATAGAAGATGAGTTAGAGATACTATTATGTGCATGAAAATATACACATTCTGTTTTATCAACATTTACCATCAGACCGTTACCTTTGCACCAGCTCACGAAAGAATTTACAGTGTCTGCAATGGATGATATGAGTTCCTCAGAAGTCTGCGCCGTTAAAAGTTGAGATTTCAGATGGACTGGTAGGTCATTTATAAAAAGTAGGAATATTAGCGGTCCCAGCACAGATCCCTGCGGAACTCCTATATTCATAGTATGTGAGTTGGAAATGGCATCTTTTACTTTGACTATAATCTTTCTGTCTGTGAGAAAATCTACAATCCACTCCAAAAAAATTCCTCTGAATCCAACATTATACAATTTATTTTCAATAAAATGTATGTCTAAACTATCGAAGGCATGTGACAGGTCAAAAAACAGTCCTGCCACATGTCCTCCGCCGTCCAGTTCACTGTATACATATTCGAGAAAATTGCATGCAGCAGTTTTTGTTGATCTGTCGGCTCTGAATCCATGTTGGTGATTTGCTATAAGCTTGTTGATATTTAGAAAATCTGTCATCCTGCCGCAAACAATCCTCTCAAATATTTTAGAGATAACACTTAGCAATGACACCGGTCGATAATTGCAGAGATTTTCAGGATCATTTTTTTTATGAATTGGAATTACTTTAGCCAGTTTTAGTGACGTAGGAAACTTGCCTTCGATAATTGATAGATTTATAAGATGATTTGAGATGATTGATTGATTGAGATGATTTATAAGATGACTCAAAGCAGCGTAATAACCGAAAAGGCCCATAATGTGTCGGTATGATGAACAGTAAAATAAATCACACCCAATTTCATATGGATGAAAAACGGCCCCGCCATTAATAGTATGAAGTCTCTTGTAGACAATTGTTTTCGCGAAGCGTGATCTATCAGTCTGATTGTACGGTTATTTTTACGAATTACGAACGCGGGGCCGGTCGATTTGGGAGTCTGGCGCCTCAAAATCACCGCCCCAGTCGACGCGAAATGAATCACGGTCCTTTTCAATGCGGTTACTTGGTAAGTGCTGTCGGGAAAAAGCGATATAATCCCGGACTCGAAAGAATGCTGGTGTTATCATTCGCCGTTTGCAGGTTATTTCGGTTTGTTGCTCTATTTCAGAAGATCGCTACAGGCGGCCAAGAATTGAGGTGGATTCATGCAGCTTCAATTATCGATTAACAATGAACAAGTAGCGATCAACAATTATCAAGTAGAAATTAATGAAAAAGAAGGTATTCATGCACCTAAATTTAACAATGATAAAAGCTTGTGGAAGGGGATTAACTTTAACCATACATAAACTTTCGAATAGCATTTTTCATACATTTTTATATACCCTAGCTTTGTTTGGGAGAGTTGAAGATTGAAATATCATTGTTTTCCTGAGAAAGTCTTCCAGAATCGCATCTTCAGTTTCAATTTTAACTCGCTTACATTCCACGAAGAAAAAAAACAATCGCGAAAAACACTTTTGAAGAAAAATTTAGTTATGATCATATAATCCGTCATGTCCTGCACATCAGAGACACATATTTTACAATTAAAGTAAGAAAGTTAAAAGTTGGCCAACTCTTACTTGTTGCTTGTTAATTGACAGTTGATAATTTGGTTGCATGAATCTTCTACAGTGAATCAGGCAGTTCAACTCATCATTAAAATTTGTTACTTGCTACTTGTTAATTGTTCCTTGATAATTGAAGCTGCATGAATCCACCTTCAAGCAGAAGACTTGTTTCTTCATTAGAACATATTGTCATATATTGAAAATAAGAGGTCTCATATAAAAAATTCAGTTTTTCTTTTTCATAATCATTAATAACTTGAAAATGAATTTGGAAATCGAGTGATTATTATTTTTGATTTACATTTTTTCATCTCAACATTTCATTTCAACGAAATCATTCAGCCATGTTATTTTATTCAGCTGTAATAGTAGTATTATATCCGGCAATTTCCAATTTAAACTCTTCGTAAGGTACAAGTTTCTTCACGGGTTGACAATAATCGTAAATTGAGATTTGCCAATTTAGCGATTGTCAGCGGAATAGTTCATGACGACAGGATAATTTTTCAAATAAATTGGAAAACTATTTTCCGATTCGGGCTTTTTCTTGTTTAATCTTCAGCGATCAGTTTGGCCAACGAGACTAAATAAATTTCCAAAGAAATTGGGGTCCTCTTCAAGAAGAATGATGAAAACACATCTTTTACTACTTGTACTTACTACTTGTTTACCCTAACTACATTATTTCAACATGTTTCATTTCCTTGATGAGCAATGATTTTGAATTTTCATTTTATTAATTCACTGTCACACACTGTATAAAATTATGTTTTTGACTGATTCTTCTTTGTTGTTTGTAAATTTTCATTATCTCCTGTCATCCACTTTACCAGGGTGCACTTTAGATACACAGTCAAAATCACCTCTCGCAGCCAAGCTGAAAGTTTCATGTCTCTTATTTTTCGATTGCCTCCATTTGGAAGGTTGGTTTTCCTCAATACCCCCCTCGAAAGTCACGTCCTGATGATCGATGAACTGACAAAGCTCTATGCAGAGATCGAAAACAGGCAGATGAAACCATAGACCATCTCATATCTAAGTTACCTACCTGCATACCCATCAGAAAGAATATCAATTATCGGCGGTTACCAACTGCAGCATAAATGAGGCCTGAGTCTATAGAGGTACTGTTCTCTTCCAACATATACAGACTATATCAATTACGGAAAAAATATCGAAAATTACCCACACCAACGTTGATTCTTATTTTTTTTCAGATATTTCAACTTCGAGTTGAATTAGTTTTTGATCAGCTGTGTGAAAAACATTCAAAAATGTGTTGCTTTTAACTTCAGAGGATATTCTCTAGAAATTATATAGAAAATACCAGGCAAAAACATATTTACAGTTCGTAGTTGAAACGGTGACAATCAAATTGAAAAGTCATTGTTAATATTTTTTGATATTTTTCTATTTTCAGATTCATTTTCATTTCTCTGATTGTCTGGTCATTAATTTTTTTCCACTGAATAAATTTATTTCATTGCTGAGTTCATTCAACTAATACGTTTTTCGACCCGTTTGTGTTCTGGCTTTTGCTTTCGTTTCATTTTTGCTTCAACAAATTATTCTTTTGAATTCTCGAAGTTTTTTTTCTTTAATTTCGTCATTCAACGTCGCCTATTTCCGCTACCATCCGCCAATCACCAACGCTGGTGAGCACACTTCCCCCAACCAGAAATTTTGCCATCAGGTATTCCAACCAGAGTGGGATCTTTCACGAGCCCAACATCTATGGACTCGGGACGGCTGGCTTTACGTCCCCTCCGAAGGACGACATATCCTCAATATATCTTGTGCTCATTGATATATTGCCTGGGAGCTATGATGCTGCAGTTGTATGGGCTTTCGATGCGTTTTTTCCCTGCATGGTCACCCATCCAAGTACTAACCGCGCTCGGCGTTGCTTAACTTCAGATATCGAATAACTGTCGGTCATCCTGAAAAAATATATATGAATATTTTGGAAAATTATCTTGATTTTTGATCCCAGTAAGCTATGATTTTTTCAAGCAACTCCGTCTCTCAACAAATCCGTTGCAGTATAGGTTTGACTGCAAGCAAACATTTACATAGAGGTGGTCATAGTTGAGGTCATAACACACTGACGGAAATTAAAGAATAAACATAACCTCAAAATTGGTCGACGTAGAAGGTGATGACTTCACGAACGGCGTGATGTTAATAGAATGATATCAATGAACTAAATGTTTCTGTTACACATCAACCTGATTCAATATAGGTACAATTCCAACATTATTTTCAATATTCCGATTGTTCAATATATGGACCTCAGGTGGCTTTTTGAAACAATGATTTGTACATCTACGCAAGGGACGGCTTCCTTTCCTTGTTCATCCCACCACAACCCAAGATTGAGGATCGTGCTTGGAAAGTTTCAATTTCCGTAATCACGACTTTCGAAAGTAATTTCAGTTTTATTAATTTTTTTCCGTAAGAACTTTTTCCAGGTCCAACACTCACTCACACCATCATTTCAAATTATTGAAGCACAAGCGTGTCTTGGTCGATTGTAATTATGTTTTGAACTCTGGCGAATTCAAAGGAATTTCAGTTATATATTATAGACCGGGAGGTCATGACAGGTGACGTTCCACCATTTTTTCGTGCATGCCTTTTTAAGGCTTGATAAATAACCCTAAAATATCAAAGATAGTCGGGTTTTTAGCACCCCCG